>CM056379.1:66105899-66614884 GCA_029718625.1 Synaphobranchus kaupii
GATTTGATATGCAGGTATGCTCAGAACTGCCACCAACCCAACCCTGGAGTACCACACAAGTGATGTTTGTGACCCTCGGGTTCGCTGAACGGTGGGTGGGGGGGGGGGGGTTCATTTTAAAAGAACATGGAGCAACCGTCTTATATTTTGCCTAGGTGTCTGTATTCATTTAAGCATACTTCACTCTGGGGAAAACACAAGATTGTCTCCCCATGCATTTATTTTTATTATGTTTTTTTTTTACCTCTTGTGTAGGGGTGTGAATCTTTGGCTTCACAGCGATTCGATTCGATTACGATTCAGTAGTTGGCGATTCGATTCAAGGACACATTTTTTTTTTTTGGAACGATTCGATTCGATTCGATTCTGTAAACCACGATTTGATTCAGTAACTTTTAACCAAAATTCTATATCCATGAAATAAACATGCAATAATGCGAGTGAGACTATCTGTATTCTTCTGAAAGGTGAAAAATTAAACAGACAACAGAATTACTTATTAAACATATTTATCCTATAAAAAAAGTAGTCCTGCATAATATTTTATGCTGAATACAAAAATGTAATTAAACATGGCTCAGTTATTTTGAACATTTTTCAATAGGCTACATGCTGGCAGGGGAGAGAGTGGGTGGGTGAGTGAGTGAGTGAGTTAAGAGTCAGTGAGCGAGTGAGAGCGGTACTTCCTTGCAGGCTGACTAGCTCAGTGTTTCCCCTACCATTATCTTGGCCGGGCGGGACAAGAGGGAAAATAAATAATTTTAATGAAAAAAAAAAAATAATTTATATTATTCTTTTTTTTAATATATATATAATCTTTTTTTTAAATTTTTTTATGTAGCTGCAATATTTCCCTTACCGCAGAATGCGGGAATGATCAAAATAGCATCTGGAAAAACCCTTGCCAAAACAGCTTCGGTTGTTTTCAATGGCAGCGCTGATATTATGAGGGTGTAATTATAGTTTCCGCCTCTACGCAAAATGGCGCACTTTCACCGCCCGGCCTGAAAAAAAATCTAGGGGAAACACTGTAGCTGTGATGACAGAGTTACGGATTACCGCATTTCACAAAAAAATGTGTAAACTAAGTCTTCAAACAATAATCATAATTAAGAATCGCGATTCATTAGATTTAAAGCATTTATATCGATTATTGGTGAAGCCAAAGCAATTCATTCTATTTATTTATTTTAGCAGATCGATTTAGTTGCATCGGTAGGACTGACCATCGATTCATCGATGAATCGCATGAATCGTTACACCCCTACTCTTGTGATATCTCTCTTGCACTGCCACCAGGGGTGGAACTAAGGGGGTATAACTGGGAAAGCTTTCCTGGACACTAGCGAGTCCAGGGGGCCCCTAGAGGTGTGACGGGTGGGTGTGTATGTGAATGCTTGTGTGTGAGGGGGGGGGGGGGGGGGGCTTTCTCAAATTCTTTCCTGCATAAACCATTTCTCGAACCCTGCCCTGCTGACAACTCCAGCTTAAACCAGCCACAGCCTACTCTACAAGCTTAAACAACTTTGACCAGCTGAAAGTGTCAAAACCATAGCTTTAACCAGCTTAGAATCCCAGCTGGTCTTTGCAGAAATTTCTAGCAGGGTCCCTGCTGCCACTGTGATCTACACAAGTCATAAGTGGTTAAAAACAGTAAACTAGCTAGCTACATGGTGATGTTCGAGGACGTGTCATTGCTATTTTTCAGCATTCCTAACCTGGGACGTAACGGAGGACAGATGGAGCATCACACTATGCCACTGTGACTGATGGCGTTAACTTGCGTTAGGGAAAACATCTGTCCCAGAGCAAGCCAATTCAGTTTTAATGCGAAACTTCTAACGACATCTCATCCGCCAATCACAAAGCTTCTTGATGCTATTCTGACTAGTCAGAGTATGACAACTGCCCTATATATCACATACCAGCATCCATGAAGCTTTGGAGTAGTGGTAAGCGTCTAACCTTTCCATGTGAAAGATCCGGGTACCAAAGAGTAATAAGATTTTGGACTAAAACGGTGTGCACGTTAAGGTTCTCTCATACAAGAATGTTTTTCCCACGTCTTTTTATTGCAAAGGCAAAGATATGTTTACAATATTAACTAAGTTACTTAAAGGGTAACAAAACACGCTTGTTTCGCTAGACGCCGCCCCCTTTTGAAATTCGCAAAAATGCCAAAATCTGTGCGTGACCACGCCCCAGCAATTTTTTTTTCCCCACGAGTAGCCAAAAGCTAATTTCTACTCTGGACAGCACTCACAGCGGCTGCTCTCACACTCCAGCCTACAGTTCCATTGGTGGTAGCCTACTCGCAAATTTTGTGGGAACATCTTCACAAAGTTAATTTGACAGTTCAACATTTGTGTTTATTTTATGATTATTCTATTATTTTATCTCTATATTATGACTGCCGATCGTGGTTCAATTTGGAAAGAGGAGTCGCATTTACACCACTTGATCGCGGCAAACGATCCATGTTTATTTTGTATATATGGATACCAAGGAACGCAAAATATCAAATCTGTTGTCAAGGAAACGTGCATCACAGAGAATTCTAAAACCACAAAATGCCTGCAGGTAATGTGTACTTTGTGTACTGCAGGTCAAGGTAGCGAAAACCTCAAAACTAAAACGTTTCAGAAACGTTTCGAAACTAAAACCCAAGTGTGTACAAGGCCCAAGAGAGAATGTCTGTTGTAGGGACGTACGCTGCAAAGGTAAATGTGTAGCATACATGGGCTACTACAACTCCTGGCTCAACTATTTGACCCAAATCCCCCCTTTATGCAGGAAATACCACATATAGCAATAATATACCCGAAAACATAAATTCAACAATATTTTTTTAAAGTGACCATTTACCAACAAAATGTAAATAACTGCTCTCGTCCACAGTGAGCACTGCAGCGCACACAGAACGGTGTTGTGCAGCGCGAGTAATAATTTGTTTACAAAAAATATTCTACATAGACAGGCCACAGCAAGGGCACAGTGTGAACAAAGTAAACAACTGATACTTTACTTACCTTGTCAGAAAGGAAAATTTTGTTTTGTTTTAACATAAAAATACAGGAAATATCCACACCTTGCATTCAACGCAGAGAGTAGCTCTCCACGTCCCTGTCAGATACGCAGTTTTCATATTCTTTATACTATATATTTCTTTTTAATAAAGTAGCCTATATATTTATAAAAAATAAACTAGCTAGCTACTTGCTAAGCTAGACAGAAAAACTATCAAAAAACAAGGGAATATCAAGCTAACTATAAAAAAATATATAGAAATTCCTACTATAACTAGAATATTCATAAAAGCTGAACTGTAAGCTAGCTATATCGCTCGCTCGCTTGCTCTGTCTCCTGATTCTCCTCTCCACGAAGATCAACCGCTGCGCTGAGATTAGCTTTTATAGCGAATATTTTTATAGCTCCAAAACCTCAGGGCGTAGCCACCGAACTATCAGTTGGCATAGCCACCGGGAGGAATACGTCAGGTGGATTAAATTTCTGGCCAATCACAGATTGAACGTGCAGTACCTAATGTTTAACCACGAGACACTTTTGAGCCAGATTCTTAGAGTTTACGCTTTTTTGCGCTGACTGCAGTAATTTGTCAAGATTTGGACCAGGATCCATCAGTAATACTTAGAAAAAACCAAATGTATCAGTTCTCATCTAAAATAAGTTGTTTTAGTGCTTTGTTACCCTTTAAACGAGTGAAACAGTGAAAGTCACCGGACACCAAGGCAGTTATGCAGTAACGTTATGGGAACAGATTTCCCATGGCCATTTGTCAAGTAGAGAAAAAAGTTAACGCAAAATATCATCTGGTTAAGATCGCGTTGCTGCATTAAGGAAAAAAAACTATAAATAACTGCCAGGCTACATGTTTTCACAAACGTTTGTTTTCAAGGCGGTCATGACAGAAAAGCCGACATAATTCGGTAGGCTACCGCTACCACTGCACGTAGTCCCAGTAGGCTACCTAAAAAAACATCAATCTATGCGTAGCCTAGACCTACCCATGTTCTGATTTCTTTATTCATTTGTGACAAAAAGATGTGCACTTCAGCTCTGTTAACTCGTAACACAATGTGACCATAAAAGATCTACAAGGGAAATTAAGAATTTATGATAATATAGGCTACTTTGAGTTTGGTTGCAATTTACATGTCAAAACCCAAATTTCGCCCGTCAATATTTCAGAATATAGCAGAAATTACCAAGCCACTTGGCAGATCAACTCATCATCAATATATCAACATAAAACAAATATGGGAAAGATTTTCTAAGCCATTGTCATACAATTAAGTACATAAAAAATTAGCATTTAGATTAAGACTATTTCTCCCAATGACCGAGCTCAAATTCTACAACTCTAATCGCTAAAGAAGACATAGCGATATGTCAGGTGTGACATGGACTAATGCTTTTGACAGGTGACATTTTCGGTTTTGTACAGTTTTTAAATAAACCTTTATAATTCTACAATATCGAAAATTAATTGTCCATTGACTTAACATTGGGGCATAAATTTGCTAGCAACCGAAGGCTAATTGAAAGTTCGAATTACCGTTACAACAGTCTCGTGCAATGCGAGATTTCTTACTCCTCGCTCTATCTCTGAAGCTAGCCTGAGCCTCTCATACTGCCACATCACAGAAAACAGCCTTAGGCTACTAGCTAACGGTTCTGTTCTGTTTAGAATTTTCGCTGAATGGCATTTAGAATTATTAAATTGTTTTTTTTTTTGTTTACATCTTTTATTGACAATATAAGTCACATACAAAGAAAACATTAATACTTTTGGCAAGTATTTATTTTCGTTCTCTCAGAAACAAGGAGATGCTGTTATCTGCTGATAAATTCTGTTAAGTGCACTAAAACTTTATTTTTACTTATAAAAGTCTTTTAAGTTTTCAGTTTGTTTTATTACTTGTGGACATTTTTTTAAATTAAAGTAGAGTGTGGATCTACAGAGAGCAAAGAGACAATGCACATTTTTTATTTTCAAATATTTTTTGTGTTCAAGTGAATACATAAGTGTTAAATAAATGTTAATGTAAGTTCAGCAATTGTGTGTCTCATTTGTTATTATATTTAAATCATATTTTATCAGATGCAAAAATACAAAAAAACATGATATCGGCATTATCGGCCGCCCACATCATATCGGCATTACATTTCGGCCATCAGCCGCCCTGCTCTCTAAATATAGTAGTGCATGTCCATTGGGAATAAAGCCGCATTTATGTGACTCTGGACCGTATTTCCAAGAGACTACATATACCGGCATGCGACAGTCATGTGATCCCGGGCAGTCATGTGATCCTTGACCAATCAGGAGTCCCTGGTTCTATAAAACCTTGAGCAAACCATTTTCACTTGTCAGAGCAATCGTCCCCTGTACATCTTCTCGGCTGGGAAGGGACACGCGGAGAGAACCCTCTCTCCCTCGGGTTATGCGGCCACAACGACCGCTTTTTCACCCAGCTCTCAGTTAGCGTGTTCGTGAAAGCTACACTGAGCTACCGTCATACGGCTACAGCCAGAGAAACGTGTGTAGCCTACGTTACCACAAACCGCAAAGGAACCCAAGGAAACCACTTGTTGAACTGACAGAAGGACTCCAACGGCAAGTTTCCAGCAACGACTCACCAAAGGACCTGGAAGCAAACAAGATGCTCTACCCGCAAGGACGGAGAAAAAGGGCAATCCAATCCAGACAGAACTTTGCGGACATCATCAAAGCCATGGACACGCCTGTAGCAACTTCAGTACAGTAAGACTGACATGAACATCTAGGCAATAGTTAGGAAAATGTTTGTGTAATGTTTATTGGCAATGTAATTACATAGTTGATTGTATCCATTGTGTGTATTTAGATTAACCTCTTCCTACCGAGGGCAAAATAGGCCAAATTTTGCCTGTTTTCACTAGTGACAAACAAAGGTGGTTATCTCAAAAACTATAAATGGTACAAATATGGTTCATGGCTTTTATTAAAGCAGACACCTGCAGTATTACGACTAAGCAGTGAGAACTCATAGAAATCCAGTTTTTGATACTTAACAACAATTTATGTACAGAAAATATAAAAAAACTAAAAAACGGGTACCTACATTCAAGTTTAAGAATTTTTACCTGGGGAGCTACAAATGCAATCAAGGAAATGACTCCTCTATCTGATTCATCAATATGCTGCCTACCTCTGGTAACAATCTGGTGTCAATATCTCAAACCATTCAAATTTTACAGGGTTTTTTTCAGGTGAACCTTTTTCGTTATCCAAATGGTGCCAAATGGTGTCAAATGTGCCAAAAATGGCAATGTTCCAGAAAGGTCTCAATATGATTTATTTTTTAGGTTTTTACAATAAAATGAGATAATTTGTCAATAATGGCAATAAAAGTTCATTTTTAGACGTGTTCTTGGTGTTCCGCATATTACACAACTAACTACCCAAGGTTAAAAAAAGCTGTCAAAACCCATGTAGCAGCACAGTGAATCTTGTGTATTTCACCAGAGCCCCATTAGCCAGAAATGAGTCCAGGAATGTGCAAACAGGTTTTCAAATGAATAATGGGAATAGTATGAAACTTCCCTACACATTAATGCTTGCCAGTCCTGTCCTTTATTCTGTTGGCACCTCCTATGACAGGGACGTTGGGGTTGGGTTTTAGGAGGCAAAACTTTATACATGACAAACATATATCAACTATATACAAGTGCACTAAGGTGTACTACTAAAAGTGCAGTGGATAAAAAATCAAAAGTCCACCAGTTTCCTAGATAAAAAATAAAAACACCCCTGCTGTAACAAATAAAAAGATCCTTGCCTCTAATTGCTGAAGTTACCGTATTTACACAAAGAAAGTACAAAATGGCAGGGTCCAAAAAGCTAAAAAAAATGAACTAAAAACAAAAAAAGGTAAAGGATCAAAACATCGGGGTGGAGGTTGAGGAGAGATTATTTAACCATTCATACAGAAGCCATTTAGACTACACATTCCCTCAGGAGAGCAATCTGCATCATTACAAATCCCACTAACCCTGTCCATGGAATTGTCCACCATGTTGATATACCCATTAGTCCCCCTTATACAACAACAATCAACAATAATAATAATCAACAAGTACTCCCTCATGTTATCATGTTCTCTCCCTCATACCATGCATAAATTACCATTTTGTTTACCTGCACAGCCTTCTGTACTGCATACAGAACAATTTACTCAGGTGGAACAATGACTTTACTAAACACTTCCAGAAGCCATTTCACACTCAAAAAAATCGTTTTAGTAGCTCATCTCAGACACAAATAGATAGCTAGCTGCTTGTTACCTGTAATTTTGCTTGCATTACATTACATTTATTTAGCAGACGCTTTTATCCAAAGCGACGTACAGTAAGTGCGCACAGAGACATCAAGATCACTACAGAACAGACAAGGCAAAGCACATCCTTCGCATAATGTAGCAGCTATCCCTAGCAATGAACGTCGACTGTAGTTCACAGTAAGCTGTGGGCAAATCAGCAACACCACACTTCCATTCCTAATACTCGTATAAACTATAATAAACAGACAGGAAAACACAGGGATGCTTGCTAGCTTGCCACTGTAAAGGCAATACTATCTATATTAATTTAGCTGAGAGGGACCGATTTTATGCATAAGTATATAAGGTTAGTTAGCTTCACAGAAGAAACACAGGGATTCACGCATTGCAGCTAAATTTCCTTCGATGCTTACACCAATACACCCTAAGTTTACTTCATAAATTATGTATCATACCGTTGGAATGTGCAATTTGTAATATTAATTGTATGAAAAACAATAAAATACAGTTGACAATGTAATTACGAACCCGCATGGCATTGCGTGAATTCACACTGGTATATCGAAAAATCGGTAATACCACCAGCCCTAACGACGTTACCTGCCATGGCGAAATGCAATGCGTTTATAGCATAACACTGTTAGTATGATAAAACAACTTACATGTCAGCAACATCATCTCGGTCATCAGTGGATTCAGCGTCTCCCTCGGCAAAAACATCTTCTGGCTTATCCAGTTCGTCTAGCACTTGGTGCACGGATAAACGCCTCAAAAATCTCGACATAACTACACAAAAACTGTATCAAAAATACTCTAAAGTAAAAAATGTAACTGCGGGCCTTACCTAATTAATTGTGCTTTGCTAAACGGAATGTAGCGAGCTACGCTACAAGGTAAAAACACTGCGCCATTTTGGTTCGATAATTACGCGTGGCTCGCCACTTCCTCATACGCACGGCTCGATTTCCTTTTTTACGACGGCTATTGTATTCAATAGCCGGCTTGTTTCAAAGATAAGAGTCTTGGCTATTTCCTGGAATATTTGACAGACAGTTTTAAAACCCAATGGAAAGCTAATAATACTCAGAGTGGAGGCGGGTGGAAGACGGTTTTTCCCACTTCAGATAGGCCTATTGTGCTATCAGTCAAAGAAATACACCCAATTGACGACGGTTTTGCATAAATCTCTGCAAGCATGTTCAAAACTACTCTGGCTAACATATACTAAGCCATGGGATTGGTACTCCAGAAACTGGCTGAGTTTCACAACGCCAAAGTGAACATAGCCGAACGAGTCGTAATCAAGTGCAAAAAAGCACAAGTCGGTTTAAAATTGGAAAAAAATAATGTACAGCCGTATGAAAGTTTTAAAGTATTTTTTCTTGAAGCCTAAAGGTATAATGATTTTTCAAACCAAAGTTTTGTGAAATACAATTAAGCAGAACAGTTTACCAGCACATTGTTTATGGTGTGACATCAAGCTGCAATACATGTTTGAGAATTAGGTCCGAGTTTCCAACGTTATTTACGAAGTTTTATCCCGACGTTTTGGGCTTAAAAACCACTTTCCCAGAAGGAATGGATATATCTTAAGGATATTTAATCAAAATATTGAGGTGAGCAGTTTATTATATATTATTAAATTAATGAAATGTATAATGTAATAATTTCCGTCACGCCGGCGTGACCGCTAGGGGGCGTTTGGCATTAAGAGGTTAACGTTAACTTAGCCGTCAAGCCATGTGTTCAGTTTTAGCGACAGCCAATCAGCCTTGCATAAGCTAAAGTTACAGACTCTAACTTACTCTAAAACTAATTTACAATCTGCCCCCCTTTTAAATCGAGATCGGTGCATGCAATCTTTGTACTAACACCTAACCCATTAGAAACGGATTGGAGCCTGGGATTAGCTAGACGTAGCTAAATTTCTATAGCCTCAATACACACCATGTTTCAGGCCACGTTAGCTTCATATCGCCCCTCTCGAGATTGTTTTGTGATCTGAACACCACGTGTCTGGCGCACATACAGAAATAGAACTGTGAATTCTATATGCCTCATTCTTTGTCTACACTTCATTTCGCTTTCCATATCATTCACTGTTTTTAGGATGTTAGTTTAGATGTGTTTGTTGTTTAATAAATTGTATTTTATCAAACCTGGTCATCGGTCTGATTGTTGTTTGGATAAACATTTGAGCCTATCCTCCAAAAGAACTTACGCCTTCAGATTAAGTTATTGATTATCATTTTAATAGTTAACATTGAAATTCATAATCATGATTTAATAATTAATTTTATGAGACTGACTAATTATACTTTTGCACCTAGTGTGAAGCAATATATAAATTCATATATATTCTGCATATTCATTGGTGCGTCCATGTGATGACAAGCCGTTTTAACTGTCTGTCTTCACTGCCAAATTATTAATGTACCTAACAACACTACAATATCGCATCGGCCACTGAAAAACCCATATCGGTCGACCACTATTGTACACTGTACAAGCAAATACTTGTACTTCAAACGCACAGGCTATTTTGGATACTTCCTTGTAGGAGATGAGTGGAGGAGAGAAGTGGAGAAAAGGAGTTTAGAATATTGGGACGCAGCCCTTGTCTTTTCATAAACGTGAACAACGAAAATGTTATCTGATTGGACATTGCTCAACCTCCCACTTGTAGTTGAGCAGTGATTGGTTATTTGTCCTGTTCAAGTGACGAAGCGCAGCAGCGGCCAGGAAAAATTATGCGCTGGGAAGAATAGTATACAACTTCAAATTGCTAATTTCTGAATGATACAGCCTCTTCTTCAATTTGAGCTTTAAACTATGGATGTGCAGCGAAGTTTTTTAGATATTGACACTAATGAGACGAGTAGAAACTATATGAAAATTGCCTCTCATGGACCAAAGCTAATGGGGTTAAAGCTAAGTAGAATTTGACAGAATAGTTATCAAATTTGAAAAATGTACAAAATAAAATAAGTTAACTACAATATACAGTGAGCACCATAATTCAGTCACATCATCGATAAAAACAAGTGAGCCCGTTCCACTGGCAGCCATACATACATAATCATGTTGTCACACCGCAACAACAATCTCCAAAGGCAATTGCAAAGCCTAGAATCAAGACTAGACTTCAACAGCTCTCTTCTGCATTCACTAATGACACAAATGAATACACCTGCCTAACGAAACATGTGTGAAGCCAATTCAACAAATACTTGTAGTACCTTAAAATGGGGGACTATGTACAAAAGGTTAGATCATTTTGAAACGGTTCATCTGATATGGATGAAAATACCCTCCGATTAAAGCTGACAGTCAGCACTTAAACCTCATTGTCATTGTATCCTTTCAAACTTAGTGCTAGCGTAGCTGCGCCTAATCTCGCCACTTTTTCACAACTCCTGCCTTTAAAAACACATTTTTAAAGAAAGCAAAGGCACAGGTAGAGTCACCGTGTGCCCCGTTTTCAAATGTCACTTACTGACCATCAAACGCAATTACTATATTTATGCTAGTTTGTTGTTTGTATTTTAAAATGGACTCGATAGACCGTCTGTGCCGCTTCCGTATTGATCACGCCTGTGGTCCCAATCTCGCCATTCCATGAGCCCAAACTCGCCAGGTAATTAATTCAACGAAAATACGCCGTTTTATACCACAGAAAAAAAAATTACGAAAGAACTAGACTAAATATATTTCGTTTGAACTATTACTTGTTCAAAATGTCCAGTTTTATAATTATACTCCAATATTTTTATGTGGAACTATTATGATTGGGGTAGGGGGGTAGACCTACTTGGAAGGAGGTACCTGTCATCTTTTGATTACCACCACCAGCGTCATTGTTATCATCTAGTAGCAATCAGGACCACTATAATTTAGATGCAACACTAAATACGAATATATTAAATGTTGAACCTATAACTGTATGATAATGAGTAACGTAGTCTTCATTATACAGCAATGCTACATGGGCCAAGTAAGAATGTAAATTCATGAAGTGATGGCAAAAGAGATACAGAAGGCATGTGTCAATCCATGAGCACAAGCTAATATTTATTTCATTGAGCTAAAGGGGGTCATCCTGAAACTAATTTGAGTTTAACTCAAATTAGTTTCAGGATAAAGTATAAATATTGTTAAATATGGTTAAGCTTAAAACAGTGGTTCTCAACCTCGGTCCTGGGGGCGCCTTGTGTTTCCTGGTTTTCTTTGCAATCCCATTATTAACAAGCTGTGAATTGTTATTGACTAGGTGCATTTCATGTTTAGAGGGATTATTTACCCTCTTAAGCAACATTATGTTCGCAATAGCTATGCATGCCATGAAGAAAAAGTATAATATTCACATTGTGCTATATTACAAACATCTACAAAAAGAGGAAAAAAAAGTTTAACTGATCAAATTAAATACTGAGGTGAATCAATAGGCTCTTAATTTGTGAAATTGTGAACATCTAAAACTAACCATGTGGTAATGAAGAATTCAAAGACAATGCAAATGATAACAAGCCAAACCTTCATTTTGTTAATAAGTTTATGGAAAAAATTATGAAGGCATCTAAACACATGTTCAACTACCTAATTAGGAGCCTATTGATTCACCTTAGTCTTTAATTTCATGGCATGCATAGTCATTTCTGACCATGTGGCTAAAATAAAACAATGACGGTAAATAATCCCTCTAAACATGAAATGCACCTAATTAAGCAGCCACTTTGGCTGGTAATGAATCAGGTTGTGTTATATTGTAAAAGGTAATGTGGCTGGTAAAATGTTCAAAATGGCTGGGGATTTTTATACTCCACAAGCCACTCTGGCCAGTGGGTGAAAAAGTTAATTTCATACCCTGCTGGGGGCCCTCTGAACCGAGGTTGAGAACCACTGGGTTCAAATATGAGAATGAGAGAAAGATAAGATAGTAGTCTACTGATAAACCGTTTACAGTAATTTCTGATTCATTGGTTATGCCTACTCCCATGCAGTAGGGGGAGATTTGCGGTACTTTTCCTCATTAATGGAGGTATGTAACAGGCCGACAACACGGCTTCCTACAACACCTTTACTGTTGTAACCGAGAAACGGTACCGGAAATGCCACAGTAGCGTGGTGCATACAACCCCACTATCTTAACAGTTCGGGCATGAGCCCGAGTTACGTGAACTCCTGTGAGGTTATGTTTAGGGGTTGTGGGTGGGGTACGGGAATCACAAACTCACAAAAATCAGGGGGTCTTTGAATTCGACATATATTTTGGTTATGACTGTAGTACATTCCGGTTTGTGTGCTCCCTTCAAACCACGTCTTTACCCAGAGGTGTGAGCATGGACGCCTGGCCAATCCTAGCGCTTGGATGCTACGCAGGGCGTGTCTTGCCAAGAAAAGCAGTGGGACGTGTGACATCATATCCTACTACCCTCACACGTGATGTTTTCGGCCTATCACAGCCCTAGCTTATGCATACTAGAGATACCATTCTGCTGTTGTAACCGAGAAACAGGGTACCAGACATAGCTCCATTAATGACAACAATTGATGAGGAAATGGAACACCCTGCCAATCTCGTGATTTCTCTCCCCCTTTCAGGTATGATATAATCTGTAATACAATTAATTTAATAATAATTAATAATTAATGCAGTCAAAACGGAATGGTACACCTTTTGTGAATGTTATTACGTTAACCAAGTAAATGTAAAATATTCTTGAAGTTAGCTTTCTGTCCAAGAGACTCACTGGTTCCCCTCTTCTTGGCCACAGCCAAGGCAATTGGTCATTTTTTAGGACAGCCCTGATGACGGCCCATGGTGAATGTGGCCTTGGCTTTACCCTGTCATCAAGGGTCTTCCATGGGACATTAAACTTGCCTCCGCCGCCCGTTTTACAAACTGCACCTGCTCCGTGGAGCAGAAGAGGACTCAACCTGTCCCTCTGATTGGTCTTGAACAAATGTGAATACCCTGTCCAAATGACACAATATTTTTAAAAAATCAGCACATGCAGAGGCATTAGATGAAGGAAAGGCACCTATTGCATTCAAAAAATTTTGTGGGAAAAATTTATTGACTGAGTATTTTGACCACATTGCTGCCATTGACTTACATGGTGAAAGACCTATACTGGAACCAATCGCAGTGGTGCTAGTGAGCAATGGCACAATTGCCGCTCCCAGCCCAACCAGGAAGTGAGCTTCAAAACGAAAGCCCAGTCTTGGCCCCTTGGGCTCTGCCCCAGCCTCTCACCACCATCACCAGGCTCTGCCCCAGCCTCTCACCACCATCACCAGGCTCTGCCCCAGCCTCTCACCACCATCACCAGGCTCTGCCCCAGCCTCTCACCACCATCACCAGGCTCTGCCCCAGCCTCTCACCACCATCACCAGGCTCTGCCCCAGCCTCTCACCACCATCACCAGGCTCTGCCCCAGCCTCTCACCACCATCACCAGGCTCTGCCCCAGCCTCTCACCACCATCACCAGGCTCTGCCCCAGCCTCTCACCAGCATCACCAGGCTCTGCCCCAGCCTCTCACCACCATCACCAGGCTCTGCCCCAGCCTCTCACCACCATCACCAGGCTCTGCCCCAACCTCTCACCACCATCACCAGGCTCTGCCCCAGCCTCTCACCACCATCACCAGGCTCTGCCCCAGCCTCTCACCACCATCACCAGGCTCTGCCCCAGCCTCTCACCACCATCACCAGGCTCTGCCCCAGCCTCTCACCACCATCACCAGGCTCTGCCCCAGCCTCTCACCACCATCACCAGGCTCTGCCCCAGCCTCTCACCACCATCACCAGGCTCTGCCCCAGCCTCTCACCACCATCACCAGGCTCTGCCCCAGCCTCTCACCACCATCACCAGGCTCTGCCCCAGCCTCTCACCACCATCACCAGGCTCTGCCCCAGCCTCTCACCACCATCACCAGGCTCTGCCCCAGCCTCTCACCACCATCACCAGGCTCTGCCCCAGCCTCTCACCACCATCACCAGGCTCTGCCCCAGCCTCTCACCACCATCACCAGGATCTGCCCCAGCCTGATCATCTACTATTTGTGTTGTATTTTCATTTGCATGTCCTATATTAAATAAAGTATATTATGTATATGGTATATAGTAGTTTTTGTTTTATTGATATTATAGCCCGTCTGTCTGTGCACCCCTCTTTATAATCTCCCCCCCCAGGCTGAATATCCTCCATCTTCTATAACTGGAAAGACCCTCTTACAAACACACTACTTAGTACATTCTGTTCTCAAAAGTCACCAGAATTGAGCATTTAAGTGCTTTATTTTTAAAAAAAATCTTTTCGGGGGACCATGCCCCCGAACCCCCCTAGCATTTCAGTGTCCCCCCCAGTTTCAAAATCACTCCTACGCCCCTGCCTAAAGTAACTGGAATAGTTGAGTTGGCTGTGTCTGAAGCAGTGGAACAGTAACTGTGGTTTTATCCTAAAGTAACTGGGTAATTTGGTGTTGTCCTGATAGCCTTACCTTATATAATTTAGCAGATTGTTTGGTTGGATACCGTTACAAGGCTAGACTATTATATTTGGTTGTCGGTCGAGTTCATAATTATACGTGTAACGGATTGTTTATTTACCTAACATCTGTTGTAGAAGGAACCTAGATTGTAGCTATGGAGAGTTTTATGGTTCGTTACATTGCCAAGCACGGCAAATATGACATTCTGAAAGGGATTGAAAGTCAGGAGAAGCCGTATACATGGGCTTTGTCCCAATTTGAGAGCCACCCAAAGGTTGGCAAATTAAATCAAAAAGGGAAGATTGCAGTAGCTATGACGGGTGTTCTTGCTTCATACAAACGGTGCAAGGAGAGAATAGAGGCTCTTGAACTAGAGAACGACAGTTTAAAACAACAGATCGAGGAGAACCAAGCAGCAATTAAAAGTAATCATGTACACGCTAACTTGAATGCCGAGATACAATTGGATCTGCATAAAGAGGTTGCCGAATTAAAGCAATTTAATTCTGAGTTACAGCGCGAATTGGATAGTACCCACACAGAGGTAAGAAGTTACAAAACGCACACGACTACTTATTTGAAAAATGCAATAAAAATACAGAACACCGTGTAGACCGGAGAGATTACAGTGAGAGTGATTTCTGGAATAAACCCAGTAAACATAACACAAATAATGCGTGGGACAACAATGCTGACTGTACGGTGAAATTCCCGGTAGCACCAGTGCATGAGACAATGACGATTGTACCTGGGGAGGGGGGAGACCGTATAAGGACCACTACGACTGTAAAACTATTGTTGCCCAGTGAAATTGAATCTTTGGTTATAAATATTGGTACGTATGAGCTTGCAAGGCGAGACCCCAATTTAGAGAGGATGGTTGACCTACATCGTTTGACGGATGCTGATGCTTGCATAATATTGAATGCTTGTTTGCCCCATGCGTTAGCTAGTGCGCTCCCTCAGACTATTCACAACAGGAATGCGAGGAGAGATGACAGGAAAACTGCATTGTTGGGGGTGCTAGGGACACGCTCGGTCGATTGGGACAAGATAAGAGGTTGTGATGTCACCAGGCGAACATTCAGCAGCATATGCCTTGAGATTGTGGGAAGCATTTAGTTCATACAGCGGTGTAGTGAATCTGACGCAGCAGGATCCCATGTTCAAATCCGCAATTTGCGTTAATTTCGCAATGTGACACACACAAACTGTCCTTGCACTACACATAGATTCCAACACACCATTTTCCGATATAGTTGCAAAAATTACTCAGTTATATAACATCAACATACACAATAACCCAACTAAGCCCATAGCAGCAATATGGAGGGAATCATCACACAATACCTCTTTCCGTAAATCTGTTTCTTCAGGAAATGAAGCACATGTGCCTAACAATGGTAGGCATGCTAGATCTGAAAGGCCCCTTAAATTCAATCCAAGCAGAGTTGTTGTATGCTATGCATGTGGGGAGAGCAGACATATAGCAAGACAATGTACAAAAGGTTATTCAGGTGGGTTGATTGTCTGCTATGCACGCGTGGGATAGAAGACATATTGCAAGACAATGCAGACATTTTCATAACAAGGAGACAAATTGGGTTGTTTGTTTTGCATGTGGGATCAATGGGCACATAGCAAGACAGTGCAGATTTTCTCATAGGAAGAGGCTTAGTTATTGTGCCCTCCTTAAAACTTTGCATGAATTACAAGCAGAGGTTAGACATTTGAAAGGATATCAGGAAGCAACAGCATAGAGCAGAGGGAGGATTAATGATTGCAGTCACATACTTAATAGTATGTCTACAATCAAGGGGGGTTACCCATTTTCCGTGTCTATTGCATATGTATGGGGAGGGCAAATTAATTGTATTATTGTTCGAAAAGAATAGTTTTTTATGTTTCAGGCACCTGTTATTGGGGGGGGTAATTGTTCATTTGTTGTTTCAGGCACCTGTTTAAAATGTGGACCATATGCACGATGATAATACTGCCAGCAGCCGTGGTGATAGGAGGATGTCCAGAGCAACGGATGGCCCCCCAATCGGGAGTGATGACACAGCCCTACCCAGGAGTTCAGGTCAACAACATCCAGTGGGTCCATGTTCCAGTCCTCGCAGGAAAGCGTGACAGGGATGTACAGTTGTGTTGAAATAAATAGCAGTGCGTTAAAAAAAGTGAATAAAGTGCAAATATTTTTTAATAGCTTTTCGTTCCATATTTCAAATGTAGTGGAAACATTACACATTCAATTCCAAATCAAAGAATTAACAAATGTTATCAAGTCTGCGTTATTCTTTTACAGGAAGCAAAGAAAAGGAATATTAATCTGTTCAAAAAAATAGCAGTGTTGACATTTTTCTCAAACTCAAACACTTGCTGTATAAACTGAAGAAATTTTTCAAGATTTAACCTCACTTTAAATTACTGAACTAATATTTAGTTGCATAACCATTGTTTTTGATAACTGCTGCGCATCTGCGTTGCATCGAGTCAACCAACTTCTGGCACCTAGAAACAGGTATTTCAGCCCAGGATGAACAAACTACATTCCACAGTTCCTGTGAATTTTTGGGTTTTGCTTCAGAAACTGCATTTTTAATGTCACCCCACAAGTTTTCAATGGGGTTGAGGTCGGGGGATTGAGCTGGCCACTCCATTACCTCAATCCTTTTTGTCTGGAACCAAGATGTTGCTTGCTTACTCGTGTGTTTGGGGTCGTTGTCTTGTTGAAACACCCATTTCAGGGGCATTTCCTCTTCGGCATACGGCAACATAATCTCTTCAAGTATTTTGATGTATTCAAACTGATCCATGATCCCTGGTATACGATAAATAGGCCCAACAACGTAGTATGAAAAACATCCCCATACCATGATTTTTGCGCCACCATGCTTCACTGTCTTCACAGTGTACTGTGACTTGAATTCAGTACCCGGGGGTCGTCTGACGTACTGTCGACGACCACTAGACCCGAAAAGAACAATTTTACTCTCATCAGTCCACAGAATGTTACGCCATTTCTCTTTGGGCCAATCGATGTGTTCCTTGGCAAATTTTAACCGATTCTGCACATGCCGTTTTTTCAACAATGGTACTTTACGGGGGCTTCTTGCTGATAGCTTAGCTTCAAACATCTTCTGACTAACAGCACTTACAGGTAATTTTAGATCATCTTTGATCTTTCTGGAGGTGATGATTGGCTGAATCTTTGCCATTCTGACTATTCTTCGATCCGTTTTAACAGTAGTTGCTCGCTTTCTTCCGCGTGTTTCGGGTTTTTGTTGCCATTTTAAAGCATTTGAGATCATTTTAGCTGAGCATCCTATAATTTGCTGCACTTTATACGTTTTCCCCTCTCCAATCAACTTTTTAATCAAATTACGTTGTTCCTCTGAACAATGTTTGGAACGGCCCATTTTACTTAGCAATTCAGAAGGAAATATATTTTATAACAATGTGTGAAACATTTGCTTCCCTTCTTCCTTAATAAAGGACAATTAATGACACCTGTTTTTTCACAGAATGAATGAATTCTCTAATTAAACTCCACACTGCTATTATTTTGAACACGCCCCTTTCAATGAATGAGTCAATTACTCAGAACAAGCAGCGTGCATGTCATGACAGTTGGGTCTGTTGTTTTTCTATTACACTACTACATCTACAAGTACATTATTTGCCATGCAGAAATATCACTACTACCAATAACAGTGGTTCATCAGGTTACGGATGTTGTACTGGTATTTTTTTGAACACAACTGTACAACAAAGACCTGCTGATGACCACATTTTTGAAGTACCATGGCGCTGTTGCATCCAACCCAGTGGCAGAGAAACAAAAATCTACACCAACTGGATGAAAGCTCATGGGCTTTAATGATGGTCCATTGCATTAGCACTATCAAAGTAAAGGATAATGCTCTGATAAAACAGATGCATGATAATTGCTTACTCTGGACTTTTGTGGGAAGTAACATTCAAAGCAGCTGTATGTGTTTGTCTAGTTCCTATTGTGTTTCAAAGCTTCATGTTGTATTGTATGTATTCATTTCTGAAGCAGCAGTCAAATTGGATGAAGTAGTCCTTAGATCTACCTCCTCCAGGCAGCTGACTTTTATTATCAGTACTAGTCTAAATTCTCAAGAAAATTGTAATTATGATAAGTTCCACCAATGAGGTGTTCATTTTGTTTGTCAGACTTGGGTGAAGTGATGCTTTCTGGCAGATAATCATCAAAGGGGGGATTGTATGATTATAAATGGACAAGATCCACTCAAACACTGGCAAATCAACCACGCCACTGGCTGAATCAACCAACTTATCATAAATACAATGTAGGTTACAATGTAAGTGTAAGCAGTGACTCGTTGCCACTGATAGGCATAGTATTCAATTATAGAATAGCAGCTGGGAGTGAGTAATCAAGGCCTATTCCAAATAAGGAGATTAGATTAGCAATACAATAGACTGGTTCCTGGTTCGACCACAGGAAGTTGAACCTTCAGACCCCCTACTGATGGACAGACTGAATGATTTAAGGGATCCAGACAGTGGCTTCCTTAAATCAATCACATCATTTTGAATATGCATTTCTGTTTCCCGCCTTAAGAAGACAGAGCCCAAAAAAGGGTATTTAAAGTCGTACATTTCACAGAATAGGATTCAGAGTAACTCCGCTGAATCCAGAGTGCATTTTCTGTATCTCTGACAACTGCCATTCCTGGAAATAAACATAATTTTCACCAAGTTCGAGAGACATCATTTTTTTCTTACAAACGCAACAGTCAAGATCGCACCAAATTTTAATTGGAATTTCGAATCCATGGACTCCAAAAAAAAGCTTATTGTGCTTGTTATTGTATCAGCTATCTCTTGAACAAGAATTTGCGTGTATTTCAATCTCCCAATATTCAAAATATTCACACAGTGTTTTGAATTATTGGTAATTGAATAAAACGATGTCAAATTCTAGTTTCTGACTAAATAGATTTTTCTTTTTACCTCTTGTAACACTACGGTACTCAGTTTGAATCGTCACATTTAGCATGGCCATATTTGGTCAGACCTCATTGAATAAGTAGTGAATGACTTCCAGAGGGAAAAAAACACACTACTAAAAACACAGCAGAAACACAGCAGAAAACCCGGAAGTCTGCAGATTCCGTCTGGGCTGACTAATAACCAATCTTTAAACTTATTGAACATGTTATTCCAGGTTTTGAAACGGTCAAATTTCTGCCATCTCAAGTGCATCCCTGAAAATGCAAGTCAATTCCCTTTCAGGATTAAGGCCAGTGCACCTCCATCACCCAGCACTACAATATGGACTCTCAGTGCAGCCAAATATAATGGGAGGTGCATGCCCTATCTTGTGTGGCAGAAGAGAGACAATTCTTCCCTGCCACTTAATTTAGAATTTGCTTTGGAGCGACTAGGCATCGGCCTCACTGAATGCAAAGGGAAAAGACAGAGTACAAGCCCAAAGCTGCGGCCATTGCCCTCCTCCCTCTCACCTCCCGTCCAGCCCACCAGCCCGGAGTCCAGTCAGTACTCACAGTGAGATGTGGCGCTGCTCGATGTCCACCTTGGTGAGCTCCTCCTCCTCCACGTCCGTCTCCCCGCCAGAGCTGCTCTCGGTGGCGTCCGAGTCAAAGGCACCCTCGGCCGTGTGCAGGTTGGCCGTGCCACTCAGTGAGAGCCGCTCCAGCTCGCTGGGCACCAAGCCGCCTTTCAAGAAGCGGCCCAGCCCGTCCTCAGCCCCTGGGTCGCTGGCCACCCGCCACAGGGCGGCCTCAGCCTTGCGAGTGAGCATGGCTGGACTGCGCTGGCGCAGGGCGTCCAGGCTAGGCAGCTTGCTGAAAGTGATCTGCAGGAAGCCCCCCAGCTGCTGCTGTACGTGCCGCTCCACCTGCTTGGCCTGCACCACCTGCAGCCGCTTGCGCAGCCGCCGCAGACGGCCCTCGATCTTGCCCTGCTGGCTCTGGCTCAGTAGTGTCCGGTCCCTCACCTCTGTGTCCAGGCTGCTGAAGGGGGAGAGCCGCCGCTCACGGGCCGGGGAGGCGGATCCTCCGCCGCCCCCCTCCTCCCTGTCCGCTGCCAGCCCGTCGGTCCCCCTACCGGTGCCCTGGGGCAAGGAGTCCGGCCGTCCCCCAGACAGCATGGCAGATATGTGGTGCTCCAAGCCATTGGCCACGGTGTGGGGCATCACTGCCGGCTCCCGTGGGGCGACATAGGCGGCCAGGTCCCCTTTGGAAATGGAGGCGTGGGCCACCTGTGGCGCCTGAGCTGGGGAGTCCTGGTTGACGGGAGGCCTGCCTCCGTTGACCAAGGTTGCGTGGTCCCTGTCGGCACCAGTCTTAGCCAGCTTTTTAGCCAAGCCGTTGGCCATGGGCTGCCCTCCGCCGCTCATGAGGCTCTTCAGCTGCTCCTCAGAGAGCTCTACAGTCTGGTGCTTCCTGGGCAGGAAGTCGGAGTCGCTGAAGTAGGAGTTTGGCAGGATGCCGTGGGTCTTCAGGACCGACTGCTTGATGAGGACGCCTTGCAGTTTCAGGGACTCCTTAGTGGAGGGCACGGAGGTCACATCCGAACACAGGTATGAGGCCACGAGTGGCTGCAGCTTCCCCAGCGGGGTGGGCGTCACCTCCGCAGGTTTCTGCTCCTCCCTGCCACCGTCCCAGAAGTCCAGGGAGCGCTCCTCACCAGCTGAGACCAAGGTTTTGCGCTTGACAGCGCCATTGCTGGAGATGAGGATGTTGCTGCCATTGCTGTTGTTCTCCACGCTGCCTGGAGAGAGGGTGGAGGACGGGGGGGCCACTTTGAAGCGGATGTGGTGAGCTTCGGCTGGCGCGTCGGTCAGAGCGGGCGCCATCGCAGCCATGCAGTGCGGAGGGGGGGGGGCTCGGTGGCCTCTCCCAGTGCCGAGGCCAGCTCCACACCACCCACCTACTGCCCCGCCAGACAACAGCCTGTCAGAAGAGAGAGAGAGACCAGCACCATCAGGTACAGGCACTGCAACAGGCACAGATGTAGTAGTGAGGCACAACAACAGGGGACCATTCTGATCCCATACAAAACATTATTGCCAAGCAACATTATCAAATGCTCAGTTAAAATAAGCAGAATTGCCTGCTATCTTCATTTTTCATAGTAAATGGAATTTGTCGAAGTTACCCTCGTTGTAATGGTTCTTTACATCACAAAAGAAAGAGGGGTTACAACATGCCCATGGAAGAACACTGACTAGTGGCTGAAAAATGTATTTCATTACAAAAACCAATAAAAAATGTCGGCCATTTCTCAGCCATTGTGAAGGGGTCCATGGGAACGGCCTGGTGCCATCCGGATATTGAATGTGAATATGAATATGATATGACTGAATATGATGAAGCAATTCCCCATCTCTGCTCTCAGCTGAAACAGGGAGTACAAACGAAGAGCAGGTGGAGGAATAGGGTTCATTCAAATCGCTTATTTTATCTGTCGTCTCCTCATTCCTCGCCTGACTCGGAAATCGATCAAGGTTCGCCATCTTTAAGGACATTCCAACCACTAAATGCTCCTCGGAGGATGCTTCAGCGAGGAAACATGAATGGAGTGTGAATGTAGCGCATACACCCCGACACAAATCCAATTTTACCATTCCTTTCCATTTATAATAATGCGCTCTAATCCATAATGACACTCATTCTTTATGACAAAAAAATGCCACTTTATTCATGAAAAAAGGCAAAAAATCACAAGCATAATATGAAGCTGACGCTTGATTGAGCAAAAAAGTTCAATTTTCCTAACGCATGTTGCCTTGATTCCTCCATCCTCGTATCTGATCCTTACACAGCCTTTCCTCGCATCCTCCGTTGGGCGGAGCTAAGGGTGCAAGGAGTGAAAATAAGCGATTGGAATGAATCCATAGACTTCAGCCACGTGCTGACTGCAGCAAGGGGGCATTGGGGGTATTGCCTTGTAGCAGCTAGGCTAAACACTCAAGATGGTCGATGGCTAGAGACCCGAGTATGCGGGCCAAAGGGGGGGGGGGGAGGAGAAAGGAGAGAGAAAGGAGAAAAAAAATAAAAAAATTAAAATAAAAAAAAAACCTGTGGACACCCATAGATTTCCTTGATTTAATATCGTTTGTGACTTTTCCCATCAATTTATTCATGAAAAAAAGCACTCCGGCCTCATTGCTGCGATGGCAAAGAAATCCAAAATGAAATGGCTGAGTGGCTGAATGCAGTGAGCCCAAAGATGAGGTTCTGTACATTTTTAAATGAAGACGCTCCTGCTTGCTTGTTGGTTCCTTCTCGTCAAAAAAAAAAGAATTAATTTTAAGTCATTTTGGAGCATTTTTCACCACAGTGAACATGTTTGGCTGCTTATTGATGGACTCAAACAATAGACTCAGCCAAAGCATTAGAAGATATATATACTGGATATGTACTATTCATTCCCAAACAGACTGCACTCATATATAATTAAGGAGGAAAATAAAATATGCATCCACATGCTGACCTGATTGTAACCATTAAATTGCAGTTAATTTTCCAAAAAACATCCGGATTCGAAAAATAATGGCCCAATTCAACATGGATTGCTCCCACAATGTGCTTTAGAAGCAACACAGCGGGTCCAAAAACATTATGCAAATTTGTAGCCATGCAAAAACTAGCTGATACAAGAAAAATCTGAACATGTTCTCCAAATACATTTATATTTCCAAACACAGGGAATCCAAAGGTATGACAGCAGTTGTACTCGGAATAAACTAATTCTGAAGTTCCCCATTCTTTTTCTATAGGGCCATTACCAAAGAAACCAGCAGGTCAGTGTCTTCCATTTTTATTTATTTTTTATTGCCGGTGAATTTTCACTTTTCAATCGTACATGAAACTTATTTTTCTATAACGAGACAGAACGGAGTTGTTTTATTCCACTTATACCATGGTTAACAACAATGATTATATATTAGCAGGGCTGAAGTTAGGTCATATGTGCAACCAAAATGGTCTAAAAATCAAACTATGCGACATAGAATTTAAATTGGAAGCACTGGTGCACCCGTAAACAATTGACTTTGTTTTTTATTTTCTTTATTATTATGCAAGCAACATCGCAATCAGAAAAACTACCATGTTAATTTTCCCAGTAAACATTCTAATCAACCAAACGTTAACTTCTTCACTTAGCCTACCTCTATGTTGGTTTTAGCTAGCTAGCATTCCCTAAACCTAAATAACATTAGCTAACTGAACCAGTTTTTTCCTCAAGGTTAATAAAATCAAACAAACAACCATGTTATTTTTAGCATTAAAACATATGTAATTGATCGAGATGTCCAACCAACAGAATAGAAAGGGAAGCTGCAACATCCCAGCTAACAAAATTAGGTCCCCAGGACGTCCCCTGAACGTCTCGAAATGTCATCAGGACATCGCCTTGACGTCTTTTTGTAGGGCTTTCTAAACGTTACATGGACGTCACAGAACGTTCCTAGGACGTTCTAGTAACCTCCACCAGACATTCATTACATGACGTTATATTGTAACCAGTTACAGACGAACGTCCCTGAATGTCCCACGAATGTTATGAGCACAACGTCATAATATCTTAACCGGATACGGATGTTGCTTGAACGTCCCCAAAATATTCAAATAAAATGTCATATTGTAACCAAATAGTGACCTTCCTAAGACTTAACATACTAGTAATGTTTTTAGGACATCCCTAGGGGAAAGTCACATCATAACTTTGAGGGGACTAAAAGGGGACGTCCCTGGGACGTCCACTGTTTGCTGGGATTGCACCTTTCGCAAAGAGTGGCTAAGACAGATATATCTGAGGTTTAGATATGAGGCGGACAAAGGCTAGGCTACGTACATACTGCAGCTAAATACAGTTGTCACTCCCCGTTGGTGTGCTTAATCTTTGTTAAGTTCACACACACTTCGGTAATAAAAGAAAGTGACAACCGCATTCTACAACTGTAGTCACTACGGAAATTTTCAGGTATTGACTACAGAATTTCAGTTCGGTTGTGGTTAGTCTGTGCAGTGTGTACCAGAAACTAGTTCTTAAGTGACACAGCCTACGCGCGTTACGCGTACTCCGACGCTGCTCCCTCCTTCCTCTTAATTCATCCCCGATAGTAACAAGAGGGACAGAGCGAACAAACACCAGCTATTTTTAAACAACTCCTAACAAAAACAAGAAACTACATGACCTTGCGAATTTTTAGGATTTGACAGAAAAAATTTAGTTTACCCAACAAGCTACATTCTGCAACTAGCTCTGGTGCGATCAAGTGAAAGGTTTACTACCACTGCAAAGAAACCAGCTGCAAAATGTGACCAATTAATTGTATTCTGGAGCTACAAAACACAAAAATGAACTTCACATACACATGGCATATAATATGAACAATGTACAAATAATGTAGGCTAGTGATAATAGGCTACGATGATGGAACATATGTGACAGGTGCTGGTAAAACGGTCTACAAGTAGCACGGGGTCATTTTTCAGTTTTTTAATAGTTTATGAAAATACAAATCCTGAGCTTTCAAATGATGTATCATACACTGCAATATGCAAATATTTGAAGATATGCTTCTTTGAATGTTGGTAGGCACTTTCCTGAGACAACAGCTCTTAAAGATTTGCAATGATTCACACCTCAGGCTGGCAAACTTAATGGGGCGTGAACAGTAATGAAAAATAGGCTGCAACATGTCAGCCTAAATTAACTGGAACATAATCAGCAATTAGGCTATTTACCGGCAGCTTTGCATCTTCAATAGACCGTAGGCTAATACAATTCAAACCGCTTTTTTCTCATTTTAATTTTTCGATTTACCCCTTCGATCCCTTGGTCAATTCTCACCCTCTGAGGATGATATGCAGAACTACTAAAGGTCTGTTGTCTCCAAATATATCCAAATGGCTAAATTGTGCACTGCTCTAACTAACAAAAAAATTATGACACATTTAACAACAAATCAACAGTTTTGGCTCATAAATAGAAGTCGACCGATTAATGAAATTTTGAAATAATCGGCATCGGCCGATTATCACCCCAAAAAAAACTCAAAAACATTTGATTGATAATATAAGTCACATACAAACAAAGACAACATTAATACTTTTGGCAAGTATTTATTTTCGTTCGCTCAGAAACAAGGAGATGCTGTTATCTGCTGATAAATGCTGTTAAGTGCACAAACTTTTTATTTATTATTTATTATTTTTTAGAAAATAAAAGAAAATCTTTTTTAAATATTTCAGTTTTTTTGATTACTTGTGGACATTTACAGAGAGCAAGCAGAGACAATGCACATTTTTTTATTTTCAAATATTTTTTGTGTTCAAGTGAATACATGTGTTAAATAAATGCTCATTTAAGTTAGGCAATTTTGTGTCTCATTTGTTAGTATATTTAAATCGTATTTTATCAGATGCAAAAAAAAAACTTTAAAAAACATGATATTGGCATTATCGGCCGCCCACATCATATCGGCATTACTTATCGGCCATCGGCCACCCTGCTCTCTAAATCGGCATCGGCCAATGAAAAACCCATATCGGACGACCACTACTCATAAAACTCACTTTGGCATCATTTTCAAGTGGGAATTACTATATTTTCGTCAGTATAGGGGGGTAGATCTATGGGTCCAAAACCCCTATGCAAAACGTCATAATGAATAAAATTTGTTTGTCCATTATAGAGCATATGCAGTTGCTCCTTCTGATGGTTTAAGATGAAAACATTGATATCACAATGTTGCGTACACCTAAATATGTTGCCTAATCATTTACTCTTGTACCTCAATAAAACATCACTTTCCCCTGTACTGTACAGTATGTATACTTTTGCCCCGAGATTGCATTTTTCTGTAGTTTTTTTTTTTATGTTCCTATTCAAAATGACTCCAAGGAAAAATTTTACATTAATCTACCACATATCAGCGCACAGTAAATTGGAATGAGCATTTGCCATGCCCTAAGTCACAAATATATATGCCATCGCCTATATTATGCACGATAACATGAATATAAAATAGTATTCCACCATCTGCAAAATGCATCTTCAATGAAAATCGGTAGCCTACACCAAAAATAAATTTAACGATTGCACTACAGCAGGGCTCCAAACCGGTCCTGGGGCCACCCTGTGTATGCTGGTTTTCGTTGCAACCACAGTTGCAATCCCAGAATTTTAACAAGCTGTTAATTTTTCTTAAATAGGTGCTTTCCATGTTTAGAGGAATTCTTTACCCTCTTAAGCCACATTATGTAAGAAATAGCTATGTATGCCATGTAGAATAAACTCCCCATGTTCACGTTGTGCTTATTGTGCTATATTGCAAACAATTACATGAAAAGGTTACAAAATTATGTGTTTTAACTGATCAAATTAAAGAGTGAAGTGAATCAATAGGCTCCTAATTAGGTTGTTGAACACATGTGTTTAACTCAATTTTTTCTTTAAGCTTATTAACACAATGCAGGTTTGGCGCGTTGTCATTTGCTTTGTGTTTGTATTCTTCATTATCTAACAAATGGTTAGTTTTAGGGCGCTTTCACAAGTATAGTCCGTTAGGCTAGTCCGAATCAGTGAAATTGATACTTTTGGTTTGTTTTCTATTTAGTCTGGTTCGGTTTCACAGTGCACAAATTAAAGCAGACCAAATAAAAAATAATAATTTGCTGAGGGGCATGTACGAAGAAGCAGGGCAGAAAATGTACTCGCAGAAGTCTTTCTCATTGGTCAGAAATTTGGTGGTGGAAAATGTAAATGCGGAAATCAACAAGCGCGGAGAAGAAAACTAACCGAGCAACATAGAGCCACGGATACGTTCGGTGATACTGGCAGTAATCCTGCTTTGGTGTTCCAACCAAACACAGGATAGTATTGCTCAGAATGAACGCCTGTTAAGGCTCCGGGTTTGTCAACAATATGATGTTGATACACTATTGCAAAAGAAGACGTGTCTTGAAGGCGAGCCTTCAATTTTAAACCGACTTTTCTGCACTTCATCACGAGTAGTTTGGCTGTGTTCAATTTGGCATTGTGAAACTCAGCCAATTTCTGGAGTACCAATCCCGTGGTTTAGTATATTTTAGCCAAAAGGGTTTTGTACTTGATTGCAGATTTATGCAAAACCGTCGTCAATTGGGTGTATTTCTTTGACTGATAGCACAATAGGCCTATCTGAAGTGGGAAAAACTCGCGTCGACCCGCCTCCACTGCGAGTATTATTTTCTTTCCATTGGGTTTTAAAACTGTCAAATATTCCAGCCAATAGCTAAGACTCTTATCTACAAAGCATTCAGAAGTCAGATAGATCGGGCTACGCGTAAGAGGAGGAGGCAACTAAGCGTAATTATCAAACCAAGATGGCGCAGTGTTTTTACCTTGTAGCGTAGCTAGCTACATTCCGTTTAGCAAAGCACAATACATGAGGTAACTGCTGCTGTTCTTTTTATTTTACAGTCTCTTTCATACAGTTTTTGGTTAGTTATGTCTAGGTTATTCAGGAGTTTCTCCGTGCAGCAGGTCCGGGCCCAGTGGTGTAAGGTCACTTTTTTTTTTTGCCGGTATACCAGTGCGAATTCACTGTTATGTATAAAACGAATCCCTCTGAATTCAATTAATATAGCTAATATTACTATATTGTAACAATGGCAAGCTAGCCAGCAAAATTACACATAGCAGCTAGCTATCTATTTGTGTCTGAGACGAGCTGTTCAGAGTTTCTTTTGAATGAAATGGCGTATATTCGCTGTGGAAATAGAATATACGGAGAAGTACGGCGGCTAGGGATGGGGTCGTGTACACGGTTAAACGTTTAGGACTGATTAACCGAAATCTTAAAATAATTTTTTTAATATTTTTTTAATCATATTAATTATTTAAATGTTGCGTAGGCTATAATTGTTCCTCGTACAATATTATGTATATATCTAAAGCATTTAAATATATCTAGATCGTAAATCACGTCAACATAACTAACGTTGATGGAAAAAATGTGGGAGTGAGTCAGTGAATTTGAGTGAAAGCATCAAAATGAGCGGCGGAAAAGCTAAAGCCCGGAATTATTTTACAAAACAAGTCGACAGCAACTCGGTAACATTGTTTTAAGTGTGAAAGGGGGGAGTACCAGCTCAATGAACAATCATCTGCGATTAAAACACGCGAACGTAGATTTTGAACAAGATGCCGTGGTGGGTAATGCTAGCACCCAACCCCGAATAGGCTCCGTCTTCTATAAGTGCACTCCACAGAGAGCTGCGAAAATCACCCAGCTGATCGCGGATATGATTGTGAAAGACACAAGACCGTTAAGCGAACTGGATGCGCCAGGCTTTCGGTCTCTGATGGAGTATGTCGAGCCATACTCAGTCCCAAGCCGGTGGACAATAACAAAAACACTCCGTGATTGGACTGTTTTATTTTAATTTCATGACACTAGTTTATTTTATGAAAACATTTTGAAACAGTAAAGTATATTCTAACCTATATTTACCTCCTAACGTTAATCTTTCATAACTGCTTGCTTACTTACTAGCAGCTACCCGAGTTTCCGACCAGTATCGTTGGCCTCTATGGCTATGACGCTTACGCGCTATGACGTAATGTTACGGTTAACCGCGGATACACGCCAACATTCTAAGTGTAAACGTGTACCAAAAAAAGCCAAAACCCCCATCCCTAACGGCGGCGGAGCGATACTTAACGTTACCTACGAATGTAGTGCCGGCACTGGTCGACTACAACAACAAAGAGCAGCAACAAGTTGCAATGGCCGCCGTACTTCCACAGAGAATATAGGTCAGCTCAAAGTAAAGGATTCAACGATAGTTTGACTTCAAAAATGATGGTATAAACACTCAAAATAACCCCGATAGACTGTCGTCGCATTTTATTTGCTTTGGGTGCACTGTGGAGTGTTTAAGTGCGTTTGGTAGTGGATGCTACCGGTTACCATAGAGTTGCGCTAGCATTAGCAACGTGTGTATGTCCAAAAGAAGGACAGCATGGAATTACCTGAAAATGGTTTCCATCAATCAACTACATCATGGGTAAGTCGTAGTTAAGACATTATGTCCAAAATTCCGAACTATCCCTTTAATGTATGCAAACAATCAGGAATTAAGTAATGAAAATCAGGGCTCTCTTCAGGATTTTCTAACAAGGTGGTGCTCCTTGCACGGTGTGTAGGGGGGTGGTCTGGAGTGGGGCACCCCTGTCTGGAAGCTGAAGCACTCCTTACCTTTCAAACACCTAAAACAGCCATTTCCTGCAATCTAGAGGCTTCAATGGCATGAAATAGCCAAATAGAATTGACTACTGATTATTAGAGATGTCCGGATACGACTTTTTCACTTCCGATACCGCAGCTTCGGCTATCTGCCGATACAAATATAACTCCGATACTTTGTTTTACTCTTGAACAAATAATAATAATAATAACATATATGGAAGCACTTTTCTCATGATGGCCAATTAGCCACCTAAAAACATCTCACTCAAATGGAGAACAAACAAATACTTCCCCAGTATATAGTCCACAACAATAGTTGGTTATGAAAGACTGCCACCCTTTATTCAAACACAACTAAAACGACAGGTACTGCAGTACTTAAAGCGACCAAGAGGTTTAAAGTTAAAACTATTTAAATAGCAGCATTCAGCATTGTAAAAATTTTTTTTTTTAAATACAAAACTATAACTTAGTTTCATCATTTTCCCGTTTCCAAAACCCGAATCAAACAAGGAAAGGTGTATGCTGTGGATAAAATTATATGGGCGACTCCATCTCGTAAAAAAAACGATGATAATAATGTCTACATGAATGAGATACGGTTTGCTATTTGCCAAGCCAGCTAGTCCCTCTGCTGATATCTGTTCCGTTAGGTCACTGTGGTAGCTATCTAGTAAATGAGACAGCACGCTGTGATGGAAATAATGCTGCCAAGCATCATAAAATCTACATTGAATCATTTCAGCTAGCATTTAAACTACACTACAAATATGAAATTGAAGATCAATTTTTCCAAAAGTTCCTAAAGTTACCATTTTTCCAAAAGGGTAGTAGCCTACTTTCATGGTTGAGAACGCCATGTTTGCTTTGACGGACAAAGCCTGACGGACATAGCAAAAGTTACTACTGTTGTTATCACGCGGCACGTATCGGATCATATTTTTTTCTCCCCTCCGATATCCGATTGAGCGTTCTGGGCCAGTATCGGCCCGATACCAATGCTGTGGATCGGATCGGGACATCCCTACTGATTATTCTTTTTTTGTGTGCAAGTTTTTAATCAATCCGGTATTTTAAGACCACTGTCTTGACCCCACAAAATAGCTGCATTTTGCCAACATTCAGAGTCTGATATCTGATATACTTTTGGAATTAAAAATGAATTCATAAAAATGTACTACTACGTTCGAAGGCGAGTGGCACAAAAATCCCCGCTCTGGCTCTGCCACACGCCGCCCCCTCCCAATAGCCTCTTTCACACATGTATCTTAACCCGTAAATGTTTTGGAAATCTTCCGCGTCTGCCTCATGTGTAGGTATGGCCCAAGTGGGAATAAAAGCAGAAACATTCCTGGATAAAAAATGCAAAAGGCTACAGCGTTCTTACGCAAGACCTTTTGTTTCTGGCTTAATTTCTTTAATAAGTGTAAGAATATGGTATTGGAAAACACTATGGTACTAATTTTTGTTTTCAGTTTTGTTACATAAATATACCTTGTTTTACAAAGGTCCTACAATCTTAATACCTTGAAATGTCTATCCTCAAAAAATAAATACTCCTCAATAATGCAAGAATCAATAATAATAGAAATTGACTTTTACGAAAACGTGGTGTCAAACCTGTAACGAATGTTACGTGATAGAAAATTTACGTTGCGAAGGTAACATCACCCACTGCACTGAAGTATACAATTTCGGCTCGAATATCAGTGACCTAGATCGCTTTGAGGTCATACGCTATCCCATCATACTCTCGTAAATCAGAAATGAAACTCCGGGTCACTACATTCGTTACGATGGCGTCTTGGTTACAAATGTTGCAGTGGAGCATAGCACCAAGTTTAACCACTTAGGAAGTGGCTGATGTGGAGCAAATTGCGTGAATAGAGGTATGTACGAATACTTTCATGTTTATTCTATCAATATGAATTATTTTTGGGGAAAGATGTGTTAAATATTGGACACCAATTGTACATTACATGTCAATTACAATTTTTGGACACCAAGACACCACTCTGTTTTCCAGTACCATATTCTTACACATAAATACTTTAATCAGCCCTCTAAACATTTCTTGCACACATACACTACTCACAAAAAGTTAGGGATATTTGGCTTTCGGGTGAAATTTATGGAAAATGTAAGTTCACGCTACAGTGATATTATACGTATCATGAAAGTAGGGCATTTAAGTAGAAGCATGCAATGGTGATTTCCTCATCTCAAACAATTTATTGAAACAAAAGCCAACAACAGTGGTGGGTATACCACAACAAAAATGTCAATGTCTCAATAACTTGTCATGTGCCCTTGAGCATCAATTACAGCTTGACAACGACGTCTCATGCTGTTCACAAGTCGACTTATTGTCTGCTGAGGCATGGCATCCCACTCTTCTTGAAGGGCGGCCCTCAGGTCATTGAGGTTCTGGGGTACAGAGTTACGAGCCTCTACACGGTGAGTCAGCTGATCCCATAGGTTTTCTATGGGATTCAGGTCTGGAGAAAGTGCAGGCCACTCCATTTGAGGTACCCCAGTCTCCAGCAGCCTTTCCCTAATGATGCGACCTCGATGAGCTGGAGCATTGTCGTCCATGAAGATGAAATTAGGCCTGTGTTGTTCATGCAGGGGCACAATGACTGGATTAATGATGTTATTCACGTAGTATGGGCTTGTCACTGTACCATTCACAAAGTGTAGGGCAGTTCTGTATTGACTAGACACACCTGCCCACACTGTAACACCGCCACCACCAAAGGGTCGTCTGGTGACAACAGTGGCTGATGCATAGCGCTCTCCTTGACGTCTCCAACATCGTTGGCGGCCATCATTTCTGCTCAACGTGAATCGACTTTCATCAGAGAACAGCACTGAGGCCCACTGGTCCCTCGTCCAGCGTAAATGCTCCCTGGCCCATGCAAGACGATGACGCCTGTGCCTGGTGGTGTGGTCAGGTACCCTTGCAGGTCATCTAGCACGCAGACCACGCTGATGTAAACGGTTTCGAATGGTCTGACGTGACACTTGGGTGCCTCTCACCTCCCTTAAATGTGCCTGGAGTTGAGTGGCATTCATCATCCGGTTCCGCAGGGCACTGTTCACAATGAAGCGGTCATCAGTGTGGGATGTGGCCAAAGGACGTCCACTTCTATGCCTTTCTGTGACTCTTCCAGTCTCTCTGTATCTCTGTTGCAACCTGCTGATGACACTCTGTGACACTCTAAGCTCAGTGGCCACTTCCCTCTGAGAACATCCTGTTTGAAGCCTCGCAATGGCGAGGTACTGTTGATCAATTGTTAGGTGTCGTCTTGGTCTCATGATGTCAAAATGTGAACAGCATGATGAAGAGGACTGTTTAAATACCAATTCTAATTGAACCAGGAAATTTATTGGTCAATTCATGGATCAAACACCTGTTGTGAATTTTGCCGTTCAGCTCCTTGTTAGAGAACAGCAAGTTGTGCAAAAAGTACTGAAACATTGAATAGTTGGACATGTGCATTCAAAAGTTTAGAGAAGGTCAAATTAATTTCACCTGTAAAGGTTATAGTGCATTTTAGGTTCATCCTGAAATTTCACCCGTAAGCCGAATATCCCTAACTTTTTGTGAGTAGTGTATATGACATGACTTTGCACATAGAATATATTGGAGCTGCATTGTGGGATTTGATTCTCGTTTGTCAATTTCTCTTTTTAAAATGAATATAGCATAACCATTAGTTTCTTGTTTTTTAATTTCTGTTTCTGAAACGGGAAACAATTGGCCAAAAAGTACACGGATCCAGAAGCAACGCTAAGGCTACTGCAATTACAACTCAATGCTGCCACACGTGGTAATTACTTCTGTTCACGTTGTCATTAATCCACTATAATTATATACGAACGGTAATATTGAATATCACTATATTTCTTAAAGGCATATCGACGATATGAAAATGGGATATTGTGACAACCCTAGTGCAAACACTGTTCCCTCATGATGTCGCCATATTCCAACATGATAACGCCCCCATACACACTGCTAAAAACATTAAAGAATGGTTCCAAGAACACGAGGATGGCGTAAAACGCCTTCCATGGCCTGCACAATAACCAGCTATAAACATAATTGAACCTTGGAAAGTTAGAGTGCAAACTAAATTTCCACCTCCTTCATCCCTCAAAGAACTAGAGACTGTCCTTCTTGAACAACGGGCTAATTTCCCACTACACACAGTTCAGAAATTGTATGACAGCATTGCTAGAAGGATTGAAACCGTTTGAAGGCAAAGGGTGGGCCTACTCGTTATTAGTTACTAGATATTAAGTTATTCCAGGCAGACATATTTGACATTCAGATATTTTGTCCACCCCCTGTATGTATGTACAATTGAAGTCAGAAGTTTACATACACTTAGGTTGAAGTCATTAAAACTTATTTCTAACCACTCCACAGATTTAATGTTAGCAAACTATAGTGTTGGCAAGTCAGTTAGGACATCTACTTTGTGCATGACAAGTAATTTTTCCAACAATTGTTTACAGACAGATTATCTCACTTTTAATTCACTATATCACAATTCCAGTGGGTCAGAAGTAGGGGAGGGACAAAATATCGATACTGGAATATATAGTCATACTTCCTCTTGCAATACGTTATCGATACACTGGCGCCAAATATTGATATTTTTATTAAAACATGCAGGCGCCATAAAAAGATTTGCCACAGCCACAGACGGTAAAATGTAGGGATGGGAATTGTTAGATTTTATTGATACGCTGCCATTATTGATTCTGCTTATTGATCCGATTTTTTATCGATTTCTTTATCGATTCCTTAAATATTATTTGCTCCCAGGCTATTAAAAAACCAACTATTACTATTGGGTGGTGTCGGGTAAGTAAGGACTAGGTAAAATGTGTATTTTCTGAATCCAGCGGTTCCAACAGTCAATGCCCTTGTTAAAACGTTCAGCACTCTGAATACTGAACACAAGCGATATTGCGTGCTAGAACCCCTCACTTAACCTACATTCAAAATAAGTTTTACGTTATTTTAATTTTATTATTATTATTAAAAATGACAATCATCAATTAAATCGCCAAATTCTTTGATAGGTAAGTCAAACAGTAACCTGGTGGATCAACCAACAAGCCAAAACAAAGTCTAAATCAGGTCTTGAGATTAAGTAATTTTATTAAATGAAAACATTCAATTAGAATAATGACTGGGGATCATACATTCATGAAACTACTTACAATTCACAAAAGTGAAGACATTAAACCAGACATTAATTAGGAAATACCAGTAAAGAGAGATAAGCCAAAAATTGCCAATATTATTTACCCTCCAGCTGAACAGGAACAAAAGGAAACGCACAAGGAACCAAAAAGAATGACTTCTTCACCAAACAAACTCAAACTAAATTCTTTTTCTGCGGTGCAACTATAAAATACTGTGACAGGGAGGGGATCCAAGCCCTGATTGGGTTAAGGTGTGGGGGAGGGGTAATTTATTGACAAAGACTGGCTTATCTTTGATGTTGGGGGGGTGAGAGTGAGAGAGAGACAGAGAGCGACAGAGATAGAGAGAAGGGGGGGAATATTAGATATCCTACAGTGGTAATCGAAAATGGATTCAATGACATCATATTTATAAAGTATAAAGCATTAGTTTTTCATTCAAATTTCTTAGTCATATCATGGAAAATATTTACCTGCTATATTTATGCCTGCACAAGTGGCAGAGCATCCAATAAAACAATCAGAATTGTATAATTCTGTAAATTGAAATGCAATTATAAATGTCATATGGCTTGATCAATACGAGTGCTTAAAAATATCAGACAAAGAAAATATGACACCAGAAAATAATTAAGAAGGCCACGAGAACAGAGGATAAAGTATCAGTTTAACTTTGTCAAAAAATGTCATTTAGCCAATACATTTACATGGAAGAAAGATGAGATCTTTAACGTTACCTGACCATTTTTTGGAGGCAAGCTTAAAGATTAGCTGAAGATGACAAAGATTGAAGATTATCATTTAGGTAATTTAGGTTAGCTAGTTATTCGCTTTCCAAATCTAGGCTACTCATCTGTGCATGACCAAGCAGGCAATCGTTGTCAGATTAGTCTACCGCCAATCAAAACACTGCAGTTTTACACTTGTAGTTAGTTATAGGCTCCCGAGGGAAGTCCACACACTCCACAAATCTGTTAAATAGTTGATAATTTCCGAAGACGGATCATAAAATTGAGAGCTTACGCGAACACATTTTCTATTGATTTTTAAATGATAGCAACGTTAGCTTAAATTAGTTTTCAAAAAATGACGTTTACATTTTATATTTTTAGACAGGTGCCAAACTCTGCCTGCCAGCATACGCTGACTGGATGAAAAACGACAGCGCGCATGACGTGACATTGTTTTGCTATGCGTAGCTATCAGCAATAGCCTACATTCTGGAATCGATAAGAGAATTGATATGCTCGAAGGCGAATGATTCCGAGGAATAGGAAACTTGGAACCGGTTCCTAACGGGAACCGGTTTTCGATTCCCATCCCTAGCGAAATGCATAAAATGCACCGTTTATACACGCTAAGAAAATCATACTAGAAACAATAATATTTGTAAAAAATGTTGTAGTAAAAGCATTTTCCCTTGCTTACAGTACTATACAGTACCTGATGCATTTTCGGTTTAGAAGACAAAAATCTCGTATAAATATGTTTAGGAAATTAAGTACTTACCAGTATATTCAGCTACAACTGTCAGATTAACCGTGAAGAGTTTCTTGTTACATTTCGCCAAAGTCCCGTACAGTCCACATTTCCACAGCGACCATCCATCGCACTTAGGGCTAAAATACGTTGCTGTTATTGTGTAGAAACACATGCGCTTTTGTAAGTTTTTATTTTTTTATTTTTTATAAACGTACTTACATAAGGCTAATTATGTTATGGTTATCTCACCAAAAAATAAGTTTTCAACATAAGGAAATGCCAAGTTACTCACGCATAGCCTACAAAGCACTGTCTATAAAGTCCTTAATTGCAATTTGAAAAAATTAGGCGTGCCTTTAAAAGTATTGATATCAAAATGTGGCCAAGTTACAACAAACAATATTGCCTATCGTAGCTCACACTAATTAAACTAGCACTATTCCAAAACAATGCTATCCAAACTTTCCAAAAATATCCTAAATTATTTAATGCAACTTGGTCCTGTGTTTTTTCATCTTAGCATGTGAAGAGATTGTGGTCATTCAAACTTTAAACATCAAATAACAAAAATGGCCTCATGGAACAACATATCATTTCAACAAATTTTTTAAACAGTTGACAAATAATTACACTCCAGAAAGGATATGTTTATACTTTGTTGTAAAGTTTACTTTAGAAAATGTACAGGTTTTAAAATGTTTGCTGCTGCTACAGATTTCTCTACAATTCACAAACAGACATTTACACTACGAACAATAATTTACAATAGAGAAAGGGGGGGATGAATAAATAAATGCAGATAAAAAATTTAAATATGTTTACGTTGAAATATGGTATACATTGTTTCATGTTATCAAATTCTGTGAAACTGACACCACAATGCAGTGAATAAATACATAATTCCTGCTTTTTGCCTTTTTAGTGGTGTTTTTTCTTATTCAGTTACACAGATATCGTGATATATCGTAGATGAATTGTCTTGCAATGTATCGCAGAATCGCTTTATTGTGTTACCATCGTTATCGTGGGCAACGTATCGTGATTAGGGGTGTCACGATTCTCCAAATCCGCAATTCGATTTGACTTTCGATTTTAAGGTCACTATTCGATTTTCGATTTTTTTTCAGCACAATTTCTTTTCCAGCACTATAGTCTAACTAATGGCTATGCCATTGTTAGACTATCGAGTCTTGATTTGTAAAGAAAAATACTTGTTTCTCAATAAGTAACTTTTACTTGAATAATAACAATTATAAATAATAACAAAAATATGAGAATATTTAAACACACCTAAACAGTTAAGAGCTTTATCAAAACTAGACTCTAGAATAAACAGTTGAACATTTACCACGCTATTAACAATTTACACATTGGTTTTATGCCCTGACAACGGTCATTTACATTTTCAAATTCTTCTTTAAAAAGATGAGCGTGTTCACATTCTTTGAACAGTTGAGAGCTTTAACAAACTAATATCTGAAATAATAAACAGTTGAACATGTACCACGCTATTAACTATTTACACGTTTTTTTTCATGCCCTGACTGTCATTTGGGTTGTCATTTGAGTTGCCTGTGTCAATGTTTTTTTCCCAGTCAAATCTATTTCTTTGTGATGCCTGCGAATGTGTCCTGCCATATTTGACGTGTTGCCTGAGGTGGCGTATGGTACTCGCGTGTAGCATAGCCGACAAACTGTCGTTATTTTGTCAATGACGCGTTTGTTGTTTATATAACTCACGGGGAAGGCAAACTGTTGCCACACCGGTGACTTGAGGGAAGCAGGAGGATTTTCCAGTTCTGTTTCTCCATCTCCTACTCCGGGAGTGGCCATGGTGTGTCGAAAAGTAATGCTGGCTACCGCTAAGCTAACGTTAACTAGCAGCTGTGTCTTCTTTGAAATATCAGTGTTTCCCCTACCATTATCTTGGCCGGGCGCTCACCTGCCGCCCGGCTTGGACAAGAGGGGAAAAAAAATTTTTTAATGAAAAAAAATAATTTATATTATTCTTTTTTTTTTTTTATATAATCTTTTTTTTTATGTAGCTGCAATATTTCCCTTACCGCAGAATGCGGGAATGATCAAAATAGCATCTGGAAAAACCCAAAACAGCTTTGGTTTCCCGTTAGGCCTAATTAAAATTTTCAATGGCAGCGCTGATATTATGAGGGTGTAATTATAGTTTCCGCCTCTACGCAAAATGGCGCACTTTCACCGCCCGGCCTGAAAAAAAACTAGGGGAAACACTGAATATCGTTGTTTTTTTTCTTCGGACGCACGCCTGCGTGGACGAACAAAATGCAGTAGAAGGCGTCAAGTTTCGTTTTGTCGGAAACGCTTACATTAGAGATGGCCAAGTAGGCTACTTTTTTTACATTTTACCCATCACATGAAAGGCTAAGAAGAGCGCGCGGGGGGCGGGGTGGAGAGAAAAAAAAAAACTTGGAGAATCGCGAACCAGCTTGTGATTTCGAAGTTCGAAATCGAACGCTCATTTCGATCGATTTTCGATTTCGAATCGGTATCGTGACACCCCTAATCGTGATAGTATCGTATCGTGAGTTACTCTGTGATTCCCACCCCTAGTCAGAAGTTTACATTCAAGTTGACTGTGCCTTAAAGTTTTTTAATATTTGGTCACAAATCCTTTGCATGCCATGACTTTCTGATGTTTGTGACCCAACAACATCAAAAGACTCTTGATATCTTATTTTCTGGTACTCTTACAAGCTATGCTATAACGTCTCTGCATTCGAAAAGATCTCTATGGGAATTGAGGGGTGGGAATAGATTTAGCTGTAAATTATGCTGGAACAGTATGGAATACATGATTAGTAAAATGGCTGTAAGTCATCAAGGGTCTGAGGTATCAAACAAGTCTCACACCATCACTCTGCTGCCAGATATGCAGTAGATATGGATGGATCACTTTAAGGGTTGTTTCTCCTGACAAATTTTCCTATTGAACTCTATGGAAAAATAAGTCAGGAGAAACCCTTTTTTCCCAAAAAGTTGGGAAAAAGGCACAAAAATAAATAAATTTTTTAAAAAGGAAGGTTGTGGAATGTTCAAAAACACTTCACAGGTAAACAGGTGAATAAGTAACAGGTGATGCTATCATGATGCTGGGTATAAAAGGAGCGTCCACGAAGGCTTGGGTGTTTACGAGCAAGGATGGGTCGAGGTTCGCCACTTGTTGTCCTAAAACACAGAAGTTAGCATTTTTGAGCCATGGGTTCCCTCGACAGATTTCCAATGCTTTCTCCCCATAGGGTTTTCGGATCTGTGCCGAATATAAGGTCTGTGGTTAATATAAGCCAAAGAGAGTTTTCACATTTTGTTCTATGATTTTAAATTACACATAAATATCTTAACCATGAATTCTGAGGCTTATATATGGTTTTTAAAAGTATGTTGCGAACAAGTTTCTTTATTCAAACTATATAACTGGGCTTATCCACAGTAATGGAAAATTTTTGGTATGCCTCTATTGCTAACTGAACTGATGAAAACGCAACAATTTTTTGTCAAACCCAGTGGTGAAATCAGATGTGGCACACCCTGGAAAGATGGCAGGAATAGTTTGGTGCAAAGAAAATACTTCCTTGCATTTTTTATTTCAAATGAAGTTTCATGTCCACCCTACTATAAAGGAGTGAAAACATGACATGTCAACATACAGTCAAGCCGGAAAGTCTCCCCACCCCTTTCACCTTCTCCACGTTTTATTACGTTACAGACATATTCCAAAATTGATTAAATTCATTTTTTCCCTCAAAATTCTACACACAACACCCCATAATGACAATGTGAAAAACGTTTTTTTGAGATTTTTGCAAATTTATTAAAAATAAAAAAATAAAATTTCTCATTTACATAAGTATTCATACCCTTTGCTTTAACGTATTTTTAAAGTATCATATTTCATATTTGGTCGCATATCCTTTACATGCTGTTACTTCCTGAAGTCTGTGACCATCAACATAAAAAAATTGTCGATATCTTATTTTCAGGTACTGTTACAAGCGATACTATAACCTCTCTGCATTTGAATGGATCTCTATGGAAATTGGGGGGTGAGACTAGATTCAGCTGTAAATTACACTGGTACAGTATGGAACACATGGCTGGCTAAATGGCTGTAAGTTATCAAGGGTCTGAGCTATCAAACGAGCCCCAAACCATCACTCTGTTGCCAGATATGGAGTAGATGTGGAAGGATCACTGCAAGGGTTATTTCTCCGGACTCATTTTCCTAAAGAACTCTATGGGGAAAAAAGTCAGGAGAAACAACCCTTAAAGTGATCCATCCACATCTACTCCATATCTGGCAACAGAATGATGGTTTGGGGCTCGTTTGATAGCTCAGACCCTTGATAACTTACAGCCATTTAGCCAGCCATGTGTTCCATACTGTACCAGTGTAATTTACAGCTGAATCTAGTCTCACCCCCCAATTTCCATAGAGATCCATTCAAATGCAGAGAGGTTATAGTATCGCTTGTAACAGTACCTGAAAATAAGATATCGACAGTTTTTTGATGTTGATGGTCACAGACTTCAGGAAGTAACAACATGTAAAGGATATGTGACCAAATATGAAATATGATACTTTAAAAATACGTTAAAGCAAAGGGTATGAATACTTATGTAAATGAGAAATTTTATTTTTTTATTTTTAATAAATTTGCTAAAATCTCAAAAAAACTTTTTTCACATTGTCATTATGGGGTGTTGTGTGTAGATGTTTGAGGCAAAAAATGAACTCAATCTATTGTAGTATAAGTCTGTAACGTAATAAAACGTGGAGAAGGTGAAAGGGTGGGGAGACTTTCCGGCTTGACTGTATATTAAACTAAAACATGATTAACATCACGTGTGAGGCTAAGATCTTCCCCCTATCACTTTGATAATAACTACATCAGTAAACAAACTTATGTTTTCATTATGTTTTGAAGCAGTTTCATATTTTTTCTAAATTTTCAAAAATGTGGTTTATGCTCGCAACGGCGTCAGTCCCAGAAATTACGTGACGGGTTTTCACTGATTTGTTGTAAATACCAATTCGTATTTTTAATCTCTTGTAGTTCTGTAGAAAACCAGTTTCATTATACTGTAGATATTTTCCGTGAAGAGATGATCGTTTGCGAACAGAACGATTGTAAATTTTACAGTCTCAGAATTTTTCTGTTCGTAACAAGATTAAATGAATCTCTTCAAATACATGCTCCGGAAATACTGATTCTCGTTGCGTGAGCGATCAGTCTTGACATCCAGGAATGTCAACATGATGTCATTGTCAGCTATTTTTGTTTGGCTTTATTTCCCGCTACCAAAATTTGTGATCTGTCCTCGATATTACGAACACAACAGCAGCTACGAACAAGACCTCCTTCTTTGTTTGCGGCAAAATATTAAAGGGATTTAGTTTCTATACACCAACATTTTGAGAAAGGTATGTCTAAGTACATTTTGTGGCCTATTTTGGTAATGTTTTTAAAATACCACTAGTGATATCTTCAGCTTTTTCCTCTTCAGGAGTTGTGATTGTAACATTAGTATTATGTTGCATTAACACCTTTGCGCAGAAGGTGGCGCCGGCGGAAGCTTTTTGCTCAACTCAGACATTCGTTGCTACTGCAGCCGAACTATGATTGGAAATCACAAACTCTGTGTTTTAAATTTATTGGTAGACGGTTCGTGACGATTTCTGCCGAATACGTAGTTTCTAAGTGCCACTATTTCCCTGTAGCAAGTCCATTTATCAAGCAAACCCCACCTAGTCTATACCTACCTATGCGTGACATAGTGGACAATATCGTCTATGTTTGAGTTCATACATATATTTATTCATCATATAAAATTAGAATAACGTCATAGCAACGAGATAAATCCAACAATAGCCTGATCGTATGCCAGAAAAGCCGTGAAAAGCCCTGCTCACTCAAATGCAAAATAAACTGTGAAAGTACTATCTCATTCTACCATGTATTCTACTAGCAATATATGCTACTAAATATGAAATAAATATACAATCCTACCATTGGTTTTACACATCGAGATGTTCCTTTCAAAATTCAGTTGTCATTTATTGTCTGGTACAATCGGTTTGAGAAATATACAACACTTTATACCGCTATTACACTATCTGAAACGTCGCCGCGTAATAAGCCCCATGCCCTATAAGCCTGTCTCATGCATTACAGTTCACTCTGGTTTAATTGTCGGCTTTTTTATCCAATAGAGTACATTATAACCGTCGCAACGGTATATGCCAAGTCTTTTTGGGTGCTTTGAGCAATTTACTACAGCCCAGCGTAACGGCAGTTTTCGTTTTAACTGTCTAGTATTACGCAAGCGATATACAATACGCATTATGCAGGATAATTCCCCTTTTGCGATATGTAAGTATTTTTGCGTCTAAAATACCGTTGGTCTCGCTGGCTACATACGTACGTTCGTGTTTCCACTCGAGCACTGTCTTTCCAAGTTTGATAGCCCTGTTGTTATTTTCGCATTTTGAGTGCATTTCACATACTGTAGTGCAATCGTTAGCTAAATGTATTTTTGAACTAGGCTACCGATGTTCATTGAAGATAGAATATTTGGCAGCATTTTACAGATGGTGGAAAACTATTTTATGTTCATGTTATCATACATAGTATAGGCTATGATGAATACGAGTCTCTTATGGCATGACAAGTGCTCATTCCAATTTACTGTTGCGCTGATATGTGGTAGATTAAGGTAAAAATTTCCTTGGAGTTATTATGAATAGGAAAACTTAAAAGATTAAAAGAATACAGAAAAATGCAATCCCAGGACAAAAGTATACATACTGTAGAGTACAGGGACAAGTGATGTTTTATTGAGGTACAAGAGTGAATGATTAGGCAACATATTTAGGTGTATGTAACACTGTGATATCAATGTTTTTTATCTTAAGCCACCAGAGGGAGCAAATGTGTATGCGTTATAATGTATAATATAATATAATATTTTATGACATGTTTTGCATAGGGGTTTTGGACCCATAGATATCTACCCCCCTATACTGCTGAAAATATATAATTCTCACTTGGAAATTATGCACAAGTGAGTTTTATGAGCCCAAACTGTTGATTTGTAGTTAAATATTTCATAAATTTTTTTTATTTGCAGCAGTGCACAATTTAGCCATTTGGATAGATTTGGAGACACTAATGGACAACAGGATACACGGCTATATTTTGCATCATAGACCTTTAGTAGTTCTGCATATCATCCTCAGATTTTGCAAAACTTGTGGACATGGAGTTTATGATCCAGGAAATGTATATATATTACCGATTTCACTTATGTAGCTCTCAGCAAAATTAAAAAAAACTATTTTTAATTTTTTTCCCCTAAGTTTCTTTGCATTTGTGGCACTTTATTTTGACTTAAATTATGAAAATAAACAAATCTAAGTTTGTATTGTAAATGGTACACCTGTCTTCTTTCATTTAAGCCATTTACCAAGTTTATGTGATGCTCACACCTGGAGTTATAAAGCCTTAAACAGAGCACCCCTAAATAGGTGAAATTTGCCATCTGCGCAAAGGGGTTAAGTAGTGTTTTTAAGACCAATCACCTAGTGTGATTTGCACAAAACTTGAATCGTTACTTGTTCACCAGTTTATAATGAAGAGCTACAGGATAGCCGTTTTGTTTTTTAATTGAAACATGTTTGGCCAGAAGTGTCTGTCCTTGTTAACAACATAACCAGTGTTATAGGAAAGCATATAAGCTTATAAGAAAAGTATGATGTTCATCTATGTACAAAATTTGTAACTTAGCTTTTTCAGTGGTACAATTTACAAAAACAGGCACAAGTTAAAACGAGAAATCAATTAATTGGGTTTTGATGGAGAATGCCTGTCCCCGTTACCAACATTACCATAATTTACAGGACACAAAATATATAAAGGGAAAGGTGTGATTTTCTACTTTAAAAAATATGTACTTTTGCTTTCTTTATTGTATTTTCATTAAAGGTGGTTAAAATTTGTATGGTAACATCATTTAGATGGTATCAGTAAAGAATTACCAACGTCACCATTTTATTCTCAGAAAGAGTATAAACTCCATGTGTTGAAAGTACAATCAAAATTAAATGACACACAGACCTGTCAAACTCAGAGATGCTAGCTTTGTGTTTTTTATTGCTATTCTTGGGCCTTTTGTCTGTCCCTGTTCGTAGCGCTACCATGCTTGCAGTGTGAGCTATCACTGTTGACAATTTAATCTGAACAAAAAGTTTCTTTATCATCATAGTTTTTGATAATGTGCACTCTAAAGAATGAAATATGTAAAAATGACAATCTGTTCATCAACTTCATTTTTTGTCCTCCATGTCGCACAAATATACCCTGTTACCACGGACAAGCTCAACTATAGTTACTATATAAATACACATCATTACCTCAGAAGATCCTTGGCTGCTCTCAAGTGTAGCTAGCAGCTAGTCGTGTCAGCGCTCCTTTCAAACTTTTCCACATTAACTTGTTTTACATGAAATTCAAGAATATGAATGAACACTATTTAAACCAAAGGTCTTTGTTAGCTTGCTAGCCAGCAAGCTAGTATGGCAAGCCGTTTTAACATTTATTCAACTTCCATAGCTAGCTACCTTATTAGTTCCAATTAGCTGCCTATTTTCCTAGCTAGTCGGCCATATATGAATTGGCTAACTACCTAGCTAGCAGCTGTTTGTGGCTACGTTTCATTTTGTAACCAAAATAAAACGCTCTAGTTAAATTAGCGGCACTTAGGACCGAGCTAGTTGGAGCAACTGGCTAGTAGCTAGGCAGTCCCAGTGTCTAGCTAACTTAGCTTTACTGAGCTTTTAAAACTAATGCTGACGTTGCTAGATTACCAGCGTTATTATAACATAGTAACAGCACTGGACAACGATGTATTGCTCCACAGAGAATGCCTTGTTGCTCCAAGGCATTTGGTTACCTGTTCGTAGTGTACAGGGAATAATTTCCCCAAAAGCTATTGAGTGTTTTAGCTCACGGTTTATGTAATGCAGGCGAATAAGCTAGGTAACATTAGACCGAAGATTCACTACTTAAACTACTTTTCGGGAAAGATATTCTATGTACATTACGAACAGGTAACAGAGAATGCTTTGGAGCAACAAAACTTGAATGCTGTCGTCGTTGGGTGGAGAGAAAACAACATCAAAAGTGGATTCGCATGTAGGTACATATTCGTGATGTGGTAACTTAATTAAAATGAATATTTAGCCTATATCACAGATTCTGTGAATGCTTGTTTCTACCCAGATTGTTTAACATTAAACTCGCAATGAATCCACACTGTGGACTTGTAACGTTAACGCAACATACGCTAGTCTATCAATAGCATACAGGAGACCTTAGTAATATGTTAGCAAAATATCTTTATACGCATTTAGTCACAGTTTGGTTTTATAATGCTGATTTTGATGGGGCATTTGAGTTAATCACTCCTGTTAGTGCCTATCTCAATTAATTAAATCTCTGGCAGATAGCTAGCTGTGCCGAATTAGTCTCTCTCTCTCGCTCGTTTTTTTTTTCTCCCCGAATCCGAATATTAATGAGCAACTTCGGGTAGAAAAAAATATCTGTTCCAACGCATTATTCGTGTTTTCCTGAATACGGTATTCGGCTCCGGATACACCCCTATTATTTACGATCATATACAACGGTCCATATGAACATTTGACAAACTGCAGTCTTGATATATTGCTCATGTCACAGCTAACTTACACAATGGATCTGGATGGGCATATAGAAAATCCTTCAAAAAAACACCATAAACTCGTTTTCAAAGATGGGAAACTCACGGAGTGGTGACTGGTGTTCGTTGACGTTCTGACACTCGCAAAGTCAATCGTCGCAAAGTATGCTTCGTATCGGGTTTTAATTACCATTTTATTAAATCCATTGACTTGTATAGACACCAAAGGAGGTTTAGATGGACACATCCGCAGCTGGAAACCGGAAATACTTCGGAATTGTTTCAGAAAGTTTGTAGTTTTCTGTTGCTCACTAGCGGTCTTGGGCGTTCGCAGTGAAGGAATCAAGTCACATAAACGTACACTAATTTAGCAAAATGGATCCTTTTGAAGAGTTCGTACTAGCTGCAAAACAAACCCCGACCTGGTGACCCGGAAGCGGCTCCTCTTCTTCTACGGCAGCCTTCAAACTCAGCCTCCCAAAACTTCAAGCGGAAGTTTACAAACGTATGGCTGTACGGCGACTGAAAATAGTTATGTAAATCTTTAAACAGTTATATAAAACATGTTTTAAACGTAAATGTAAATTACAAGAAGACACCAGTGACCAGTCGGTGAGTTTCCCGTCTTTGAAAACGAGAGTTTATGGTGTTTTGTGAAAGATTTTCTATATGCCCATCCAGATCCATTGCGTAAGTTAGCAGTGACATGAGCAATGTGCAATATATCTCAAGACTGCTGTTTGTCAAAATGTTGATATGGACCGTGGTATATGATCGTAAATAACCTTACAGGGCTTAACATGCTAAATACCAAACTTCTCCTTTAATAAAAGGCAAAGAAAATTAAATAGTCCAAAAATATTATTTGAATTTAATATGCATGTTTATGTTTTGATTTCACGTGCTGAAATGTTCTGTTGAAAACAGAAAATGGCCTATGTATTTAAACAAGGAATTTAATCATTTTATTTATTTTACTCCTTTACTTGTGGGATTCGGTTAGGACTTCGGCCGATTCTTAACTGGTGGATTCGGGCGAACCCTAAAAATATGAATTTGGTGCATCCCTAGCTTGTTCCTTTGCCGACGTTTTACTGAGCAAAAGCAGGACTCCATTTTTTTCATGGTGCATTTTTTTTTTAAGAACCTATGTAATTAATTCCAAAATTTATTTGCGTTTGGGGTGAATATATTATCCAACCCTCCTTTCGTAGATAGAAGTAGACGGTTGACTGAAATTTAGTTTTGAGTAGTTTCTGCTGCAAGCCCCCTCATATTACACGTACACTTTGATATGACTTATCAGGTATAAAATAAGCTTGACACTAAATAACTTGCTATTTACTAATACAGTAAGGTTACAGTTAGGTTAAGTACGTTAACTAATAAAGTAATGTTTCTTCATATATTTCACAAACAGCCCCATTAATTTATAAAATTCCCCTGGACTTCAGTCGGTGAGGGTAAAACTTGCCCATTAAAAAAAAATACATACATTTCCTACACTGGTGAGAACGGAGCAATTTTGTATCTGGCAAAGGGGTTAAATATCTTGTTGACAGTCATTGTCACCTACATTCACTTCCACTGTCTTTGACCACAAAAGGACAAAAATAACCCCAAAGCTCAAAAAAGGGGCAATGCTTCAGCATCTCCCTCAAATTTCACCGACAAAACAAAAAAGATACAAAGCACAGAGAATATTTATGACTAGAACATGCACATGCACAACACACTTGCGCTAACACCCACAGAATTACTGACAGGACATTAAGTGAAAACATTTTCCAACCACTGACCTTCTTTTGCTACAATGCACAGTAACAGAGCTCGGATTAAGTCAGCACATTCTGCAGACCTGGGAGTGAAGGGGTAGCATTTCCACACCAATGCTTACAAGAATGGGGACTGCTGGGCCAAATACTACTTCAGTCACCAGCAACTCACCCAGCTGGCTTACATTCTTTGCTTTCCAAGCTCCTACTCACACACTCAAAATATTCCAGCCAATAGCGAAGACTCTTATCTTTCAGACAAGCCCTCATTCAACACAATGTGTTAGGTTGTCACAACGGAACAATTGAGCGTAAGTGGCGGAGGCGTCTAAGCGTAAAGTTCCTACCAAGATGGCGCAGAAGTGTGTTTAGCTTGTAGCAGCTAGCTACATCCCGTTTAGCAAAGTATGATTCATTAGGCAACGGCGTCTGTTCAACTTTTTGCTTTACAGTCTCTTTCATACAGTTTTTGGTTAGTTATGTCTAGGTTATTCAGGCGTTTCTCTGTGCAGCAGGTCCTAGCCCGAAGATGTTTTTGCGATGTTGTCTCAGTGACGCTGAGTGGTAAGCAAACAGGTATACCAGTGCGAATTCACTGTTATGTATAAAACAAATCCCTCTGAATTAAATGAATATAGCCAACATTACTATATTGTAACAATGGCAAGCTAGCTAGCAAAATTACACATAGCAGCTGGCTATCTATTTGTGTCTGAGACGAGCTGTTCCGAGTTTTTTTTAAATTAAATGGCGTCTGACGTGTTTGTTTAGAAGTTATTGTTCACATTAGTAAATTGTTCTGTATGCAGTACAGCAGGCTGTGCAGGTAAACGAATAAGCAAATTATGCATGATGTAACATGAGGGAGAGATAACATGAGGATGAGTTTGTTGTTGATTATTATGCAGGGTTTTATTTTATCTAGGAAACTGGTGGACATTTGAAATCGTTTGCATAAGGTCCGTTTACCTGGACTCACTTCTGGCTAATGGGGCTAAAGTGCGAATTATAAAACGAATCCCTCTGAATTAAGTGAATATAGCTAACATTACTATATTGTAACAATGGCAAGCTAGCCAGCAAAATTACACATAGCAGCTAGCTATCTATTTGTGTCTGAGACGAGCTGTTCCGAGTTTCTTTTGAATGCAATGGCGTCTGAAGGGTTTGTTTTGTTCCACATGAGTAAATTGTTCTGTAAGCAGTACAGCAGGCTCTGCAGGTAAACGAATGAGCAATTTATGCATGACCTAACACGAGGGAGAGATAACATGAGGATGAGTTTGTTGTTGTTGATTATTATGCAGCGGTTTATTTTATCTAGGGTGGACATTTGATTTGATATACCTGGACTAATTTCTGGGTAATGAGGCTCTGGTAGAATACAAGATTCACTGTGCTGCTACATGGGTTTGGAGACTTTGGGGACCACGGGTAGGCTAGTTAGTTGTGTAATATGAAACACACCAAAGACACATCTAAAAATTAACTTTTATTGGCAGTTATCAAATTTTATTGTAAAACTTTAAAAAAAGGAATCATATTGAGACTTTTCTGGAACCTTGCCATTTTGCACAATTTGTGCCAACTTTGGAAACCGAAATGGTTCACCTGAAAAAAAGCTCTGTAGAATTTGAATGGTTTGATATATAGACACCATTTTTTTTAGCAGAGATAGGCAGCATATTGAGGAATCACAAAGAGGAGTTATTTCCTCCATAGCACTTGTAGCATAATTTCTGTACATAAATTGTTGTAATTAAGTAGCAAAACGTGTCTGTATATGAATTATGACTGCTTAGTCATAATAGTGCAGTTCTCTGTTTTAATAAAAGCTATGAACCATATTTGTAGTCTTTACAGTTTTTGAGATAAACAGCTTTGTTGGTCACTAGTAAAAACGGCAAAATATACCAATTCTCGCCTCTTGGTATTAAGAGGTTAATAAGCATTAACACAACCACATTTAGATTATACTTAGAATGAAAACCAGATGTATTAATTACTCGGTTATCAAAGTTCTTAAAGTCGCTAAACGTAAAAAAAAACACTAACGTTACGGCATGGGCTAGTGACAGTATGTGCTCCGCCACAACTCAAAAGGCAGATTATGGAACGTCAATTCACAGTTATAGAAAACTCCCCCTTCCGCTCAAATTAGATTAGACACTGTTGTCCCAAAACGTCAAAAGGTGGATAGTTAAAATGGCTCCAGTGGGGAACCTGTATTACTGTGTAAGGTAAGCATTCGTTTGACACTGTCCAAACTAAGTACATTAATGTCCCTACAATCCTCGTTCCAATCAACTAACAAAGCAGTGAGCCATGTTAAAGCCCCAATGGCCTCGGGCGCGAAGGCTGGCACGTTTTGGTCCTGATAAGACACTTTGCTTTACCAAACTAGCAAACGGTGAGAGAAAACTTGGCGCCTTAATTCCACATAAATTAAACCTTTACTACGAACATTGGAAAATAGAGAAATTATTATGTAGGCTACGTTAGCTAACGTAATACAGATAACGTTATAGGCATGGGGTGCGCTCAAGTTTATGGACTAATTCACATGAATGGTTTACCGCTAGCTACGTTACGCGTAAATTAAAGTAACTTGGCTAACGTTACACTAAAGCAAACAAAAAAATTAAAAGGTAACGTACGTCAGACTCGCTTACGTTAGCTACAACCTTTGTCTTCTAACTTTCAAACTATTTGCTTGATAGCTAACGTTACCTCTGTGTCACCAGCCAAGAAGCAAAGATGGCAAAACTAAAAAAGCTGGCTAACACTACAATTTGTATTTTGTTCGCTGGTCAGCTAGCATTTCAAGCAGATTTATCTAAAGCGACAGACCGTTTTAAAAAATCGTGCTGGACAGATAACGTTAGCGCTAACATTGTCTAGCGAAGTAAAACAAGCGGTTATCTATCCAGCCAAGTTTTGCATAACGCTAACGCACTGCAACAATAACGGATTCTTCCAATACCATCTGCATCGGCAGTTTCCCTATGGTTAACGTTACAGAAAAGGGAGACCTTAACGTTATCTACAAAATTACAACGAATAACGTTACTGTAACTCGCCACTTTCCATCTAGCTATCTAACGTTACAGCTATGTAGCTAGCCGGACAGTAACGTTACGTTAATTTAAGGTCAGCCAGTAACTCAATACAAAGACAGCTAACGTTAGCTACATTCACTGGTACAGCAAAAATACAGGAACATTAACGCAATTTATTTTGTCTGCATTTTATACGGTGATTGATGATGACAAAGTAACTAACAAGTAAGCTAGCGCCCAACCTGCCTAATGTAAGCTAGCTAGCTATAACGTTACAGCTAACAAAGAAAAAGGAGGAACCTACCACGTGATGAGGCAGAGTCCCGGGGAATTTCAGCAACAATTCCCCGCAGTTCGCAGGAAAATATATTTTTTATTTTTTATTTTAAACCAAGGATACCAGCTTAATACGGACAATCCCTTCCTTTCTGGTCGAAACCCTCTCTAATGGGTTCCGCTGTGTGTTACTGTTACCCCGTGTCGCGCTTATCTCGTAATCACGAAATGGGCGAAACGACAACCAGTAAGAAACAGACCTCGCTTGGTAGTTAAAATTGTAGAACGAAAAACTGGATCCTTTCCGGTCCAACTGTTTCCCGCTTTGTTTTATTCCAGACTCTTTCTTGATATTGCAATATGTACCACGTTTATCTTGAATATTTTGTTGTTCTGGAAGAGCGACGTTCGGAAAATGGCGGCTCGCTCCTCACCCTCGGATTTCCAGTCTGACAAACACAGAATCGTATAGTACAGTCGCGGCGGGAGACATTCCTCCTGTTCGCCGCTAGAGTGAAGGACTCGTACATCGAGGACGTACGTACGTGTTGGTGCCAGAACTACGAGAAGGTGCTTACCATCAATGTGCGCAATAATATGCAGACCATGCGACGAACAGAAATTGCTTGAACACCATAGTGGCTCCACCTGATTGTAGCCAACTAACTTGCAGTATGCGTCAGTCCAATGTTTGAGCATCAATGCCGAAATTAAGTTACACTTAAATTAAAGGCCTATATATTGGTAAACTATCAAAAGGATTAATGATGCTTATTCTGCGGGCTCAATAACCTATTTAAGCAATCTTTGAAAAGTCAAACATATTAGGGCAAGATTTAGGCTATGTAAAAATGACGGCAATGAGAATTATATTTGCCAACACCAGAACAGTAGGCTACATTTATGCAGGACAGATTATTCAGTCTAAAAACGAATACCTCTCTTTGGCTGGACGTCAGATATACAAAAAAAATTAACTAAGGTTCCCGCTAGAGGTAATCCAGCACATTACCACAGTGCTAGACTGTCTGGAATTGCAAAAAGCACTGAATTCTAGTTCTTGGGCGGGGCGCGGGTATGAGGGATATGGCGTGAGGGAAGACGCCCCAGCGGAACACACTTCGTCTTTTCAAACGCTGTATCATCTTACACATAACAGGTTCACAATACCCTTATGAATCGCGCGCATATTATGACCTCGTGTGGCAGGATTCCAAAACGCCCATCGTGGACTAAAGAAAATATTCTTTACAGCACTGCCATTAGGCTACACGCGTGCAACGATTCAAAAGCAGGCACGCGTCATACCGCTAAGCACATTCCGTCTTTCACTTTTGTGTCGCAGTGCTCTGACTGGGGACACCTATTTCCTTCCCTCCACTTGTGAAAATTGTAAAATGTTAGCATTTTTAATTAATAGCTACGCAAGAAGAAAAAGCGATTCTAACTAGCCTAGTTGGCTACACACCAAACGTAGCCTACCGCTTCCGTCATAATAAACGGAAGCCATAAAAAAAACTTAACCAAACTTTAATTACTTTTTTTAATAAATGTTAACTATAGCCTACCTTCGTTTATTTTAAAACTACAATTTGATGTCTGATAAAACTAGCCATCTAACCAACTTTAAGATATTTTATAACACGTATATTTGCATGTAGCCTAATTCTATAACCTAGTCAACGTTAATTCAAGTCTACTTTTTCAAGCAAACCGATGTGTGGATTCCCACGCTTATCTGCTTGGATAATCTGCACAATATGGAATGACCACATACAGTCCATTATTTAGCCTATGCCATTGCAATTTCACTTAACATTTGAGGTGGCGCCACCATGCGCTAAAACGACATATGTTGGCTGCCTGAAACCAGGCCCTATAATTAAAAATGGAGCCATTTTAATAGTCGATTAATAATTAACCTTCTAAGTCGACCCCCCTACCATGCATGCATCTGCCATCGACCTGCTTACTTCAGTCGATGCAAACGATGTAGAAGTTTAAATAGACAGCTCGATATCATACCTCAGCACACCAGGTGAACAAACTGAGAATTAGGCTACACCACCTACCTGTGATAAAAAAGTATCCATCTTCCGTGGTTTTCCAAAATCCAAATCCGGTCCTGATATATCCATCAATTTAAGACATCATCCAAGCGCAGAACGGGCAGTAGCTAGCCTACTATTCCAAAAACAACCTGAGGACACTGAAGAAATACAATGATTCGGTGACGGTTGTATTCTAGCCGAATACACACCAGATTAATGTTGCAATTTTTTCCCCAAAATTGAAACTATGACCACCCCGTTTCTGAAATTCATTGTTGACAGAACTAAAAAAGAGGCGATGAACAGATGTTTAAACTTTGTCTTGCAACAAATTTTGTATTGCATCAAATTTCCAATACATAAGTAGCCTATTACCGTAGCCTAGTTTATAAAATTGTATCTTACACTCGAATGATAATTTAATGTGAATAACGTTTATTTATGACATGGATTAGGCTAATATAAATGATGAAACTGTGGCCCATTTACTACACACACCTGAAAATGTTTAAGTCATTTGGTAGGCTAGCCAACATTTTTCCTAATTTTGGTAAGGCTAACGTTAGCTGGTTACAGCTATAGCATCTAATTTTTCAATAGCCTATGCAGCTGAATGTCGTGTCCCAATTAAAAGCTCGGTAATCTTCAGATGAATGGTTTCTAATGTTTTTAATCAATGCATTTTCATTACATTTTGTAACATTACGTGTGTTGGAAACAAGTAACAAGTGAAATGTGCAAGCGAATACTCAACCCGTTTCTATGAAGCATCAACGTGGCTAGCTAGCTATCTTAGCAGCAAGAAGCCTTACATCATATCAGTAATATCTCATTAGCTTGGACAACCTACCATGATCGAATTTACTGGATGGGGTCTAAATGTAATAGGCTACTAATTAATTTTATGAATTTTACATAGGAAAAGTTAGCGTGTAACGTTGAATATCGAATGTGTGGCTGGTACAACATGCCAGATCGCTAGCCAGATAGATTTGCAACCTTAGCTAGCTTTGGCCTCGAATAGTTGATAACCAGGCTACTTATGTACAGCCATTCAAATTTTTCATTTTACGTGAAATAATGTGTAAAAATACATGAATTTACCTACTCATTTAATATTCGTAAATATTTCTTTCCTTTGCAAGGGTTCATCACCTGGACCTAGCTATAGCTATTTTGTCTTACTGTAGAACGAACGAACTACTATTTTGGCCTGTTGACTCTATCACCACACCGAAGTATGCAATTTGCAAAACTGTGCAACGTTGTTGAAACTATCGGACATATTCCACTTCCACTCTGCAGTCCTTGTGTTGTGTAAAACTACTTGTTTAATTGTTTTACATACAATAAAACACAGTTTTTTAAATGTCAGAATGTGAAATCCATATTCGCTTACCTGCACAGATCAACCAGCCTTGAATTAAAACAGCCCGCCTACCTTGCTTTGTGATTTGACAATTCCGTAAATCTACGCTATCCATTGGCTTACATAGCTGCCATTTCTCTAAGTGGGGCGTAAAAGTAAGGTTTTTTTTGTTCACTCACTCCCCACGTGGGTCAATATTTTTTTTATATATTTTTTTATTAGAACAAAATTTACAACACAAGATAGGGAAAAATGACAATTGACACAAATACATGGACAGATTAAAAAATATATAAAAAGAAATATTCATAATAATTATATTAATTAATCATGCAATCATGAAATAAATTAGATAATATACTGAGCAACCTAATTAGAAAATTTAAACTTTAAGGGATTTGAAATAGTTTCTAAAATCATTAACAAAAGAAATTGAGGGTTTAGTGCCTTTTCATTTGCATATGTGTACATGATATTTACCCATAATAATGCTCAAATTAATTAGATCACCCAGCTTATTAGGGATGCTCTCCATATAGAATTGAATATGACTAAATTCAAAAGGAGGTATATTTTGCACTTTTAAAGACAACCATTCATTAATGTTAACCCAAAAACATTTTGGAAAAAAAAAACATGAGAAAAATAAATGCTCAAGAGTTTCTACCTAAAAAGTACAAGGATTTGATTGAAATCTAAATCTTTTATGAAGGAAATAAGGGTATACTGTAGTAATGATTTTGAAATGGGTCTCTTTAACCTTAGGGTAAAACAGGGCAATTAAGATAAAAGGAGAAGGATTTTTCTAATATAGACCGACTTTTAATCCCCTTTAATATATAGGCAACCCCAACATTAAAATCTCCAAAATATATGGTGTTTTAGGATATTTCGCAAATAATTATTTCCTGTGAAATATCAATGTCATTAATTTTCAATGTCAGCAGAAATGCTTTCACATTGTATCGGTTACATTTCTCCCAACTGGTATGGACCCAAATGCAGGACTCGGACAAATTCGCAATAAAGCTCCGAAGGAGTATTTTATTAAGACAAGCAATCAAACAACAAAGAGGGAGAGTTAGGTAAGGGTCTGGATACAGGGTTGGCGGTAACCAAAAGGGGAGATGAACAGGGTAAGCGAGACAGGAGCTGGGCGAATGGCAGACAAACCGGTGACAAACTGGATGCAGGGTTGGCGAAGGCAATGGCAGAGCAGGGAAAGCAGGCTGGCGGGCAAACTGGAAAAAGGCAGACTTGACAAGTTAGCAAACACAACAGACAATGACCGAGTAACACGTCTAACAAACACGACCTGATGTAACAAACTAGCAACGAGACAAGGAGAGAAGGGAGAATAAATAGAGAGACTAATGAGTGAAGCGTGAGGAATGTATGCCAGAATGAATGAGCTGACGAGAGTGCGTGTGGAATGCGAACAGGGAAGGCGAGTGATAGGCTGAGGGATAATGAGAGGGGAATCTGACCAGAAAAGAAAAAAAATATTTTTCTTTTTCTGGTCATAGAGGGGAATGAGGAAGTGAGGAGGACAAAACCATGCCCAGCCTGCACAACGTGGAAGACAGACAAGGAAACATAAAAACATGACATGAAACGAGAGGAATGGGGAAAACAGGGAGAACAATAGAAAAGTGGACTGGAAGGGAGCGGCAGATGTAACAGTAATATTGAAGGGTATTTTTTATAATTGAATTAGTGGAAAAGGAATCGCTTTGCCAATTTTATTATATTCTCTATTAGAGACAAATATATTATATTTTGACATTACATCTTTATGAGACAAGAATAGGCCATTACCATCCATAATACCCCCGATAAATATAATATTTTTTGTAAACCATTCTAATTTAAATAATGATTTTCTGTTTACCACAATAACCCTGTTATTCCATAATGTAGAATTATGTGGAGAGAAATTATGGGTAAATATCATTTTGGAAAAAAGGCTTGCCGAAGGAAGTTTGACAACTTTATCGGAAGTTTTGATAACTCAAAATCACATTGTCTTGTCATGGTTATTGGCAGTCTCCGTAGTTCTCTGCGGTTCTACTTTTTTCCTTTTTGGCGTCGTCGGTACGCTCTATCGGATTTTTTCCGCCTCCGTTCCGGTGTTTGTATCTTGCCCGGCAATTATTCCATGCACCTGTTTTGCGTTTCCTGCCGGCTATAAATGCCTCAGGACTTCCGCATTTCCTCACTTCGATATTGTGTTTGCTATGTTGACAACGAAGTCGGTAAGTTATAGGAAAAATTCAGTCGTTGCATTTCTGGTTCGTACGAATAAGAAACGCAGCAAGTCCGGTTATAAGAATTAGGATTAGATTGGTTTTCTCTTTTCTTTCTAATCTTTCTTTATCCTTTATTCTTTTTACCTGTTACCATTTGTGTTCAGCTCTTTCGCCACAAGAGCTTTGGATAACAGGTCTTCTTTTCTATTCTTTTCCTTCACTCGTTCTCTCGAGTTTTGTTTTGTTTCTCTACCTCCTGTTACGCCTAATGATTTAGTGCGTGAGGTTCTTTTGTTATTCATTCTCGCTGTTTATCGAGACTCGCCTCCTTTTGAGGTTGCTTTGTTTTGGCTTGTGCTAGGGAAGTTTTGCTCCCGTTCTTTTGTTTACCTATCCCCTGGTGCGGGTACCCCTGTGGCCCCTCTTTTTAAGATACGCTTTTAGAATCCTTCTCGGTCGCGTCTGGTTCTCGAACCATAACACAACCCTTACAGAATATCGAAGTGAAGTATGGAAGAACCAGCAACATCTAAGGAGTCTTATCAAACGCTGGCCAGTCCGGGCGCTACGGGGGTTACCTCTGAAGAGGCACTCCTTTCCCTGCAAATACAACAAGGCCAATTGAGGGAGCAGTTGCATAGCCAGGGAGAATGCCTACATAAATTAACAGAGAGTCTGCATAGACTTTCTGTGGCAGTCAATCCTCCCCCAGTTACACAAGAACATACACCTCCCATACCCACGCCACGTACCCTTAAAGAGCCCAAGCTCCAGTTACCATCTCATTATGGTGGGCAACCGGGGAAATGCCGGCCGTTTTTAACACAGTGCCTGATATTTTTTCAAGCGCAGCACTTTTCCACACCGGAATCCCAGGTAGCGTTTGTGTTATCCCTATTGAACGACCAGGCTCTCGCTTGGGCTGATCCCCTAATTCGGGCCAACGCCCCAGTCATTCGTGATCCGGTACAGCTCATGAAGGAGATGCAGCTGGTCTTCGATCACGAGGTCTCAGGTGAGGAGGCTGCCAGGAAATCGACCAGTTTGCGCCAGGGCACTGACACGGTAGCAGCTTTCTCCATGACATTTCGAACGCTAGCCGGGGAGACGGGCTAGCCGGAGGGTCCTCTAAAATCATTATTCCTCCAAGCCTTATCCAACCCCATCAAGGACGCGTTAGCTATGCTCGAACCACCCTCTACATTTTGTAACCTGGTAACCACGGCTATATGCCTTGATAAACGGATTAGAGAACATGAACGTGAGCATAAAATCCAACTGGCCCGTTTTAAATCCGTGTTATGAATAGATACTCCGCCCAGTATTCCCACCTACTCCTCTGCTGATCAGGAGGAACCTATGCAGGTAGATGGCTCTTCCCTCCACCAAATTAGGAGAACGAGACCGCGGAAGTACTGGTGCCAATATTGCAAACGCAGGGGTCATACGAAGGATCAATGTCCTAAGTTGGCGGGTAAACGAGGGGTCTCACTAGGGAAACCGAGGTCTCCAGTGAGACAAAATAATACTATTCGCGATAGACTTTTAAGGTGGAACGGGAACTCCGCTCTCATTTCAGGTGGAACGGAAACTCTGAGTACCATGTGATTGAATCGAAGGGAATGTACTGTATTCATCCCCAAAGGTGAATGATTGCCACTAGCAACGTAAATGAACAAAAAAAATAAATAATTTATAATAATAATTATTATTATTATTATACATACTAATATACAGTAATGACAATGAATAGGTCTGCCAACCTACTCAATGATGGTCAATCTCTTTACTTAGTGAACTGCACTGTTAAAAATGATTTTTTGACTCAACTTGACTAAGTCAAGTCATCTTGTTGCTTTGACTGAGTTAAGTTGAGTCAAGTTCAGTCAAAATATAGTGTCAAGGTTATTACACTTCAATAAATGAATTGATATAACATGTAGTCTGTTGACTCAACTTAACTCAGTCAAAGCAACAAGATGACATGACTTAGTCAAGTTGAGTCAACAAATCATTTTTTACAGTGTGTGTGTGTGTGTGTGTGTGTGTGTGTGTGTACTGATTAAAGCATCTAATGGACCTTGGTACACTTTGGTACAATAAATCTATTTCCCAGTAAACTGTGCTGCTTGCTAAGAGTTCCATATATAATCCACTAATTTCTCTCAATTCTCTCAAACTTCCTTATAATGCACTGTTCAAAAATAACCTCTAAACTGTCTAGACTCTAGACCAAAGCCAACCATTGACCCTGCTTTCTTAATTAGTTTGTTGATACAGTTGGCATCTTCTCTTGTAATATTCCCTCCCCAACAAACAGCAAAACACTAGCCACAATGCTACTATAAAACATGTTCAACATTTTGTAACACACTTTTTAAAATAATTTTTATTTGTACTTGTATACCACTTTTCTTAAAACAAGTTTACAAAGTGCTTCACATTCAAATAAAAACACATTAAATAAAAGGAGAATAGGCAAAATAGCTTTAAAAAAAAGTGAAATAAAACTAATGAAGGTAAAATACCAGTACAATAAAATGCCTAAATACCACGGTTAATTAAAATTCAGTTAAAAGCTTGTCTAAAAAAATGAGTTTTAAGAAGGTATTTAAAAGGAATTACTGATGTAGCAAGCCTGAGCTCCTCGGGCAAGGCATTCCAAAGTTGAGGCGCCCTAATAGCAAAGGCCCGGTCACCCTTTGATTTTAGCTTAGATTTCACAGTGACCAGAAGTTTCTTTCCCGAGGATCGCAGGCTGCGCGCTGGTGTGTACAGGGATAAAAGGTCTGCAATATACACTTGAAAGGATCTCAGTTTTCTTAAAGAGATACTGCAGAGGCTTTTCTAAGGCCCTTTTTTCCGCTTCAATTTGAACTGAAACTCGTGAGTAGGCGTGGTCATATGACGATGATGCCACGTAGTCATTTTATGAATATTCATACGGTCAAGGAGTGAAAGGGTGTGTCTTGGTGAACTGACTCAGTCCCCTTCCAGCTCTCTCCTCACAACTAAATAAAATGGCTGTATCAGTTGAGCAACGTCTTCGCGAGAGGACCCAGGATGTAACCGAATGGTAAAGCTAACGTTACCTAGCTAAGTTAGCTTGTTTGTCTGCCTAAAGTAACGTTACTATTGAATACATTCAAATACACAGCAAAACCCAGTCACACAGTAACGTTAGTATATTGAACATGGCTGATTGTAGCGCCCTCATAACTTCACTTGGTCCGGAGAGAATTATCATTTATTAGCTAACATTATTCATAAATGATATAGCTAATATAACTAACGTTAGCTATCTAAGTTACCAGTTCTCTCTGGACCAAACGGGGCTAAACTCACACACAATAGACTGCCTTGCATTACCTAACTTATCGATACATTCCGTCCGAGTTACTGACCAACTGGTTACTGGTTTTGCTAGGGCTACATCAAATGTATTATTGCTATCGTTTATTAGCTAACGTTACGTATTCATAAACGATAGCTCACACAATAGGTTGCCTTCAACCCCACATTAGCTATTACCTATCAGTAATGTCAACCGTTTGCAAAAGCATTTTTGTTGTAGTTTGTACAGATAACTTGCATGTAAACAGAAACAAACTAATGTCCCAACAGGTGTGCTTGTGGCCACTGCTGCTCTAACCTGTCCCCTCCAGAAAACCTATGTTGCCGTGAGGTTACTGAGGTAACGTTATGTCAGCGTAGTTATGAAGCTATTCTTGATTTGTCTAATACTGCTGTGCCGTAGTCGGGCATGCTAACTGTATAATAGTGGCCAATACATGTGCAATTACACAATGTCACAAATACAATGTAATAGGTATATTGTACTTAGCTGTTTTACTTAGCTGATGTAATGATTACAAAATTACATCCATCACTGTTGGGATGGCACCTGGCTTCAGCGACGGAGTTTTATAGAAGCCCATCTCAAAGCCAGTTAAATTGTGGTAGCAGTCCGGTGTGAAGTGCGCGTTGCACACTAGGGCTTTCTTCGGCAAGTCCGCTTGCTCTACACCGATAGCTTGAAGCCACTGGCTAAGTAGCGCTGGGTCTCTGGGCAGACTATGAAAGCTAGCAGAGCCAGTGGCGTTGCACCGAGGAACGATACATATCTGACTCCTTGGCATAATGCAGGCAAGTTAGCTAAAGATACCAAGTAGTAAGACGTCGTATATGAATAACTGTAGCTCGATATAAGTCGTAATATTAACGTTAGCAATAATAAAAAGCAATTCGCATTTGAACTTGAACTAGCTAATTAGCAGTACAAGGGTCTCAATCTCAGAAAGAAAAGAAAAAATCGTCGTTCTCTGCTTTTATACCACATGCCCAGCCAAGACCCACCCCTAGGACCACCTCAAGTCCACCCATTTTTATGTTAAGGCTTTCGTGACGTCACGAATCCCCGGAAGCCAGCATATTGGTAAGTCTACACAAAAACTCAGATAAAACCATTTTTACTAAACATAAAATTTTCGGACATAAACAGTTGTGTATGATCATAATCTAACTCAAAACATAGGTTGTCAACGGGAAAAGTCGGTTTTTGACTGCAGTATCACTTTAAGTAAAATAGCCTCTTTTGAGCTTTCTTAAGAACAATGGTGGTATTCTCCTTCCATTGTAATTTGTTGTCTATAACAACACCCAAATACTTATAAGATTCCACAGAATCAATGATGGATGTGTTGACAGGTGTCACCAACTTGCTTTTTCTAAAATCAATAATTAGCTCTTTAGTTTTGGAAGTATTGAGTTCTAAAAAGTTAGCACTACTGTCATGGTTTGTGACCTTTTTCCCTTGCGGTCGTGTTCCTCGGTCGCCACAAGTGGGCGCTGCTTCGTTGGTTGAGTTTTGCCTCCGTTCCTTCTCCTCGCGAAGAAGTCATCAATGTTGCACAGCTGTACATTGTTGCCGGTGAGCTTTATAAGCCTTCCGTTTCCTTCATTCGGGGCTTCGATATTGTTTGTTTATTGTTTTGTACTGTGGTGTTTTGTTGGCTGTGAGTTATTCGTACCATTTAGACTACTCGCCTATTTTTACGTCTCATTGCTGAGGCAGGGCTTATTTCTTGCTGGCTCTGTAGTTACTTATCTCATAGAATGATGGGACCGCGGATCTCTGCTCTATTTCGTCTTTTTGTGCTTTTCTCCGTATATGGAGTTTTGGGCGATTCTTTTCGGAACTGTAGTTCTGTTCGCCCTTCGGTACATGTCTTCCCATAGGGAGATCGGGCGTTTCGCTTCTACTTAGTTACTTAGCTCGTAGAAGTATAGAGTAGCAGTTATTTGTTCCATTTTCGCCTTGGATTGGTTTTCTTACTGAGAGACCTGACATTTTGCTTCTACTCATTTCCGTGTTACTGTGAGCCAGTTAGTAGCTTCGGTACGTTTGTTCCCTGTTTTGTCTCCTTCTCGTGGACTACGTTCCCCTTTGTTGTGAGTCAGGGTTTTATTTTATATTGAGAGGCAGTGCTTGCTATTTTCGATTACGTTTGCATTGGTCTGTTGTTGCAGCTGTCCTGTTCGCCTTTTTTACCTGCGGAACTATTGTTCTGTTCGTTCTCCGGGTATGTTTCTCCTCGTATGGAGCTTGGGCGATGTTGTGGACATGTTTGTGTGACTGCGTGTTTCTGAAAATAGCCTCGGAACGTTAGCTCTCTGTTCCATTTCTCCTCGTTACATATTCATTTACTGAGAGGCTAGGGCGTGTGTTTTCAATTAAGCTTGCGTTAGTCAATTTGGATAGTAAAGTTATGGGACGACGGTGCTCCGTCGGCTCGCCTGTAAAATGTTTCTTCCCCCTGGGAGATCGGGCGTTTACCCCTTTGTTTTCTGCATTTGACTGCGAGCCTATTAAACTAGCCATGGAACGTTAAATCTCTGTTCCTGTTCGCCTCGTTATATTCCTCAACATGGAGAGGCAGAGCGTTTATTTTCTGTTAACTCGTTTTGGTATTTTAGCCCGTAACTGTCCGGTGCAGCCTGTCCTGTTCGTTCCTTTTGGTACTGTGGAAGTAAGCTGTTTTGTGAAACTGTTCTGTGGGCCCAAGAAAGCCTTATAAGCAAACGTTTATAAATAATTAAATAATACAGTCAAGATCTAGTGGAAAAGTACTGAGATGGGGGGTTGTGAGAGGGTGCAGGATAGCTCTCTGTCAGCAAGGACGAGGGCATCTAGCACACCAGTCAAAACAGGAATGTTTTCCTCCTCTGTTCCATAACTAAGCAGGAGTTGTACTTATAACAATGGATAAAATAGATCGTGCTGAGCGAACAGGTGGGAGAAGAATAAAAATAAGGGGAATTAAGGAGAATTTCATGGTCTGATTAAAAAGCACGGGGAGAGAGTTCACAAACAATTTTACTTGATAGATCAAGAGTGCCCCCAAGCGCATAGGGTAAGAACAGGTCATATAACATATTTATTTTTTGCCTAATTTGTTATTGGATAAAATAAGATATTATGAAAAGGTGTTACCACATATCATTGGTGTATTAGTAACGTAAAGGAGGAGTTATGATATTGTATAAACTAATGTTTGTTTTTGTTCGGGAAATTCCGAATCCTCTGCGTAGGTTTGTGGTTTTCCCATGTTGAATCAACGTTTGACCGTTTAATAAAAGATTAAATTTAATAGAAGATTCTGCTATTTCCTTCATCTTTATCTTGAGAATTCTTCCACTCTAAAACCCATCTCAAATTGAAGTTAATGAGGAGAGAGTAAAGGACTTCCCTCCACAGTACCTGTCTCCGTACATGGAGTTTGACGATTTTGTTCGGAACTGTAGTTCTGTTTCGTCTTTCGGTACATGTCTTCCTATAGGGAAGATTGGGCGATGTTGTGGATGTTTTGCGTTTGACAAACGAGTCTTTGAAAGTAGCCTTGGAACGTTAAATCTCTGTTCCTGTTCGCCTCGTTACATTCCTATTTATGGTGAGGCAGGGCATTTATTTTCTACTAATCTCGCATTAGTCTTTTTAGCCGGTAAATGTCCGGTACAGCTGTCCTGTTTGCTCTATTCGGTACCTGTCTCCGTACATGGAGCTTTTGACGATTTTGTTCGGAACTGTAGTTTCGTTTCGTCCTTCGGTACATCTTCCTATAGGGAAGATTCGGCGATGTTGTGGTCATGTTTGTGTGTGAATGCGAGTCTGAGAGTAGCCCTGGAACGTTAGATCTGTTTCTTTCGCCTCCTCATATACAATCGTATCACTTTGCAGTGTTTGTTGACTGTGTTTTTATTTGTGCCTTTACGCTACTCGCCCGTTCTTATGTGTCGTTAACGAGACAGGGCGCGTATTATTTCTGGCTATTCAGAGACCTGTCCTTGCGCTTCTACTTATTGGCGTGTGACAGTGAGCCGGTTGGTAGCGTCTGTAGGCGTGTTCGTTGTATTGTCTCCTCCCTTATCTGCGGGGTTTCCCGCCTTAGTGGCCTTAGGGCTTAAAGAATCCCCTTGCTGCGTTTGGCTCCTCCTACCTCACACGTCACGCCCCATTACAACTACACCATGAAACAAAGGGATCCATTTCCATCCGGTACAGTGAATCATTCCCTGCAGTAATACAAGGGGTGGACAAAGTCTCGGAAACACCAGAAAATGAAAAAACTGTTTTTCATAAAACAACTGCTATGTCATATTTCTCTTACCTATATTTTCTACACTCTTTTATGACTGACATGCCATGTATACATTTTAGCTTCTGTCATTTTTTTATTAGCTTGATAATGATTCATAATTAGCCATTAATCATATCAAATAATACTAATTTGTCAATTAAATGCTGCTTTTGTGTCAGTAATAAGTGGGAAAACTTTAGAGCTAATGTAGGACAAAATATGAAAGCATTTTGGTCCATGACAACCTGAGATGTGCACCACTGCACAGCTGTGGGGAGTGAACACCTCTGTTCAAAGTGAACAGCTGAATTAAATAGATCTGTACTACAGTAGAGCTACAGTACACTGTACTACATACAGGGGATCAATTCCAGTTGTTGGGGACCAAAATATTTTATGATTTCTTCTTATACATGTTGAAGTGTACTAACTTATTACTGATATAACAGTAACTGACATGTATGCTATAACTGACATGTAATTTATGATTTATTAACATTTCATAAAAAATATGACTAACAATTTATGGTCAATTGGCATAATTATAAAGAAAAACAAGTCATCATATAAAATGTACACATGGCACAAGATTCACAAAACAGCATAGATCAGTGGTTCCCAAACTCGGTCCTCGGGGACCACTGTGTATGCTGGTTTTCGTTCCAACCACAATTGCAATCCCAAAATCCTAACAAGCTGTTCATTTTTCTTAATTAGGTGCTTTTCATGTTTAGAGGGATTATTTACGCCACATCAGCTATGCATGACATGAAGAATACAAATTCCCATGTTTTATTTATTTATTTATTTCGGCATGTATATAATCACATTTCATCACATTTCTGAAATATGCCTTGAACAAATACAGTACCTGCCGAAAAAGGGATACGGGAAAAAAGCAGACTGCTTATCAAAGTCCCGCCCCAATTCCCTCACAATTTTAAATATTCATATTATACATTTGATTAAAACAGATTCTTTAGTATCACAACAGCATAGCTGAATTTTCTTTATAGCGAAACTGATCGAGAAAGAAAAAATACGCTAAAGTAAAACAAACCAATTATTAAAGTCCAAATAAGTCGGTTTTAAATGTACATGTCATACATTAGTCAAAACAATTTGTTTCATTTCAACGGCAGACAGTCCCAAATATTGTTCAGATAATGTCCAAAATAAATGTGTCCGTTTCTTCGTTTTTATGATGCTCTGTTGTCCCCTGTAAATTCAGTGCATTATGCCTGAGTAGGTATGAGTGCCAATCTCAGAGTTCATTACCCATCACTATTTTCTGCACTGTCCTTTTTGCACATCGTGACCTTGTTTTCATTTCCTGACAACCCCCTAATGTTTATACTTGATAATTTTCTACCATCTTGCATCTTATCTTACACTTGAAGGTCTTTAAGTTTGTAGACATTTTAATCTCATCCTGTAAACTGTTCCAAAGCTTAACCCCCACAATGGATAATGAATGACCTCTGAGTGTTGACTTTATAGATTTTTGTTTATAAATCATATTTCCTCTTAGGTTATGTATGTCATCTCTCTTTAGAAACAGTTTCTGTATATTTACGGGTAAGAGATTTTTGGAGGCTAAGAATAATATTTGTACGGTATTATATTTAATTATATCCTGCCACTTGAGAAACTTTGCCTTAATAAACAAATCATTTGTGTGGTCTCTATATGGGACACAATATACAACTCTCATTGCCCTTTTTTGGAGTTTGAACAGCGGCTCTGTAGTGTCTTTATACGTGTGTCCCCACACTTCAACACAGTAGTGAAGGTGGGGTGTTATGAGTGCCGAGTAAATTGTCTTAAGTGAATGTTGATTGAGTAGTTTCTGCATTTTCCACAAAATAGACACGCTTTTGGCCAATTTACATTGAACTAGCTTCACATGTGGTTTCCATGTCAGGAGGCTATCTACCGTAACCCCCAGAATCTTGTGTTCGTTCACTCGTTCAATGTTGATACCATTGACCTTTAAGTTTATGTTTTCCTTCAGGCCTCTTTTCCCAAATAATATGAATTTTGTCTTTGAAAGGTTTAGTGATAGTTTATTGAAACAGGACGATAATTTGAAAACTCCTGTTTGTCTCCACTTTTGTACAAAGGAAGAACTTTTGCTATCTTCATTTTATCTGGAAACACGCCATTACAGAACGATAAGTTACATATATATGTTAGTGGAGGTATGATCGCCTTTGATATCCTTTTTAACAATGTCATGTCTATCTGATCTACGTCAGTGGATGTCTTAGCTGTGCAGTCTCTCAGTATTGCTTTAATTTCATTTTGTGTGACAGGATTTAAAAATAATAACTCTTGTTTTGTCTCACTGCCCCTATCAAAGTGATCCCACTGCAGGAGTGAGGATGGAATGGCCTTGGCTAGCTCCGGACCAACATTTGTTGAAACTGTCTACTATCAACTTATTATCTTCTTCCCTCCTGTTGTTTATATTGAAATGATCCGAGAATGTCCTCTTGGCCTTTCGCCCAGAAACGGAATTTATTATTTTCCAAAGATTTCTGGTGTAATTTCTATTTTCTGTTAGTAACTTGTCATAATAATCTTTTTTGTGTTTCCTCAACAGATATGTCACTCTGTTTCTGCAACGTTTGTACTTTGCATATGATTGTACACTCCTTTCCTTTAAAAACTGTTTATATAAGCTGTTTTTTTTTCTGCAGGCGTTCTCTATGTTCTTGGTAAACCATGGCCTTTTTTCTTTGACTTTGTTGTCTTTTCTCGAATTTTTGACTACCGGGCAGTGCTTGTCATATATTGAATTTATTGTGTTTAAGAAGGCCTCATACGCTTTGTTTGTGTCTCTTTCATTCCATACATCATTCCACTTTTGATTCATCATATCTTGTTCAGAGTCTCCTTTCGTTTCTAATTCTTTTTAAGATTTTTGTCACTGGTTTCTGATCCAAAGTGTGTTTCCAGTCACAGATAGCGAAGACTGGAAGGTGATCAGAGATATCATTTATCATAATACCACTTGTTATTACTGTGTCCAGTATATTTGTATAGATGTTGTCAATTAGTGTGGCACTATATTTAGTGATTCTGCTTGGCTGGGTGATTAGTGGTCACATTCCCCACGCATACATTGTGTTAACGAAGTCCTCAATCAACTTGTTATCGTTGGGATTTAATATGTCTACGTTAAAGTCACCACATATAAAAACATTTGACTGATTCATTTTTGTTACTATTTCTCCCAGACAATTGTTGAATATGTCTATTTTTGAGCTGGGAGCTCTGTAAACGTTGCATATAACAGTTTTTTTACCTTTCGGCGTTGAGAATTCAATTGTTACACACTCCATTACATTTTCAACGACAATTGACAAGCTTTCCAGTATCTCAAAATTTATGCTCTCCTCAATAAACAGTGCAACCCCTCCACCAGATTTGTTGATTCTGCTCTTACACACAAAATTATACCCTTCCAGGTGGAAATCCATGCATTTCTCAACGTTAATCCAAGTTTCCGACACTGCAATGACGTTAAATGGTTTGGCAAATGTACATAGATACTCCTGTATCTGTTCAAAGTTTGCGTATAGACTCCTGCTGTTGAAGTGGATTATTGACAGCTTTCCACCCATGCTAATCTTCTTCTTCTTCGTTTGGGTAGGATCTTTTTGTCCCACATCCCCAGGCTCGGGGCCGAGGGGCTATCCTTTTACCACCCCGAGCCTGGGGGGGGGTTCACCCGGACTATATTTCAGGGCACACCTCCAGTAGCCACGTCACCGTGTCATCATCCAGAACCGACAGACCATGCATCCCATTGGGTGCCCGATAAATCGGGCAGTCCAGGATGACATGGTCTGCGGTTTGTTCCTCCGCGCCACACTCGCAGGCTGCGCAAGAAGCCAAGCCCCATCTGTGCATCGATGAGCGGAAGCGCCCAACGCCGGTCCGGAGGCGGTTAAGCCTCACCCATGCCAGTCTAGGCAGGTCCACCCCAATAGGGGGAAAACCGACGTCTGGGATGAAGTCACGGAGTCTAGAGGTGTTCTCCTCCCACTCCGTGCTCCAGATGTAATCCGCCCACCGTGCCGCACTGATGTTAAGATCACTGCATTGCTGCAGGAATTCCTGTGCGGCAGGCACAAATGGGTGTCTCGACTTAAGGCGCCGGGGAGGCTCAGCAATTACAGCGAGCCTTTCGTGGAGCAGATGGTTTGGCTCCATGGCCCGGCACGCGAGACGTGCTGTGGCTCCCGCGCGGCGAAGCCCAGCGGGCTGGATGCCTGCAAGAATGGGAAGATTGTCCACAGGAGTGGGACGCAGGCATCCTGTCACGATGCGCAAGGCTTCGTTGATGGGCGTATCGATGAGGCGGGTGTGGGCACTGCGACACCATACCGGTGCGCAGTACTCACTAGTCGAGTAAACAAGGGCCAGGGCTGCCGTACGCAATGTTCTTGCGTCGGCGCCCCAGCCTGACCCGACTAGTCGCCTCATCAATGCCACACGAGATGTTAACTTCTTGCGCAGTGACTCAAGGTGTCGGCGAAACGTGAGCGACCTGTCCAATGTCACGCCGAGGTAGATTGGCTCAGCGCAGCATGGCAGGGGTGTTCCGCCAATATATATTCGGAGCTCACGTTTAGCCTCCCTGTTGTTAAGATGGAAGGCCGCCGACACCGTCTTTGCCTCGCTGAGCTTCAACCTCCATTTCCAGAGGTATGCCACTAGTGTCTGCATGTCCTGGCTCAAAGTCCCCTCCAATGACTGCCAGTCTCCAGCGGAGTACACCAACGCGAGGTCATCCGCGTAGGCATACTTCCGCGAGACTGTATCAGGCAAGTCATAAGTGTAGATATTATAGAGGAGGGGGGCCAGGACAGATCCCTGGGGGACGCCGTTCTTGAGGCGTCGTAACCTGCTTTGCTGTCCGCTACCGGTGGTAAGGTTAAAGCTGCGATTTCGGACAAGCTCCAGGATCATACTGGCCATGTGCCTGTCCGGCAGCAGGCGGAGCAGCTTGCAGGTGAGGCCGCGGTGCCATACGGTATCATAGGCAGCCGTCAGATCGACAAAAACGGCTCCGGCCTTCTTCTTGAACGAAAAGCTGTCCTCGATGTCTTGAGTCATCAAAGTGACTTGGTCTACGGTCGATCTCCCGCGTCGGAACCCGGCCTGCTCCCGAGGGAGCAGTGGGTCGACGATCGGTTCGACGCGGGCGTAGATAAGACGCTCGAGGATCTTGAAGGGGATGCAGAGCAAGGAGATGGGACGGTAGCTCTTAGGATCCCCTTCAGGCTTATTCGGCTTAGGGATCGCGACAACTAGGGCTCTTCTCCAGATTTTGGGGATCTTGAGTTGGCGCAAGCAGGAAGAGAGGAAAGCTCTTAACCAGGACTTCAGGGCAGGTGCGGCATGGAGTATAAGCTCCGGGCAGATGGAATCAGGGCCCGGAGCTTTTCCTGGCTTTAGGTGCTGGAGGGCGGCAGCGAACTCCTCCGGTGTGAATTCACCGGAGATGTTATCGCTGCTAGATGTTGGGGCCCTCCAGAGGTCAGACACTTCTTTTGCCACGAGTCGTGATGACTCGCGGTCTTTACCCTCGTATACCCCATTTTTCACAAATTGTGATGCGATTTTATTTGCAGAAATGGGGCAGTGACGAGGGGAGTGTCTTGACCTGCCAGTGAGGTTGTTCAGGATACTCCATGCCTTGCGGCTGGAGTGCGAGAAGTCGATGGAATTGACAGCCTCCTCCCAGCGCTCTTGTCTCCTCCGGCCGAGTCTTGACAACAGGGCTGTAGCAGCCCTGTTTGACTCGGTTCCGGCAGGAGCCCGAAGGAAAACGCGGTAGAGGTTCTCGCACTCCGCATCCCAGCACGGTTTGTAGCTATTGCGACGTCCGCGTGGGATGGATTTCTTGGCCGCTTTCACTAACATGCCACAGAAGTCCCGGTATGCCTCATCCACGTTGTTGGTATTAGGCGATGGGAGACGCCACGTGGATTTGTTAGTGAAGAGGCGGAAGCGTTTCCAATTGGCCTTACGGAAATTCCATCGCTTCACCGGCTCACTCGGGATAGAGTCCACGAGTTTAGGCACGGTTATCAGCGATGGTCGATGTTGGGACCGCGGGAACTTTCCGAGCACACGTCTGTCCGGGAGCTGGTTGTCTACACCGACACTCGCAAATGCCACGTCAGGATTCGTCCCAGTGTTCCAGCGACCGGAGAGAAAGCTGGCTGCACCCTTTGGATCGTATAACAGGGCCAGGCAGTTGTTAGCTGCCCAAGCAGCCAGGTTCTCTCCGTTGGGTGTGTTGGTATTGTACCCCCAGTCTTCATGCTGACAGTTAAAGTCGCCAGCATAGAGACAGGGGTGGGGGAACACCGGGACAGACACCGGCGTGAATTGCGAGGGGGGAGGCTTGTAGACGTTTACAATTTTAAAACCGGCAACGTCCACGCACAACCACTCAATCTCCGAGTCAGCCGGAGATTGATCGGCGAGAGTCCAGCTCAGCCTTTCATGGACAAACGTGGCAAGGCCGTGTTTCCTGCTTAGGATAGACCCAGCTAGTGTGAAATTTGGTAATACTAGCTTATCTGCTGAAAAGCAGTGGGTCTCCTGGAGGAGGATGACGAGGGCCTTGGTGATATAGGCCAGCTCCTCGATGACGCTGATCTTGTTGGAGGTGAGTCCTTCGGTGTTCAGCTGCAGTATTCTGGGTTGGAGGCCAGCGGAGTAATCACCACCGGCTCTCCTCCCCGACTGCAGCCGAGCACCAGCCCGGGTGAGGGCCCTAAACTGGCAAATTCTGTTTCGCTTATGACTGCGATTGGCAGTCATAAGTTACTGACGGGGGACACCACGAGAAGGTGTTTGCCATGTCCCCACATTTGCCATGTCCCCATGCTAATGTTCTTATTGAACTGGTCTTCCAAGTAATATCCACATTTGTTTATTCCATTATAATAAAAGTGTCTGTCTGGATCAACTTCTTCATTCGGGGCTTTTGATTTTGGGTTCTGGTTAGATGTCATACTCCTTTTTTCATAGTCAGCAATTTTATCCATCAATTCATTCATTTTAATCAGTGAAGCTTTACTTTTTGTTTGAACTGAGTTCATGGCGTTTTCACGTAGTTTTCACGTACCTTACTATTCATATTTCTCCAGCTCCTCCAGCGCCCTGATCAGCACTGGTCTGGTGTTTTCTGGAGACCCATTTGGTTTGATATAAACTTTACAATTTGCCGTCCAGGTGTTTTGTAATTTTTCCCCTTTCTTCAATTGACGCGCTTTCCAAGCGATGGTGGCGTTTACTTTGCTGAGATTTTCATTGATGAACACGTTAGATCCTTTCAGATTTTTGCCCTGTTTCAGTAGAGCAACTTTGTATTTCCTACTTATGAATCTCAGCACCACGGCGCGGGTTTCGTTTTCCCGGCCTTCGTTAGTTTTTTTCTTGGGAAGCAGATAGCAAGAATCCACGTTGGTGAGATCCATGTCGATGTTTTTGGAGTTTAGAAACTTCTCCACCTGTATTTCCACAGTTTGGATGTCTGCCTCGTCTGTCTTCTCGTGGGACCTCATCGCCCTGGCATAGTTCCTTGGTTTAATCCTGAGCCCTGTGATGATCACATCATTAAGCTTCCCTTGCTGTTCAAGCTCCTCCACTCTGTATGTTAGAGACTTTATTCGCTGGTCTTTCTTGACATTTTCCTCTTTGAGATCTTGTAACTCCTTCATTATGTCTTTCAGTTGGACCTTGATACCTTCCAGGCTTTCCATAATTACTGACAAGTCCGATGGATTGGACTGACTAGTTTTAACTGTCTTTTCTGGCTTGCCCATTTTCTTGTTTTCAGTGATTTTTAAGGGTTTGCTATATTGTTTTGTTGTTTCGTTGAGCTTATCATTCCGTTCTTTCTCCCCCCCAGTTCCCGATGCAGCTGTTGCCTTGAGCTGTTGCTCCTTCAGCAACCATAAGAACCATAATGTTCCTACTGTGTTTTGCAAATAGGTAACATTTTTTTTAAACTGATCAAATTAAAGACTGGGGTGAATCAATTGGCTCCTAATTAGGTAGTTGAAAACGTGAGTTTTTAAGTTCCCACATCAAGTCTTTCTTAAATGTATTAACACTGCAAATTTGGCTCGTTATCATTTTCTTTGTCTTTTTTTCATTATTTATCAAATGGTTAGTTTTAGTGGCCATATATGCACAATTTCACCAATTAGGAGCCTATTGATTCACCTCAGTCTTTAATTTTATTTAATAAAATAAAATTTATTTGGTCAGTTAAAAAATGTTTTTTTGTTTTGCCCTTATTAAGAAAAATGAACAGCTTGTTAGGATTTTGGGATTGCAATTGTGGTTGGAACGAAAACCAGCATACACAGTTGTCCCCAAGGACCGAGTTTGGGAATCACTGGCATAGATAATCAGGTTAGGAACAGAGGTTGAGGTTTTGTATAGCAAACATGTGGCAGGTGTTTTATGTTTTCTGGAAAACTGGTGTTTCCGATATTTTGACCACCCCCTGTATATCCTACAATGGCTGAATCATCTGAAATGTTTTGTAGATGACAGGAGGCATAACTGCTCCTGTAGCCAGCTTAGCTGTGTATAATGTAAAAAGAAAAAGTGACAAGACTGTGCCTTGGGGAGCACATGTATGCGTCAACATGGTATCTTATAAAACATGACTAGGCAGTCTTAGCCATTGAGCCCTATTTGTAAGAGTCTAGAATCCACAATATTCTGGATGGGTGTAAGTGCATGACTTGTAGTTTTCTAGCTAGTAGGTGTGGTTGAATCGTGTTGAAAGCACTGGGGATGTAGGAGTAGTCGTAGTAGTAGTAATACTTTATTGATCCCAGAATGGGAAATGTCTTCTTCAATCATTGTTACACACAAGATAATACATGTGTACATCATTACAGGGAAGCCAGACCAGAGAAGGGATCAGCTTTTCTTTTGTTTTTTGGTAAAGTGGACAGTGATACAATTTACAGCAGGTTGTGCATCTGTCAAGTTGCAAAGTTGAATTTCCCTGCAGAATTGAACGATGCATCTGTAAAAAAAAAAAAAAAAGAAGCATAACAGTGTAAGTACAATCTGATCAAAAACGTCTCCGACGTAAAAAAAGGCAAGTTGCTCACGCATAGCCTACAGAGCGCAGTCTATAAGTCCTTAATTCCAACTTGCAAAAACTAGGCCTGCCTTTAACCCTTGTGTGGTGTTCGTGTTTTTGTTACTCACCCAGTGTCCGCGGGTCTGGTGGACCCACAACATTATTGGGTTTTTAAAACAATAAAGCCATAACAATTTATGTAAAAATACTTCACAGATATTGACTTAATCTCAATTACAAGCAATATAGACAGCATATATGGTTAATATTGACCATTTACCTCTGCTAGATCACATTTATCAATAAAAGTGATATTTGTTTTTTGTGATAAAATGTGATTTTTGTGTTCTTTTACATGTTCATCACAGAAAATGAGCCAAGGCCAATGAGTCTCAGGTTGAAAAAATTATGAATTGTATCATTTTTCTTTTAGTAAACATTGAATACGGGTCCCACAGACCCGAACACCACACAAGGGTTAAAAATATTGATATCAAAATGTGGTAAGTTACAAGTTACAACTAACAATATTGCCTATTGTAGCTCACACTAAATAAACTAGCTCTATTCCAAAGCTTGGCCCTGTGTTTCAGAAAGGATATGGTTATACTTTGTTGGACAGTTTACTTTAGAAAATGTACAGGTTTTAAAATGTTAACTGCTGCTACAGATTTCATTACAATTCACAGACAGACATTTATATCAAGAAACATCATGTACAATAGAGAAAGGGGGGATGAATAAATAAATGCAGATAAAAATGAGTAATATTTTTACCTAGAAAATAGCGTACATATAGCATTTTTACGAACGTATACAATAGTTATGAAATTTATGAACAAAACTTTGTGAACAAAAGGATATCTATGCTCTGTAGGGCCACACAGGTTTTGATAGAAATCCAAATATTCCAAATAAATAAATAAATAATAATAATAATAATACATTTTATTCATTCTGTGCTTTTCATAGACCCAAAGCAGTGGATGCAGACAATTGTTCAAACATGCCCTCATAGTGTAGTAATTTTTCTGTTTAATTTCTAAGTGCAAGTTTCAACACATCTGAATCAGAGTATTTCCACTATAAATAATTTTCATTTTGCAGTTTGATGTGGAACATACAGTTTCATTGATCACATTCTCTTGAGATGGTAAGATGAAGAAACACAGGGCCAAGTTGCATTAAATAATTTAGGAAAGTTTGGATAGCATTGCTTTGGAATAGAGCTAGTTTGTTTAGTGTGAGCTACAGTTCTCAGTTTCAGCCCGAGCCCGACGGGGCCCGAAAAAGCCCGTCGGGTAGGGCCGAGTTCAAGCCGACAATTTATGCTAATTGGTCGGGTCGGGTAGGGCTCGGTCTGTGCAAAAAAAAAAAAAAAAAAGTCTCTGTGGGTGTATTTAGCCTACAGTAGGCTAATTTGCATTTTTAGCTACACGTGGTGCTGATTGCCAATTTTGGAGTCAATCAATTGTCAAGACTTTCTCTACTTGTTGAAATGTAGCTATTTATTTTATTCATCCAACATCTCCCGTTTGCTGTAACTATACGGCGAATGTAGGCTTTCGAGTTGAAGTATCGTCTGCTGTGTGATAAATGATAATAGGGCAATAATAGGCTAATGAAGCAAGAACATGCGAACTACACAACAATAAAAAAGTTGAATCCCGTTCAAACTAAAAAACACTACTAAATTCTATTACAGCATGGCAAACATTAAAACATTAGTACAAATCTAATTGCTTGCTTTCGGCAAAATTGGTTTACTCTGCTGCTCTCAATTATTAAATCTGTTAAAAACTCACTAAACAGAAGGTTAAAAACACAGCTAGTTTGTGCCGTTCCTGCTTGCTCGCTCCTTCATTCCCTCTCTCTCTCTTGCTCTCTCTCACCCCGTTGTGCTATGTGATTTGAGCCGCCGCCTACGTAAATTGTGCAGCCTTTTCTGGCAATAACCGACTTGTGTTTTTTTTTGTTTTTTTTTTGGGTTTGGTCGGTCTCGGGCTCAGTATTGTATGTGATGATCTCGGGCGAGCCGGGCTCGGGCTTCAACTCACTCGGGTCGGTTCGGTTTGGGTTTGAATTTTCAGGCCCGTTGAGAACTCTAGTGTGAGCTACGATAGGCAATATTGTTAGTTGTAACTTGGCCACATTTTGATATCAATACTTTTAAAGGCAGGCCTAGTTTTTGCAAGTTGGAATTAAGGACTTATAGACAGCGCTCTGTAGGCTATGCGTGAGTAACTTGACTTTTTTTTACATCTGAGACGTTTTTGATCAGATATCACTTATTTTTGATAGCTAACTAATGACGAATAATGCATGAAGATAATGACATCGAGAGAGACATGCATACAGAATACATGTGTGGCACATAGGATATTTATATGTAATTGCCCACTTACTTAAATGTGTTATTTTATATGTATGCACTTTATCTTGCATGTTTACAGACACCCCCCCCATTCAATTTCAAGCTTTCTATTTTGAGTATAAAAGGCACGAGATCACCTGCGGGTATATAGACTGTGGGCTTGCGCTGCGTTCTTCAGTTGGCAGTTAGCACCTGAACCAGTAAAGCCACTGAGGACCAGCCGACTCACTATTGTCTTTTTCCATTTATTCTTTCAGGTCGGTAAATGTCACATAAGCATTTATACAGTTTGTCAGTAATGTAGGCTTTCTATTTAGTGTACCGTTATGCATTGTATGTAGTTTGTTGGAGGTATTTGTGCTAGCTTGGTATCCTAAACTTGGACGAGTTTGCCGTTTACAATGAGTGTGTTACGATTCCGTGAAGGGACTGGACTCAAACGCACGACTCTCACACAGGAATTTCAAGAATTCAATAATTTATTACTTCGTCAACAACTCCAGAAGTATAGGGAGAATATATAATGCCGGGACTGGATCCTGGAATGGCATTAGCAGGGGGTTGAACGGGAGTGGGAGTAGGCAAGGGATGGTGGCAAGGGATGGTGGCGGAATCCTGGGCCGGTGTAGCAGAGGAGGAGCGGGATGTGGGAGACAGGGTCTGCGTGGAGTGGGCTAGGACAGCTGCAGGCTGACGAACATGCAAGGCAGAACAATCAATCAATAGGCAACAAGGCGTTAATGACAGCAAGGCATAACAAGACAGGCAGCGTAATACGCTGAGCTAGGCAAGACTTAAGGCAGCAAAGCAAGACAAGGTAAGGCTACATTACTAGACACGAAGCGAGACAAGACAAGAGTTAGTTCAACAACGAGACTTAATGAACTGGCACAAGACAAAGAACACCGGAAGAATATATAGGAGAGTTAATGAGTACTAATTGCGTGCCGTGTGAGAATGTATGCGTGAGTGATTAACAGAGCAGAGAGCGTGAGGAATGCAGGCAGAGAAAGGAATGGGATAGGCGGAGATAATGCAAGGAAAATGAGTGACACTAAGGGAGAAACCCAGGCCCAGCCTGCAGCACGAGGGAAACAAACAGGAAACATGAAAACATAACACGACACATGAGGGAAAAGGTAAAACAAGGAGCACAGCTGGGACGGGAATGGAGAGCATCACAGAGTGGTTGTTGTAAAATTACCTGTCAAAACATGTCGAAGGGAGTCAGATGTAACATTTGCCTGACTCCACTGATACATATGTATGTATATGTAGTATGTAGGATTTTATGTTAAGAGTGTTTTGTAGTTTACATTTTCTTTGTTTTTATTAGTTTTCTCCTAACAGGTTAATAGAATGTAGACGGTAAGAGCCAGAGCCCGAACCGCTGATTAGCGGCGCTGTAGTTTACCGTTGCCAAGGCAACCAGGCAGCTCACAGGTTGTAATACGTCATATGTAAACAAAGAGGATGAATGAGAGGGATTATATTATCGTTAATGTACTTGTTGTGTGACTGAAGGTATAAGGGAATAAGATAATTGTTTTATACTGGTAATGATAACAATTGTAGATTATATAAATTATATAAAATGAGCACTTTCAATACCCTTATATAGAATTGATCATTTTATTAGCCTACTTTAATATATAACAGCCTATTTTATGTTTATTGTGATTCTATTAGCCTATTGATTTTAAATGGAAATATCTAGTGAATGCATGGTTGTTACTGTATTTTTAAATACTGTGATCTTGATATTATGCTGTTATTGTTTTACATTGTCATTTGTATTGTTCCAACAAAGATCAGTTGGCAGTTAGCACCTGAACCAGTAAAGCCACTGAGGACCAGCCGACTCACTATTGTCTTTTTCCATTTATTCTTTCAGAATAAATCATTTCTAAAATATATCACCCCTTGAGTCAGCTTGCACTCTCTGGGTGTAACACAAGCATTCAAAATAAATGCATGCAGACATTCGTGTAAGCATAACGCCCTGTGCGGACGAGATGAGAACATTCAAAATAAATGCATGCAGACATTCGTGTAAGCATTAACGCCCTGTGCTGACGAGATGAGAACATCTCTTCTATTACCGATAGCCCACAATTACATTAAAAGAGTTTGTAGATGAGCTGTATTTAATGTCTAATGAAATACAATGAATAGTTTAGTTTTCTGTAGTGCAATGGATGTATAAGTCATGTTGATTCACTTCATAGTAGCCTAGCTTGTACCTGCTTCCTGACTAGCAGCTGACTGACGTTTGACTCTGGCAAAACTAACGTTGGCTAACAAGTTTAATTGGACAACGCATATTTCCCAGGAATCTTAGCCAGAAAGAAAACAATAGATACTACTAAGAAAGTAGCCTACCAGAGATTATTGTTCTTATTATTATTATAATTAAAAGTGTTTGCAGTAAGCTACATTGTCTGCAGAGTAGCGTAGACTAGAGCAATGTTCGGAGGCTATTCTAATTTTTTCAAGTGACTAACCATGAAACAGATATGTTTGGGTAATTGGAGGTTTATAAATCTGATCTCTTAAGGGATTGCAGTTTATAGTAGGCTATCATCAATTCTTAATCTATTATCGTAAATTCTTCATTTTCCTAGGAGTTAATTTTATGGGGACATTGTGTTATGTGTGAAAAGGATAAACTGAACAGAGCTGAAGTGAAGAAATGAATGAAGACATAATAAAGAAATGTTGGCCGAGGCGAGCGTTGAAGGTTCGGTTTCCATAGTGAAATCTAGACATGACCGTGGCACAAGAGCACAGCAGGCTCCACACAGACTAATTTTTTTGTTGGCATTTGTGTAAAATTAAAATATGTAGCCAATGGCACAGTTATATCTAGATTTTTTTTTGATATTAATGCAACAACGCGTTGTTAACCAGATGATATTCTGCATTGAAACTTTTTTCTTTGCTTGACAAATGGCCATGGGATACCTGGTCCCATAACGTTAGTGAGCCTATTGCATTACTGCCTTGTCCAGTGACTCAATTGCTTAACTAACAGGCTACAAGTGAACAGTTATTATTGTATGTTATCGTGTCTTTGCCTTTGCAATAAAAAAACATTCTTGTATGAGAAAACCAGTACATGTGCACACTGTTTGAGTCCAAAATTAAATTACACTTTAGTACCAACCAGGCGGGGTAGCCTACGAACCCACATCTCTTGCATTCTAAGGCTTGACGCTATCCAGAAGACCAAAGGGATACAGTCATGTCATATAGGCTCTAGGCCATTTGTCAGTGTCCGTCTGACTTTCACCATTTCGCTGTCGTACAAGTGAAATACAAGTGAAACATTGAACAGTTAATTTTGGAAAAGACTTTTGCCTTTGCAATAAAAATACGTTTGTTAATGTGAAAATAATAACAGTGTAATAAATGAAAAGTATTTAACAGTTGCACATTGTTTTCGTCGAAAATAAATTTGTGTTGAACCCCCAATCCTCCAGGGCGATGCAGCCGTCGCCGCCGCCCTCCTGCCCGGTCCTGCCTGCGGCGCCGCCCTCCTGCGTGTGCAAATTGTGAAGAAAACAGAGGAGGCATCCGCGCACATGTACACGTGGGTTAGGCTATACAACATCTGCACGCAGTCTTTTACCGGAATATGCGGGACATCATGTTGATTTTTCGAGGCATTTGTGAGAATCGTATACCCTATGTTCAAATTATCTTATAAAGCCTAATAACGAATCAATTACCATGCACTTTACTTAGGTCTACATCATTTAGATGTAGCTTTCCTGAATGTAGCTATGGCAGAATTTAACAACAAACAAGTTTGCAAGCAATACGAGGAGTGAATAAGCCTGTGCTACATATTCTCCTTTAAAACAGTTCATGAAGGAAGTGGATTAATAGGCTACCCTTTTAGTATTCTCAGTCTAGCGCTATGGCTAGGTTGACGTTGTTGTCCCGAAGCTAGACTATGCTTGTTAGTAGAGATCTTATTAAAAGACTAGGCTACTACAGATTCCTTCTCTTGGGCTATTAGCTTTTATTCTGGCATATATGCGATCGCTTATTTAGGACATTATTAACAAGGGCGTTACTTTCTGTTCTGTTTTTTTCGTGGTTTTGAGATAGATGTGCGCTGCTGACTGAACACATCCACGTTACTGATTGCTTGCTGCTCCTCGGCGGCCGCGGCAGCGTTACTGTTCTGTAAACTCGTAGGCCTAGTTTAGGTTAATTGACAAAGTAAGGCTTGTATCTTGTAGGGCTACATTATTAATTCTGACGTTAGCTAATCAATTATACAATCATATAGCTTAAGCTACAGTGTGCGAATTGATAGGGGAATATGATAAAAAGAAAAGGGTAGGCTATATAGCCTATTAAGTTACTTCCATTATGCATTATTGTAAAGTGGTAGCTGAGCTACCAAAGCTCACCCCTCATATTGTTTGTTGTTAAATTATACCATAGCCAAATTCAGAAAAGCTGCATCTAAATGCTGTAGACCTAAATAAAGTTTCCGGCACTTTATTAGCCTAATTTTAGCATAGGCTACGATTCTCAGAAATGCCTCGCAAATCAACGTGATTCAGAATCAGAATCAGAAATCAGAATCAGAAATTCGTTTATTGCCATTGTACTTACATACTAGGAATTCATGACGACGTCAGTAGTGCTTAACCACATTACAACATTGGACAGGTGCAAGGACAGGACTGGACAGTGCAAGACAGGATTTATAAAGTGCAGTAATACAAAGTGCAAATCACAGTGCAAATTGGGACAGTGCTGTAATCAGTCCAGTGCAAAACTTTTGAGGGGGGGGGGGAGTCAAAGGGGGACATAAGCCATGTTGATTAGGCTGGTGGCCGTGGGGAAAAAACTGTTGGTAAAGACGAGTATGCATGAAGGTTAGGCTGTGTCCCTTCTATAGGCTACTATTGAGTAACGTTATGATAGTTGAGTAGGCCTAGCCTACACTGGATGAGAACGTTAAGCAGGCGAAATGTTCTCTAAATGTAGTGTGCTTAAAATCCACAAATAATATACTTCCGAGTTTTCGCTGATAATAGTAGCCTATGGAGGATATTTTTTTCGCATACTGCATGTCACTAAACAGTATACAGTAGCCTAAGCAGTATACAGTAGGCCTATCCTATTACACAGGATGCAGACAGTGACAGAGTTTTTGCTTCCGGAACCTAAGCCTCACGTTTCCACTCTATGCAGCCTCGCAGTCTACATAATTGCAGCGGGTGCCGCCTGAAATGAAACAATGCTGTGCTACATTGTAGTTAGTTTATCTCGTCTATCGCCCCAATAATGTAACTAAATGGAGCAACATTGTTACCCCGCCCACTGATTGCCGTATACAACCCGATACAACAAAATATTGTTGGTGCTCCTTACATTTTGGTGGGTGCTCCTAAATTTTTGCTGGTGCTCCTAACTTTTTGAAGTTGGGAGCACCAGTGCTACCAAGTAAAAAAGTTAATTTCGAGCCCTGCGGGGTGATGGGTGGTGGTCGGCATGCCGACGGGCGAACTCAGGGTTCTGCCCCCAGATTCCCATGAGGTATTCCTCATAGGAGGTGTTAAAGAAGGGGTCAAAAAAAAAATCCTGAGTCGCCATGAGTCCGCTGGGTCCTAACTGGCGAGTTCCTTCTGTTATGTTCGGGCGGGGGAGAAGGACCCAAACGCAGACAGGAGTATGAAAAACCAAAGTTTAATAAAAGGCCAAGGCAGCAATCCGTGGTACAGACAGGCAGGGTCGAAAAACCGGGGAGACAGGCAACGATACAAAGCACAGTCCAAAGAGTGGTCAAGGAACAGGCAGGGGTCAAAACCGGGCAGGCACAGCAAAAGCACAAAAACAGGATCCAAAAGCAGGGTCGCGAGAACACAGGCAGGGGTCAAAACCAGGGAGGCAGAGGAGGAACAAAAAGACAAAACGAAGATCAGACAACAAAACTAAAATAACGGGAAGGACGAGGGATAACAAAAAACTCGGAAACAAATAACTAAGAAACTCGGAATAGACTTGGAAAACAATACAGAAGCAATAAATCTTGTGTAAGGAACTCGCGAAGACAGACTGAAATAAGAGGGTTTAAATACACAAGGAGAAGATGACACAAAAGGAATCAGGTGTGAAGGGGAGGGGAAATGGGAGAGTACACAGGTGAGAACAATGAGGGTTAACAAGGACCAATAATACAATGACGGGAGAAACGTAAGACACGGACTGGAATACACATAGACACAATGATAACAAATGGCCTGGGGTTAGCAGGTAAACAAGTGCACAGCTCAGAGGGGAGGAACACGAAAGTGGACACACGTGCAGAGAATGCGAAATCACAGATAGATACAGGGATAGGATAACGAGGAGGGAAATGACAGCTGCAGGTAGAAACTCAAGATGAATTAGTAATGTTAGTAGCGAACTCTAAAACCCTAATGTTAGTAGGTTAGCTGGTTAGTATTATATACACGTTAGTTTGTTAGCAGGTTAGTATTAAATCTAATCTAACAGTTAGTATAATTAGTACATTAGTATTAAATACAAATATTAATAAAGCCAGAAGGAAGAAAACGAGATACGAAATACAGAGGAAACTCGAATGTTCCCAAAATCACCCGAATAGTGTAATGACAAAGACAGGGAGTGGAATCTGAGGAACATGGAACGCGGACTGACAATCGCGAGGGAAATGCAGGAAAAACAAAAGGAAGAAATCAGGAAACATAACAAATAAAACAGACAGAATACAGGATCCTAACAAATTCATCTTGAGTTTCTACCTGCAGCTGTCATTTCCCTCCTTGTTATCCTATCCCTGTATTTATCTGATTTCACTTTCGTGGACCCACGTACAGAAGGAACTCGCCACCTAACAGAAGGAACTCGCCAGTTAGGACCCAGCGGGCGGTCGCCAGTCATGGCGACTCAGGATTTTTTTTTTTGTAGACCCCTTTGACAACACCTCCTATGAGGAATACCTCATGGGTATCTGGAGGCAGAACCATGAGTTCGCCCGTCGGCATGCCGACCACCACCCATCACCCCGGACCCTTTATCAGCCCACCTCTCAATCCGTTGGGCTCGGAGTCTTAACCCTCCAGCCGGGCAGCCCTGAGCCCACTACCCCTTCAACCACCTGTAGGAATTCTGTCCTTTGTAAAGTAAAAGTTCCAAAGTTTAGGTCAATAGCAATTTAATTACAATGCAAAATAGTCTTCATTACAGTATACAAGATACCGGGTAATCGTAAGGCAGTTCAATCACAAAATAGTGTTGTGTGTGGTACAAGCTTTATACCCCAAACCTGAAATAAAATGCTGACATAGAATGCAGGTTCCTGTCCCTGATTGGGTGACAGGCAAACAAATGGACATTGCATGTGGTGTGGGAGGGAACCAAATGGTTATTGTCACCTAGGTATGCTGGCTAACTCCCATCTCACACCCTAGCGGTGCCGTCGTCACCAGGCTTTGTTTCTAACCCCCCTTGATCATTGAGTAAGGCTGATTGTGTTAGGTGACCATCCAAGAACATTGAAGCAGGAAATGTATTTTTCCCTACACACCCAACCCCAACCGTCACCCTTCGAAGGGACCCGCCTGGTCCTGTGTCCGGGTAACTATGGGCCCAGGAGAAAACGAGGGACTCAGCTACCCGTCGACGGAGGATCCGTTTTCCACCCGTCCGTGTTTGCCAACGTCCCGCCACGTTCCAGCCCTCCTGTCCCGCCACGTTCCAGCCCTCCTGTCCCGCCACGTTCCAGCCCTCCTGTCCTGCCACGTTCCAGCCCTCCTGTTCGGTCCCGCTCCAGCCCTCCTGTCCAGTCCCGCTCCAACCTTCCTGTCCGGTCCCGTTCCAGCCCTCCTGTCCAGCTGCAGAGCCAGCTATCCACCTGTTCTGAGCTGCAGAGCCAGCTATCCGCCTGTCCTGAGCTGCAGAGCCAGCAATCCGCCTGTCCTGAGCTGCAGAGCCAGCTATCCGCCTGTCCTGAGCTGCAGAGCCAGCTATCCGCCTGTCCTGAGCTGTAGAGCCAGCTGCTGCCTCCTGTCCCTGGGCCGCCTAGCCTACAGCCGCCTAGCCTACACCAACACCTAACAACTTGATTCTGATTGTGGCTATAAAAGCATGAACCGGCTCACTCCCAGTTAGCTTTATATTCTTTATAGATAGCATTGGGGACCCAAGGTTGCCATTGCTCTACAAAAGCTTGGGTGACTATTTACTGACCAGGCCAAAAGGATCCATTTATCACCCCCTCCCCCACAAAAAACAATGGTTGCTAGTAAGCTAAAAGACCGACTTGAGAACAGAAAGCTAGTATCCAACTACAGTAGGCGGCTAACGTTACATACATAATTAGCATTAGTTACATACATTAGTAACACACATACAACTGACGTTAATTGAAGTGCTAATGTTTGTAAAACAAACAATATATCGTATTGTATATAAAGTACGTTGTTACTTAGCCGCCATTAGACAAACAATAATGGCTAGAAAGATAGCTACTACTTAACGTTAGCTAGTTAAGTTACACAACCATTATGATTCATGACTTCTCACGAAAGTAAACGTTTGCTGCGCTACAAATAAACATAGCAATGGAAAAAACAACACACATGTTAGTAACACATTAGTGCTAATTTGCTAACGTGAGCTAGCTAGCCAACTCCTAGTATTAAGTTGTTGTCTGCTGCTTAACGTTAACGCTATGATTTCAACATTAAATTGGCATCATTTACCTTGGTGGGAGATGTTGGCTCGTTGAAATCCACTTATTACGAACAGAACAAACTTGCATGGAAAAACGAAGATGTGTCCGGCTCATTTATAGAGTACTCAAGTGAGTACGTCAGTCGTGGGCGGAGTGTGGTTTCAGAAGTAAATTCCCTATGGAAGATAGAATGGGCTTCGGAGACTATCAACTATTTCTTGAAATCTGATTTATAGAATGAGTCGAAACGTTCCTGGATTAGCCTGTGTGGTACAAGGATATAGACCATTTATTGCATGTTCCAATTATAATTTTTTTAAGTAATGCATTAATAATTGTAGTTCGACTTGTAGTCCACTTTAACGGACTGCATATCCAGTACTGCAACGCAAGTGTGGTTCTCGACCAATAAGATATCATCATCTCGTCTGTCTGCTCTGTGGCAGATGGGAGTAGGCTACTGCCGCTCAAGACAAGCTAACGTTAGCTTGCTACAAGGTCAGAAACTATGCTACGGTTAACTACATGAAGCAATTCTAGCTTTTAGTCCTTCAAGCTAGCTAGCTAACGTTATAAAAGAGTGTTTAAAAATGGAGCTGTGTGCTACTGCTGGCTAACATTATATGACAACGTCTGGAGACCTGGCTGCTCGTTTGGAGGGAATTATGGGACATGGAGTTTTTAAACAGTGCCAGCGCTGGTATGTTCACAAAAAAAATACTAAAACGTAAAATATACTCAAAGCTGGTCCAGAAAAACGACATAGTTTGCGAACGGGCGTTATATTGAACAACCCGGGAAATTGACGGTAAGACATAATCAGTAGAAATGGTTTAAAAGTAGGCCTAAGCTTTTGTTAAAGTCTACGCTCTAAATGAATGTGGAATTTACTTCCGAAACCAGCGTGACGTAGTCACTTGTGACTTACGTACTCACTTGAGTACTCTATAGTAAAAAAAAAGTGTTTAAAAACGGAGCTGTGTGCTACTGCTGGCTCACGTCATATGACAACGTCTGGAGACAAGGCTGCTCGTTCGGAGGGAATTATGGGATGTGGAGTTTTGTATGGAATACATGATTGGTAAAATGGTTGTAAGTCATCAAGGTTCTGAGGTATCAAACGAGCCTCAAACCATCACTCTGCTGCCAGATATGGATGTATCACTTTAAGGGTTGTTTCTCCTGAAAAATTTTCCTATTGAACTCTATGGAGTCAGGAGAAGAAACCCTTCAAGTTATCCATCCATATCTACTGTATTTCTGGCAGCAGAGTGATGATTTAAGGCTTGTTTGATACGTCAGACCCTTGATGACTTAGAGCCATTTAGCCATGTGTTTCCATACTGTTCCAGTGTAATTTTCAGCTAAATCTAGTCCCACCCCCCAATTCCCATAGAGATCAATTCAAATGCAGAGATGTTATATTATCGCTTGTAAGAGTACCAGAAAATAAGATATCAAGAGTCTTTTGATGTTGTTGGGTCACAGACATCAGGAAGTCATGGCATGCAAAGGATATGCGCCCAAATATTAAAAATTATTACTTTATTCTATATATAAATGCAGGGGTGCCAATAATTGTGGCACACGTGGTTTTGTTAAAAATAATTATTTTGTGATGAGGGATTTTTTTTCTCATAATAAATTTACTTCAATTAAAGGTTGCATTTTTCTAATTTTTTCAGTGTGACATTAAGATAATTCACCAAACGGTGAATTTTTTATAACCCTTTTTACTCATCTTTACCAGGGGTGCCAATAATAGTGGAGGGCACTGTATACAGATCCTTTCCAAAAAATTAGAATATCATGGAAAAGTTTTTTTTTTTTTCATAATTCCATTCAAAAAGTGAAACTTTCATAGATTATAGATTCATTACACACAAAGTGAAATATTTCTAGCCTTTATTTGTTTCATTTTTCATAATTCTGGCTTACAGCTCCAGAAAACCCCCAAAACAGTATTTCAAGAAATTAGAATAGTGTGTCGAAAATCAGCATTTACTTCAGTTATTTCAGAGAATGAATGTTTTAGACTGAGTGTCACACTCTAATCATCTAATTTACTCAAAACACCAGCAAAGTTTTTCTACAGGTGTGTCATTAAATTGGACAGGTATCTCAGTTTGGTTCAGTATGGGGAAGACTGCAGACTTGACAATTGGCCAGAAGACCATCATTGACACCCTCCAGAAGATGGGTAAGCCACAAAAGGTCATCGCTAAGGAGGCTGGCTGTTCACAGATTGCAGTGTCCAAGCATATCAATAGAAAGTTTAGTGGAAGGGAAAAATGTGGCAGGAGAAGGTGCACAAGCAAAAGAGATAACCGTAGGCTTCAGCGGATTGTCAAGCAAAGACGATTCCAAAATTTGGCGGAGATGCAGAGGGAGTGGACTGAGGCTGGAGTCAGTGCTTCAAAAACCACCACGTACAGAGTGTGACACTCAGTCTAAAATATTAATTCTCTGAAATAACTGAAGTAAATGCAGATTTTCGACACACTATTCTAATTTCTTGAAATACTGTTTTGGGGGTTTTCTGGAGCTGTAAGCCAAAATTATGAAAAATGAGACAAATAAATGCGAGAAATATTTCACTTTGTGTGTAATGAATCTATAATCTATGAAAGTTTCACTTTTTGAATGGAATTATGGAAGAAAAACAACTTTTCCATGATATTCTAATTTTTTGGAAAGGATCTGTATATATATATATATATATATATATATATATATATATATATACAGTACCAATTGCATTTTATGTTGTTACATTAAAATTTAGCTAAAAATCCATTTAATTTTGCGCATTGATGCCTGATGTCCTACCCGTGCCATCGTAACTGTCAATAGCCCGCACTTACAGTAAAACAGTTTATGCTGACAGTTAAGCCGATGCTAGCTAACATAACTAGATAGTTAAAGTGAAGTAACATGCGGAGAAAATACAAATCAGGTGGCTGAAACAAAAGGAATGTTTAATGGAACAAGAGAGAAAAAAATCCATCATATCTATTTTTTTGCCGCAGTTGTTCACTGGACTTTGGTTGATACAAGGGGACTATCAAGCAGGCTGCATCTCCAGTCATCTGTTTGGTGAGTAGCATGTTTGGGCTAATATTCTATAGGCCTACTGGTTTTTGCCTTCTGCAACTTTTACTTCTGTTTTTGTATATGTGCAGATGCCGGGTATCTGTATATGTGCTGCGTATACAGATACCCTTACGAAACCCTTGCTCCGCCACTGATTAGAATGCAATCTTTATTTAGTAAATAGCCTGGTACATTGGACTACTCAACAGAAATGACAGACTTACCTTCATGTAGTCATCTTTAAGGACAAGGTACAATGCCTCACATGTCTCCTTAACAATTTGTCCAACAGTGCTTCTCCCAATCCGAACCTGGAAACTAAGTGAGGCACATGTCTCTCCTGTAGAATACGAAAATTCATACACGCTGAGAGTTCCTGCAATTTTTGGTCTATTATTACAATGACAAATATCTAAGCAATAACCATTCTTACCAGTAGCTAAGAAGTGTTACTGACAGTCTCTCCCTGACACTGATTGCCTTTCTCAGGTGAGTGTCTCTCCTTGTTAAATAGGGGGCTACCAATCCCAGCAGGTGGTTGAATTCCTCAACATTCACGCGTAGAAGATCCCTAAATCCACTCTTATCATCAATCTGTAAAAGAGAAAATATATTACTGTTTTACTGTACTCTGCTATTAATATTTTCCTCTGTCGTGTCATAAAGCTTATTGGATTGTATTGAAAGAGAGAGAGATGATTAATTGAGAGATGGGTCAGAGGCAAATATTAAATTCAAATCTAGATGCTAAAACTAGCCTACTCCATCGCTTGACACATTTGATAGCTACATTTCATGTGACAAAAGGCTTGGTTGTCGCTATGACAACAAGACACCAAACACAGTTTGCAGCGCCTGGGCCCAGTTGTTCAGAAGTAATCTGATCGGATTTTGGCTATCGGATTGGATCAAATCTTAAAAATTGGTTGTTCAAAAGAAAAAAAGATTCGGAAATCGGATTAGATCACGTAATCCAGTCTTGGTTTTGATCTGGATCAAACCTTCAGTATGTGTTGTTCAAAACTTTTTAGTAGGATTGGGATACCTTTGATCCAAAAAATCTGGATTATCCTGAAGGGTGGATTCAGGGTGGATTTCATGAACAAAATGTATTAAAACTTTAAAATTGGTCAAATAATACAACATTTCTATCATGTAGTAGTTAACATTTTGCCTTTTTATGATTTAAAACACCTGTTCAAAATATCCACAATGTATTTGTGAATAATGTATATTTGTTTGTTTTTATCTATTTTTTGTGGGTCAGATGAGGGGTCTGACTGTTTTAAAGAAATTGAAAATGGAAGGGGATGTTTGTATTGTGTTATTGTGCTGTTTTCTGTCTCTTCAAATAAAAACACTTAAAGTGACCCTACGCTGGCTATTCTACCTGTTGTTCTTTACATAGCTAGTAGCCTACATTGTGATATGTTGTCCCATTTAGAGCACTGGTAATCCGGATTTGGTAATCTTGAAAAGTTTGTATCTAGATCAGGGTGATCCAATCCAATGTTGCTTTGAAAAACTGTCACAAAAGTAAGATGGATTACCTGATCCTGGATAGCAAAACATGGGATTTCCAAATCCGGATCATTCTGATCCGGATTAACCTTTTTGAACAACTGTGCCCTGGGCCCAGTATTTCAAAACATTTAATCTGGATCAGAATGATCTGGATAGGATTAAATGTCAAAATTGGGTATTTCAAAACAGGATGTGATCCTGATCCTACAAAATTGGGATATGGATTTGGTAATCCAATCCTACCCAGAATCCAGATCAAATGTTGTTTTGGGTATTTCAAAATTCTAAGGTGGAGATCAGGATAGTTTTGATGCTAAAAATCAGGATTATCCTGATCCCACTGGAAGGGTGGATCAAGCATGGATTTGAGAAGGATGTAGAGACATGTAGGACACATGGCACCTGTCTAATCATGTTTTTATTCAATGATTGCATATAAAGCAACACAGACCATGCCAAAACAATATCTTCTCTAAATTAAATAATCAACCAATAAAATATTCTCAATTGGAAAATAGGTAGGCCTAAGCTAGGTCCAAGAATGTCACACAAAGTCCAAGAATTTCACGCATCTTCATCCGAAACTGCAATGCCATCATTTATCAGCCTCTCTTCCAAGAGGCAAATCCGAAGTTTTGTTTCCCTCTGTTGGAGCAAGGTCAGTTTAATCTGCTCCTCAGCTAGAGAGATTTGTTTCTCTGCTCTCTCAGTTTCCTTTCTCACCAAATCCCCATAGCCATCTTGAGTCTTGGGTGTTTCTCCAGACGCTGCCTCTTACGGGGTGGATCTTCCCTTGAAGAGTGAGGGTCACGGGGTGGATCTTCCCTTGAAGAGTGAGGGTCCTCTTGTTGTTGTGGGTCACTGACCACATGGTCTTCAGGCACTGCCTCCAAATGTAGGGTAAAAGATTCAGACTCTCCCAACTCATCAGCCATCTCTGAGTCTGCAGTATTAGTCTCAGTCCCAGGCAGTCCAGACTCACCACCTTGAGAGACTGACTGAATTCCATGCAGAGCCTGGGACCTTTCTCCACCAATGATGTCGAGAATGATATCAGTAAACTCCCCCCGCCGATATGGCTTGTTGCCCGTTTTAGTTGACTCACTGTTGTCTGATGTGGCCCTCTGCTTGAGATTTTTCCAGCGCAGTTTCACCTGCTCCAGGGTTCTGATTTGACCACTACCTGTGGCATTCACCCTATTTGTGATGTCAGTCCAGATCTTGTGTTTCATTTTTGCTTTTACCAAGGATCCTAATTTAGTCCTCAGAATTCCATAATGTGCCCTTACACCCTCCAGCAAGGCGTGCGTTTCAGCCTGAGCAAAATTTCTCCCCTTTGAGCTACTTGCTGCCATGTCCATTTTCTCTTTCTGACTATCTCTCCAGCAAAGCACACCTAAATACACAATACTTAAATGAGTACAGGTCAAGGTTGATTGTGGAGTCTTTAAAACTGTGGCTCTAACGAGGGACCATTCCAATTCTCAACACCATCATGACATCCATTACTCATCGTCTACAGCAAAAGAGGAAATACAGCTAAAGGGTGCACATTGCTCGGCCAAAACTACTACAAGAATATACAGATGTTGAATTATACGCAAGATTCCGATTTGGTGCAGCTCACATTGAATTCATTGCCAGTCTACTTAGACCACAACTGGAACACACCACTGAAAGGAGCCATGCATTGACTGTGGAGGAACAGTTACTCATTGCTTTGCGTTTCTATGCATCTGGATCATTCTACCAAGACATTGGAGATGGTGTGTGTGTCCAGAAATCCGCTGTCGGCTTTGTGATACACAGAGTGTCATCTGCGTTAGCCAGCCTTCTCAACCAGTTTGTGAAGTTCCCAACAGATCCAGAAGAAATCAAGCAGGTCAAGCACAAGTTCTATGACATTGCAACGATGCCAAATACTATTGCAGTATTAGATTGCACGCACGTCCACATCCAAGGACCCCGTGAGAGGGAATGGGAGTTTGTGAATAGAAAAGGATGGCACAGCATCAATGTGCAACTTATGGGAAATGCAGACCTCATCATAACCAACTGTGTGGTGAAATGGCCAGGGTCGGTCCATGATGCAAGGATCTTGAGGGAGAGCCAACTTTTCAGGAACTTCCAGGAAAATCCCCCAGATGGCATCATATTGGGTGACAGCACATACCCTCTCTTAACATGGCTAATGACACCTTTTTCCATGGCAACCAATGATGCAGAGGGGAGATACAACTGTGCCAATGGAACAACTCGGAACACAATTGAGCACTTAAATGGGGTGTTGAAGAGGCGCTTTGCCTGCCTGAACTACCTACGTGTAAAGCCACAGCGAGCATGCATCATTCTGGCCTGCATTGTGCTTCACAACATTGCTGAACAACGCAAGGTTCCTCACTGGGATGAGATTGCTGATCATTCACAGCCCCAAGTGGATGTCCCTGATGTCCCAGCACTGCAACCAGATGGACCAGCTGGACGGTCAATGAGGAACGCTCTGGTCAACCACTATTTCACTTAGGTTCTTTTGATCAATAAAAACAGCAGTGTGCTGTAGGGATGTGCGCGACTAGTCGACTAGTCTATTAAACGGTACTGCTCCTGCTAGTCGACACGGAAATACTAGTCGGTTAAACTATTATTTAAAGATTATATTTTATTTTATTGAGACATTTACGTTTTGTTTTACACATTTTGATAATTTGCACCCGAATTACTGTCATGTCTTCTTAATAACATGTTAAAAAAAAGTATGAGTCGAGCCCGAGCCGTTACATTGTTACCATGGTTGCAAGATAAGCACATTTTGCAGTCACTGACTGAGACAGGCAAGCGCGAAAAATGTCGGGTCGAAAAAGTATTGGTCCCGTGTCTCACCCGACCACGTTAATGCATGTTTTTCAATTTAAAAATAAAACGTTCTGACAAATAAACATTTTGTGAATCTATAAAGATTTGTTGTGCTTTTTTACTTTTAGCCCATGTGTCTGCGCTGTCTTTTCAGCACCACAAGTGTGCGCGGAGCGGAGACAGTCTGTTCGAAATTCGTAAGCCTATAAAAAATGTATTTTATATGTTTTGGGCTAGGCCTATTAAATAGCCTACCCTACACTAACGTTTAGGCCTATTCAACTAATTTGTAACATTCAAAGCAATCACCTGTTATTATTGAAATCATTAAATGAGTTGTTTGTTTTAACGTGATGTTTGTCTGAAATGAAACCATTTTGCCGAATCAACGCATTTCTTCGCAGGCATAATGCCCTGATTTTCTGCGGCAATTAAAATAAGATTTGGTTATTTGAATATTATATTAAGCATTTCAAATGGCTTTTATATACTCACAATCTTTTTTCCGACGAGGTTAGGCCTTATAGATCGAAATGTCCTCAGTTTGGGCTGTTTTCTGAGTGTTTCCTTAATTTTAGACTAGTCGTGTAGTCGGTTACAAAAACATCGTTTAAACGTCAGTGAAATTAGTCGTTGCGCACATCCCTAGTGTGCTGACAATTTCTCTGACTTTTTTCATCCAGTGAGACATTTAATTGTAATTAATAATACATGGCATGACACAAGTACTTCACAACAATGATAGTAGGCTACTGTGATTACATTTCCCAACATTTTCACATGTCATTATCAATGCAATGTTGTATTACTTTGACCAACGGAGGCCTATCCAAAGACTGCAAATCTGGATCCTGTAATCCTGATCTTGTTGTATCCGGATCAGAATGATCCTATCTGAAAATTCTTTGAAATACCAGGACAGAACCTACAGGATCAATTTGATATTGGATAGCAAAAAAAGGGATCACAAAATCCGGATCATTCTGATCCGGATTGAAAGTTTTGAAATACTGGGCCCTGATGACATTAATTAGGCTACGTGTCGGATAATAACAAATGGAACAAAACACACTCATAACTATGAATTGCAGTAAGCTATTCCTTCTGGCTAAAATGCATAACACTAAGTTAATGTATAGGCTATGTATAACTTCTCATTTAAATCAGTTTTATCTACCTGGTTCAGAGACGAATTGACAACATTGTTATCAGAATTGGTTGTGGAAAAATAATGTTACCTTTTTTTAATAATGTAAAATAATGTGGTGAGTTTGCTCTGGAGAATTGGCAGTCCATAATGTCCTCTTCTACCCAGCCACAATCGGCTCCAAATTCTTCGCCGCCTTCTTTTTTTAAATTTTTTTTAGCTTTTCAAGGCAAAACATTGCCAAGATTACTCCAATTGTTTGTTTCTGTTCGGGTACTATCTTCAAATTCTGCACGTGGACGTCAGATGACGCAACTACTGTAACCGTAGGATAGAATCTCTGAACTTATTATAGAACGCTTTGGATCTTATTGCACAGTCTGACTATTAGGTTTGAATGTTTGAAGACCAGGTGGGGTGTTTTCGAGACAACTCAAGGTCGCGCCACTATCATCTCTAGGTGAAGAGTGATGAAAGGAGGGCCTGAGCACCGTGGCAGGAGGAAACTTGGGACCTAGAGATAATAGTGGCAGAAAACCATTAGCATAAGGGGGACGAGAGGTTGTCCTAAGACACCTAGAAATTTATAAAACGGACCGTGACTAAGATCCATTGGTTGTTCCATGGGACAGCACAGCTTTGTTATGCAATAAAGTCTTATTTGTGCACATCACTCTCTTCAGCCTTTGTTTGACTTTGCAAGCGTCTGTTTTTGGTAATTGGATTTTGAAACCACCTTGCCTGGAGTACTGGCTTCTCCACCACACTGTGTCACAACAAATTTGGACAGGTGTCGTGAAAAATAAGTTCCCCCTCAGAAATAAGTTCCCCCCTGTCAATATGACATCACAATTTAAAGGGAATGTCAGCTGTTCTGAACCATAGACTGTATAAGAATATGGACAAAGCCACTGTGACGTCACCCATTGCCTTTCCACGGCCTCGTAAAAACTTAATTGAAGCTCTGGTTGTCTTTTTCGCAGCCCGTTTGTACAAACTGCGCCTGCTACGTGGAGCCGAAGAGGACTCAACCCGTCCCTCTGATTGGTCCTGAACAAATGTGAATACCCTGTCCAAACGACACAATATTTAAAAAAATCAGCATATGCAGAGGCATTAGATGAAGGAAAGGCACCTATTGCAATAAAAAAAATTTTGTGGGAAAAATGTATTGACTGAGTATTTTGACCACATTGCTGCCATCGACTTACATGGTGAAAGACCTATACTGGAGCCAATCACAGTGGCGCTAGTGAGCAACGGCACAATTTCCGCTCCCAGCCCAACCAGGAAGTGAGCTTCAAAACGAAAGCCCAGTCTTGGCCCCTTGTTCTGAGAGGAGAGGGGTGCATGTCGGGATGGAAATTCAAACTTCTGTAGGAGCGGGAGGAAAATGACTGGCATCTTATTGAAGAAACGCCATAGATAAACACGTGAAACACGATTCACGTCTGGGCTTTATGCCTGTCGGACGTGAATCCAGATTGAAACGGGTGTGCGAAAGGAGAAAAGAGGTCTCGAAACACTGTTTTAACGAGGAATCAGGAAGCAAGGCGGATTGCAATCAACCGTACCGTGAGTGTAGAATGGGTGACAGCTCAGAGGGTGGTGATGAGGAAAATATGGAGTGGTATACTGCATCGAATAAAAGGAAGAAACCGAAGGAGATGAAAGGTAGAAGAGAAGATTGGTCAGATCATGGTAGTCAAGGAGTAAAAGATAATCTGTCATGGTTTGTGACCCTTTTTCCCTTGCGGTCTGTTTCTTTGGTAGCCACGCGGGGGCGCTGCCCTTTTAATGGATGTTTGCTCCGCCCCGTCTTGATTGCAGAGCTTCTCTCAGCATCACACCTGTGCGTGGTTACCTTGGAGCCCATGTTTTCCTCTGTTCTGGTCTTTGATATTAATTTGTATTGTCTGGCATTATTTGCTCTGTTTTGTGTGTGGTATTATTTTGCCCTTTGATTGCTTAGCTAGTATGATTAGGTCTAGGTTTTTTAGGAGACCATTTTTGCTCCAGAGTGTTTTATTGGAGTAATGCGGGACTTGCCTTTGTGGATATATTAGGACTCTTCCCCCCTGGCTCTTTTCTGTCTCCGCTTTCTTCCGTTGCCTAGACCTTTTTGCCTTTTCTGTCTCTTCCTCCTCTCTCTGTCTGCTTTCTTCCATGAAAGCGAGAGGAGTCTTTGTTTGTTTGTGGGTGTATTTGTATAGTCATTTCGTACTAAGAGACCGGGCGTTTTTATCGTACTGACAGGCAGGGCTTTATTTGTTCTGAGAGGCAGGGCGTGTATTTTCTATTAAGCTCGCGTTAGTCTTTTAGCCGGTAAATGTCCGGTGCACCTGTCCTGTTCGTCCTTCGGTACCTGTCTCCGTACATGGAGCTTTGGCGATTTTGTTCCGAACTGTAGTTCTGTTTCATCATTCGGTACATGGCTTTCTATAGGGAGACTGGACGATGTTGTGGACATGTTTGCGTGTGACTGCGAGTCTCTGAAAGTAGCCTTGGAACGTTAACTCTCTGTTCCTTTCGCCTCATTACATTCCCCTTTACTGAGAGGCTAGGGCGTGTATTTTCTACTAAGCTTGTGTTAGTCATTTTGCTAGTAAAGGTATGGGATGGCGGTTTACCGGCGGCTCGCCTGTAAAATGTTTCTCTCCCCTGGGAGATCGGGCGTTTACCCCCCTTTATGTTTTCTGCGTGTGACTACGAGCTTATGGAAGTAGCCGTGGAACGTTGGATCTCTGTTCCTGTCGCCTCGTTACATTCCTCTTTACGGAGAGGCAGGGCGTTTATTTTCTATTAAGCTCGCGTTAGTCTTTTAGCCGGTAAATGTCCGGTGCAGCTGTCCTGTTCGTTCTATTCAGTACCTGTCTCCGTACATGGAGCTTTGGCGATTTTGTTCGGAACTGTAGTTCTGTTTCGTCCTTCAGTACATGTCTTCCTATAGGGAAGACTGGGCGATGTTGTGGACATGTTTGTGTGTGACTGCGAGTCTGAGAGTAGCCTTGGAACGTTAGATCTCTGTTCCTTTCGCCTCCTCGTATATTATCTCGTATTATTTAGCAGGGTTTGTTGGCTGTGTGTTTTATTTGTACCATTTATGCTACTCGCCTATTCTAATGCCTCATTTCTGAGGCAGGGCGTTTATTATTGCTGGCCCTTTAGTTATTTAGCTCATAGAAGTATGGGACCACAGATCTCTGCTCTATTCGCCTGCAAAATGTTTCTCTCTCCTGGGAGATCGGGCGTTCACGCTTTTACTGAGTTACTTAGCTTACTTCCTATAGAACTCTATGGGGAAAAAAGTCAGGAGAAACAACCCTTGCAGTGATCCATCCACATCTACTCCATATCTGGCAACAGAGTGATGGTTTGGGGCTCGTTTGATAGCTCAGACCCTTGATAACTTACAGCCATTTAGCCAGCCATGTGTTCCATACTGTACCAGTGTAATTTACAGCTGAATCTAGTCTCACCCCCCAATTTCCATAGAGATCCATTCAAATGCAGAGAGGTTATAGTATCGCTTGTAACAGTACCTGAAAATAAGATATCGACAGTTTTTTGATGTTGATGGTCACAGACTTCAGGAAGTAACAGCATGTAAAGGATATGCGACCAAATATGAAATATGATACTTTAAAAATACGTTAAAGCAAAGGCTATGAATACTTATGTAAATGATAAATTTTATTTTTTTATTTTTAATAAATTTGCAAAGATCTCAAAAAAACTTTTTTCACATTGTCATTATGGGGTGTTCTGTGTAGAATTTTGAGGGAAAAAAATTTATTTAATCAATTTTGGAATAAGGCTGTAACAGAACAAAATGTGGAAAAAGTGAAGTGCTGTGAATACTTTCCGGATGCACTGTATATGGCAACACTAACATTGACAGACCATTACACAGGGTTTTCCCATAATTACTTACGACGATCAACTGGCTGATATTTACCAAGGCCCATTCTATATGCCTGCCGAGGATGAAGCAGTTTTACTGTGGAAATGTTGAGATATGCCCTATTATATTCATTGTTGCTGTACATGGGTGTATATGGCAACACTATCATTGACAGACCATTACACAGGATTTTCCCATAATTACTTATGAAGCTCAACTGACAATTAACAAGGTCCATTCTAGATGCCTGCCAAGTACGAAGACATTCAACTGTGGAAATTTTGAGATATGACTTATGATATGATTTATGTTCTTTATTGCTGTATATGGATATATATGGCTCCACTATCATTGACAGACCATTACACAGGATTTCCCCATAATTACTTACAAAGGTCAACTGAATTACATTTACCAAGGCCCATTCTATATGCCTGTCGGGTATGAAGACATTCTACTGTGGAAACTTTGAGATATGACCATTTCTGTTCTTTATTGCTGTATATGTGTAACGTTCCGTTCCCTTCCTGTCCGTTTTCCATGTTTTACCCCTTCCCTCCGTGTCATGTTTTATTCCCTTGTCCATGTTTTCCCTTTTGCTGCAGACTGGGCGTGTTCCCTCTGTTTGTTTCACTCCTTTTACCCACTTTGGTTTCACCCATCCCCTTTCCCTCTTGTGGCATGCATTCCTCACCTGTTTAATTATTCAATCACCCGCGGTCACATTCCTCACGCTTTCGTTATTGGTTTCAATTTCACTCCCCTACTTAAACCCCCGACTGGCTGCTATTCAGCGCCAGTTCGTTAACGTACTTCGTTTGGTCTTGGTCTCCTGTCTTTAGTCCTGTCCGTTAATGCTCAGTTAAGCTTTAGATTCCTGTTTCTACTCTGTAACCGGTACTCACAGTTTGTAGATTTTCCTGTCCTAACTGCTTCAGTCCTGTCTGCCTATTTTAAGTTTGCTTATTCTATTATCCACCTCAGCTCCGTTCAGCCTGCAGCTTTTCCACTCTCTGTGTGTTTGTTGCAGTACCTCAGCTCTCATCTAACGTTGCACCCGCAGCTGGGTGTGCTGTCTCTCCACCCTTCAGTGGTTCCTGTCCGGCCGTGGCGCCCACCTTGCTGCGGTTACGGTCCCAGGCTCCGCTGTGGTCCAGCTACCCAGACCGGGCTAACCAGAGCTCCACTTCACTGCCTTACCCTGTGCGTGTTCTGCCTAATACCTACCTCTGCCTTACAGTACCTGTGCCAGTTCGGTTCGTGCCTGTCCCTCAACCCAGTTCCTGTTGGACCTCCCGGTCCATTTCCAGTCCGGTTCCGGTTCGGAACCCAAGTCCAGTTTCGGCTTGGAACAGCCTGTTGTTCCCGCTGTACCAGTTCCTGTTGGACCTCCCGGTCCAGTTCCGGTTCGGAACCCAAGTCCAGTTCCGGCTTGGAACAGCCTGCTGTTTCCACTGTACCAGTTCCCGTTGGACCTCCCGGTCCAGTTCCAGTCCAGTTCCGGTTCGGAACCCAAGTCCAGTTCCGGCTTGGAACAGTCTGCTGTTTCCACTGTTCCAGTTCCCGTTGGACCTCCCGGTCCAGTTCCAGTCCAGTTCCGGTTCGGAACCCAAGTCCAGTTCCGGCTTGGAACAGTCTGCTGTTTCCTCTGTTCCAGTTCCCGTTGGACCTCCCGGTCCAGTTCCAGTCCAGTTCCGGTTCGGAACCCAAGTCCAGTTCCGGCTTGGAACAGTCTGCTGTTTCCGCTGTACCAGTTCCCGTTGGACCTCCCGGTCCAGTTCCAGTCCAGTTCCGGTTCGGAACCCAAGTCCAGTTCCGGCTTGGAACAGTCTGCTGTGTCCGCCTTACCAGTTCCCGTTGGACCTCCCGGTCCAGTTCCAGTCCAGTTCCGGTTCGGAACTCAAGTCCAGTTCCGGTGTGGAACTAGAGTGGTCGAACAAGTCCAGCTCCGGCTTGGAGCACGTAGCTGAGTCTAAAGACTTCCTCATTCTTTGTTTTGTTGTGTTTTTGCCTATGTACAGCTTGGGACTGCCCCAAGCTTTCTAAATAAATACCCATTCCTGTTTCTCTGTCTCTTGGTCGTGCGTTTGGGTTCAGTCAGTGAGTTGGATCGTGACAATATGGGTATATATAGCACCACTATCATTGACAGACTATTACACTGAATTTCCCCATAATTACTCATGAAGCTCAACTGACTGACATTTATGAAGGCCCATTCTATAGGTCTGCCAAGTATGAAGCAGGTTTACGGTGTAAACTTTGACATATGCCCAATTATGTTCATTATTGTTGTATATGGGTGTATATGGCAACACTAACATTGACAGGCATTACACAGGATTTTCCCATAATTACTTATGAAGGACAACTGACTGACAGTTCACAAGGTCCATTCTATATGCCTGCCAAGAATGAAGACATTCTACTGTGGAAACTTTGAGATATGACCATTTCTGTTCTTTATTGTTGTATATGGGTGTATCTGCTAACACTATCACTGACAGACCATTACACAGGATTTTCCCATAATTAGTTCAAATTCTCATATGATTGGTGACGAACAAGGCCAACCATATATGCCTACGAAGTCTGAAGCAATTTTACTTTGGCAATTCTTAGATATGACCATTCAACATCATTAAAGGTGTATATGCACTTATATGGCAACACTTCCTATGAGTAATCATTAAACAGAATTTTCCAATAATTAGTTCAAAATCTCATACTATTGGTGATGAACAAGTCCAACCTTATATGCTTGCCAGGTCTTAAGCAGTTTTACTGTAGAAACTTTGAGATATGAAGATTTATTTTCATTATAGCGGCATATGGTGAATTTGGCAACACTCACTTTAAGAGTTCATTAACCAGGATTTTATAAAAAATAACTTGACAATTTCAAGCCATTTAACATAATTATGTGTGCATATGTGTACATGACAGCACTTTTCATTGACTGCTTCCCCGTATCTTTTATTTATTTTTAAAATCTTTGGTAACACTTTATTTGACAGTGATCGTCATGACATGTAAATCACAGTGTCATTACCATGACATAATACCTGTCATGAAGTGTCATGTCCATTCGTAAATATGACATAGTGTTGTTATTACACAATCAGCAATTTGTGTTATGACACAACTGACGTAACAACCTGCATAGAAGGCTCACTATAACAGGGGTGTCATAACACTGATTCCCCATGACATTTGAAAATGACTATGTCACTATGTGCAAAATATACTTCATGCAAAAACACATTGTCATGAATTTATATTCTTTTAGTTGGGATTAGTTCATCTTGATAAATATGTAATGTACTAATGTTAATTTGTTGTGAAACATATGACTCAGGTCATACGAATACAGTTGTTAGGGTTCCCGCAGGGGGGGACCGGACCCAAACGCAAGACTTGGAGATGGCTCAAGGGGAAACTCCACAGGGAATACATTTATTGAAACACAGGCAGGGGCAAGACATGGGCCGTGTCCGAATCAGCGCTCTATCTCCTGCGCCCTATCTCCTGCGAAGAGTGCACTGGCAGAAGTGTGCTGTTTAATGTGCACAGTTTAGCAGGACGTGAAAAAAATTTGACATACTATTTCCAAACCGTACTGTGGAAGTGTCGTAATATGTCCCGCCAATGTAGTTTACACTCCGTTCACTCAGGGGTGATAATGAGACGTTTTATGAATGTCAATACGGAAATAGTTCGCCGATGTAAATAAATATAACCCCAGCTGACCCAATTTTTGTGGAGAGGAGAACGTTGTCTACTGACAAGACAACAATGTTCGCGACAACGCTAAGAATTCGCCGACGCAGGGAGAGGGCCAGAAGGAGTTACCTTCTGGCTGTGTTCGCACTGGTATATAACGTCAACAAACGTAGCTATATAACGTTAGCAAAAGTAGAGAAAACACCTTAGCCACTCTGCCTATATATGCAAGCTAACGTTAACCCAAACGCCATCAGTTGTGCCTCATTGATGTGCATATGATGGGATGTGACTTGACATAAAACATGATAAGATGGTGCTTAAACTATAATTTCCTGTCAGTATAAGGTTAAGCCACCATTTGAAAACTGTAATCTGTTCATCAACTTTGGCATGTCATGTAGCTAACACCTGGATGTGTTATGTGTCCCTCCAGTTCCCTCTCATAGCTAATTTGTATACACACACACACAACATATAGCCTGGTAAATAGTATGCTGTACACATTACCTATGATAAGCGTCTGTGCTGCTAAGACTAAAACATTATTTCTTGATTCCCCTAGAATGCCAGAGGACCCAGAAGTAGCTACTGCCATCTTAACGTCCACATGCCTCTCCTGAGGATGTATTTTTATGGTGGGGACACTAAGAGGGACTTCCATCTGGCCAGGGTGACCCTCAAACTCCTTATTCAGACCCTGGAGGAGGACAACACCCTAGGCTGGGGCAAGACCTTGGAGGTGCTGGTGTTCCTCTACTGGCTGGCCAGTGCCACATCCTACCGGGTCGTCTCAGAGGCATTTGGCATCCCCAGGCAAACCATCTGCGACATCGTCCACAGTGTCAGTAAGGGAATCCATGGGATTATGACACAGGTGATCTGTTTCCCTACTGGCCAGGACTTGGAGATGGTGGGTGCTGGCTTTGCTCACCTGGCAAGGAGCCCAGCATTCCACCGCACTGCTGGGAGTATTGACGGCTGCCGCATCACGGTAGTCCCCCCTGCAGCGGAGAGCCAGGACTACCTGAACAGGAAGCTGTTCTACTCTGTGCAGATGCAGGCCATCTGCGACCACAGGGGGACATCGAGTGTAGTATAATGGTTAAGGAACTGGACTTGTAACCGAAAGGTTGCAGGTTCGATTCCCAGGTAGGACACTGCCGTTGTACCCTTGAGCATACTTAACCTGAATTGCTTCAGTACATATCCAGCTGTATAAATGGATAAATGTAATAAGAAGTTGTGTAAGTCGCTCTGGATAAGAGCGTCTGCTAAATGCCTATAATGTAATGTAATGTAATGACATTTCTCAATTTGTTCACCGGCTACGCTGGGTCTGTCCACGACGCACGGGTCCTGAGGCTGTCGGATGTGTACGTCTACCGGCAGTACTCACCACAGGGCTGGTTCCTGATCGGGGATGGTGGATATCCCTGTATCCAGGACCCCATCACCCTCATCACCCCCTACCGGGAGCCAGTCCAAGGAGCTGTGCAGGCATGTTAAAATGCACAGCTGTCAAAGGCCAGCGGTGTAGTGGAGCGGGCCTTCGGGGTCATGAAGACGAGCTGCTGCTCGATCTTCCTGAAAGCTCTGGAGGTCCAGATCCCCTTTGCCGTCGAGGTCATTGACTGCTGTGCTGTGCTACACAACCTGTGTATGTAGACCAATGACCTGCTGGACCTGCTGCCGATGATGATGATGATGATGCTTCTGAATCTCATTCTTATGAAGAGCAGGATCCTGGCAACCGCACATCTGCTGATGGACTGAGGGCGCAGGTGGCAGCTGCAGCCTCAGCACCCGTGGCCTGCATCCCAGCACTGGGGGACCGCGATTACACAAAATGATCTGTCACCCTACACCACACACACCATTCACCCCTCACATTTTGGGAGGCTCTGGATCAGCATTCTCCTACTGTCAGTACCTGTTGGTGTCAACAGGGAAGCTAATGATCCAACAGCATGTTGTTATTATTCCACATATGTGACGCGGTATGTCAAAAGCAGGCGGAATTGGGCAGAGCTACGAACAGAGGAAAAGCAAAATGCCTTGGGGGTGAATTTTAGCGTTTTTGAGATTTTTGAACATTTATGATGCTACAAATATTAAAAATGTTCTGTAAAAGTTTCAAACTGAAATTTCATCGACAAAGTATTTTTTTAAGCACTTTTAGAGAGGCATGTCATTTCACAAAATGATGCCTTGTTCGAGATTTTGCTTGGAAATGACGCCAAATTTAGCGTAACTTCTAGCTCACTTGCTAACGTAAAATCGCATGATGATATTTTGCCAACATATTGGTTATTCAAACGGTATCTTTCTTGATGAAATAAACTATTAATTGATTATTAAAACAACAATAATCGTGAGCTTGTTTATGGATTACAACAGCCGCCCGATAATGGGCGCCCTTTCTTTGGCAGTCTCGTCTCATCTTAAAGACGTTAAAACGAAAAAAAAAACACGTTATTGGCTTAAAAGTTAACATCGTTTTTGTAAAGAAATAAATCCAATGTGATTGAGCCTATCTCTTTTAAGCCAATAAACGATAGTTGTCTCCCCTTTTTTGACATTACTGTCTCATCTAAAAGACGTTAAAACAAAAAACTACCGGTCACGTCTACATGTTTAATATTGTCTTAAAACTTGGTTTATCGTTTTGTGAAGAAATAAACCCAATATCGACATCTTTCGGACTGTCAGGTAAACTATCCAGTTAGCCAGCTATTTTGCCAACATATTGGTTATTCAAACGGTATCTTTCTTGATGAAATAAACTATTAATTGATTATTAAAACAACAATAATCGTGAGCTTGTTTATGCACTACAAGAGCCGCCCGATAAAGGGCGCCCCTTTTTTGACAGTACTTTCTAATCTAAAAGACGTTAAAACAAAAAAACTACCGGTCACATCTACATGGTTATTGGCTTAAAAGTTAGCTTATCGTTTTGTGAACCTAATAAATATAATATGTTCAATGGTATGTGCCAGAATAATATCAGTATCGTATGTTGATCACAAAAATGTCTGGTTTCCGCCGGATAACAGGGTTCGGTACGCTAACATTGTTAACCAACTTGTTTTGTTTAAACTCAAACTTTAAAGGGCTATTTCTCAGTTTCGATGTTTCAGACGGTCCAATTTAAAATCTTAATAACTTCGCTTTGGAATATCCGATTTGAAAAAAGAAAGCGGAGTTGTAAAGTGCAAGGTCTATGTTTTACTAATATACCAATAACTCAAAATTGACCTCTTGCCCAATTCCGCCTGGTTTTGACATACCGCATCACATATCATATGGTGCCTTGTTTACTGTGACAAATGCAGTAGTTACATTCCATCATACCTGCATTACATTTTCATTGCGGTTAAATGGTTTGAGTACAAAGTGGTGTTGTGGTGTCAAACTGATGCTACACAGTAATTTGCTTCCTGATCATTAAATAAAAAACATATATTCTTGTTGTCAGCATGCTTTATTCAAGCCAAATAGTGAGCACACTGCCATTTCAGTGTCATCTATAAACTGTGATGCAGTGCTTTATATTGTACATGAGCTGGCTCCAAGCCATAGCTCAGTCTACTTTCAAGTAAAGGGGTAAAAGGGGTAAATGATATGACGAGCTCTTAGCCACATTCATTCAGGGAAAACTTTGGAGGCCCCTGTTCTAAATGTACATGTGATTAATTTTTCCTTAATGTTTATTTCATGGATAAAGTTATAAACCACATAGGTGTTCACACAAGTACATAATAGTCAGCATTGCTCTTATCATTTTGACAGGCAATACTTTCAAAGAGTATTCATAATAGATAATATTCACTGTCTCCAGTTTTAGTAAAAACGACTTAGGACTGCTGCAATATTTTGGTGAGCAAGCAATAGTTTATGAATAACAGTAGAAGAATGGCAAGCAAACAGATTAAATAATTGTGACATTGGAACTTTGTTTTCAGAAATTATTTATTTTGATAAAGGTGTACAGAAATTAGCCTCAGCATTCAGCTTGTTCATTTTTAAGAATGAATAATACAAATCAATAAATAAAAACAAAATAAAGCAAAAAATTACTTCTTAACTAAATAGTCCATCAAAGTAAAAAAAACTATCCTCCCTCCCAGCTGTCCCGCCTATCCTCTCTCTCCATTAAGGCCCTCTCCCACTCTGCATCCCTAACATCCCTGGCCTCCTCCCTCCTCTCCAGCTCCTTTATGGCCAGGAGCCATACAGGCTCCTTTTTGGCCCTCTTGGGGGCTGGGCTGGAGGATGGGGGCTCAGGAGTGGTGGAGGTGGAGGCGGTGCAGGTGGAGGCAGTGCAGGTGGAGGCGGCGGTGGAGCCGCAGGAGGTGGAGCTCATTTGACCAGCTCTCTCCTCAGGGAAAGGAGAGGACCCTGCCACCTGGAGCTGATGATGAGCCTGTGACTGGACCCCAGGGCCTTGTCCATGGCCTCATACCACTTCCAGGTGGCAGCGGTCATCTCCCCTCCCTCTGTGCTCTTCCCAGTGGGGGGGGGGGGGGGGGTTCTTTAACTCCTGAAAAAAAAAAAGACAGGCCACCGTTTGTGTGTTATACAGAGTAGTACTAGTAGATATTTGATGTTCCTGAGGGGCAATGTAGTACAATATCATGCAGCAGACTGAAGACTACAGAGGCACCAGTGTATTTTCTGATGTGCCTGTTGGGCTGCTGACTCCTACAGATGTAGAGTAGTGGGGAGATGATACAAGGAGAGGTCCACCCAGTAGTAGAGAACTGCTTATCACAGAACACCATTGACTCTAAACCTCTGAGAGCATGAGCCACCACACTAAGCCCAACTCTAAATAAGAGAACAGTCTCTGTAATACAAAAGCAACAGAAGAGTCTTCAAATAATAAACGGCCATGGGCGTTTCCCTCCTCCAGATGTTTAAACATGAGGTTCAGAATACACATATTGCCTGGAATCTAACAGATGTTTTTACAAATAAATTCTCAATGCTTAGATAATGTTCATAATTTAATTGTGACAGATATAGGACTTACTGCTCTGGTCTAATTGGAGTACATGTAAACGCTTCACACTTCAGCTGTACTTAGCTAATACACTATTTGACATGACTTGGTCATTAGTCATTGTATAGCAATTAATGTAAATGTAATGCCAATACATCATCTGTGCATTCAGCTGTTTAGGGGGCTCCATGTACAAAGTGAGCTTGGAATGCTGTTAAAGTATTCCACATAAGCTTAACAGTTCCCCCTCTCTCATGGGATTAGCAAATACATATCCATCCATTATCTTGTAATATGTCACATCCATTGTCGAACACATGAGAAGGATTATTGTGCTATGTGCACTGAAGAACATTTCTACAGCAGTTTCATCACAAGCCATTGGGATAACAACCTTGAATGAGGTTATCCCTAACAGATAGATACATGTAGAGATAATAGACATACCTTGTATTTTTGTTTGAGGTTTTCCCACTTCTTTTTACGAAGGCCACAGTGACCTTCCCCTCCAACCCCATCTCTTTCATGAACACCCTGTGAACACATATTCACAATTTGCCAATAATCCCAGGAAGCATCAAGCACAAACATGCTATGAACTTCTACAGCAAATGACATACATAGTAGATGTACATGTACTGCAAATGTAGTGTGGAGACTAGCTTATCACTTTCAGTGGTATAGATGGTGGTTGAATTGGACAAAGTATTAACTTACTCAAACCCCTTCACTGCAGCATTTCGCTTTCCTGTGAAGAAGCCCATGTTTGTGCCTCTCCACAGGATCAGCGTGTTATTTAATCCATCCCTGCAGCAGCAGCAGCAGCATCAGCAGCAACATTACAAAGCCATCTAATAACACAGCGTGTTAGCATGTAGCAACACAATATCCTGCCTACACTGTACTGCACCACTGCACATCATATCATGTGTTCTCAGCCTGTTGTGTTCATGTCCTGTCAAAGCAAGCTGATGTAGCTAAGATCAAGTAATATACTGATGTATTGTAGCTAGTAGCACTTCACTATATCCTCCACACAGGCTGTAAAGTCACATAAAATGTAATCCTTATTAAACCAGCTATACTAGCTGGTGTGTTGTGGCACATTGCATTACTCGCGTTAGGCTATTGTGAAGTTATCCAGAACACAATGTTACATCCCATATGCTAAAGGTCTGTGAAAATCCTGTCAAAAACACATATTCCATGTAGAAACCTTACAACATGAAAATGTGGTACAGAACTATACATTTCAGACTAAAATTAAAGAGTTCCCTAACATACATGGGACTGCCTATACAAATACATTGACAGATTGTTTGTATACAAATACATAATATAGCCTAATACTAATCAACATTTTTGATTTTATAACACTTTGCAAATATTATCATATATGATTTTAAAGACCTTTTGCATATGGGATGCAAGTGGAGATACCCAATAAACTTAGCTATATATAGCCTACATTAGCATCGCTACTAAACAAGATTATTCGGTGAACAGTGTAAGATCATTTTTAGCAATGGAACATAAACAGTAAACAAACCACATACATCTGAAGGCAGATCCAGCTCTGCCGATATTCAAATTTGGCACAGCCATGCCCACGTGTTTAATGTTTGTTATTGTGTCTTTAGAAAAACATCAACGGAGCTGCGCCACTTTATGAGACGAAGCTGCGCGTCATATTTCTGGGACAAAAAAAGGTCGCTTACCTTTTGATAAGTGTGCTCCCGAATGTACTCAGTGAAAGCCCGGAAGTAAGTGTGTCATCCGGGTGTGTCAACATTCGAAAAATGTTTGCGTACTCTACGACTTTTACGCCCTATCTCCTCACTAAGGCTACTCAACAGTGTGGAAGAGTGCTGATTCGGACACGGCCAGAGACAGACGGGTCGGGAACAGGAACGAGTCAGGAACTAAGGAGGGGTCAGGCCATGGGGGAACAGGAACAAGATGTCACCCAGGCCGTGGGGTCCAGCTTAAGGACGGCACACCAGCCGTGAGGTCAGGAACAGGTGCGGGGGTCCCGCAGATAGCGCGGGGGGCCCGCGACGGCACTCTAGCCGTGGGGGAACAGGAACCAGACGTGACCCAGGCCGTGGGGTCCAGCTTAAGGACGGCAAGCCGGCCGTGGGGTCAGGAACAGGTGCAGGGGAGGCCCAGGGAACAATGTTCAATACCTGGGGGCGGCACTCAGCCTAGGGGTAGGAACAGGTGCAGGGGTCCTGCGGATAGCACGGGGGGCCCGCAACGGCACTCTAGCCATGGGGGAACAGAAACCAGAAGGGACAGGAACAAGGAGGGACAGGAACGAGGAAGCCTGAAGGGAACAGGGGAGCCTGGAGGGAACAAGACCGAGACATAGTGATGTTACGGATGATACCGAAGCTCCGAGCTGTGTGTCGAGTACGTAGGGCAGTTTCTACAGAAGCCTCGCACCGAAGCTTGTATCACTTTCAGAGAAGCACGTGATCGATGACAAACGAGGCCTCGGGTGCTGTAGAACCATGTGATCGTTTGTTTTGCGTTTTGGGCGGAATTAGGGGTTTTGAATTGTAGATATAAAGGAGCGATACACCCTTATTTCGAGGGTTGTTGCGGAGAGTTTGTTATTATTGGTATTATTGCTATTGAAAGTTTTTGGAGGATTTTTTTGAGGAATTTTTGGAGTATTTTTATTTATTTTTTTTGTACAACATTTGTACAGTTTTGTCGTTTTTGTACAAAAATAGGCTAATGGAACCTGCATGGAAGCGGAAATCTTCTCCTGCTTGGGAATATTTTGACCCGATATCTCCAAATAAGGCAGGCCTAAGTGGCGTAGATATAAAAAACACACTGAAACGCTATTCGAACACTGGGCTAGCAATCGACTGTGCATGTAGTTCGTTGGTTATTATTTTAACGTAACTACTGCAGATTATTACGATTAGTTTAATATTATTATGATTTGATTGTTATTTCTTATTCTTTCTTATTATCATTATCATCTGCATTCCTTCTCAAATGGCATATTATTTAATTTTGAAGGTAAAGTGCTTGCTGTACCTAAAGGAGCTGGCTTACAGCAATAATACCTCGTCCAGGCATTATTGGGCAATGCATGAAAATGCACCTGCCAATGAGCAAGAAACCAGCGGAGGTTATTTATTTATTTATTCTACTTTTTAATAACAGTTATGGTTGCTTTATCATAATCATACTGACATACATGTTGATAAAAATACATTTGCATATTATTATTTTGCCATAGGTTCCAGAAAGCAAGAACTTGATGAGGCCGTTAATAAAAATCAATAAAAACCTCCCTTTTCAGTCACAAAAGCACCTTCCCTTTCACTGCCCATACTGAAGCACATTCACTTTCACTGCCTGGTTACAGAAGCACAGAAGCACAGTAAAAGAACACTTTTACTGCTCAATAGAACCCCACACAAATGTTGTCCCCCTTTATATCAATCTTCCTGTTTTTTTCATTTTGAAAGTTAATATAATATTATTACATATATTATTTTATAATATATCTTAGTGTAAAACAAATCTAGCCTAATGACAGTTACAAATATAAAATATAGCTGCAAGCAGCGATGTCCGGGGACCGTGCGGCATTAGTGACATTTGTCAAATGCAGAAACCGCAAAATGGTAGACAACTCTAGACAGGGTTGACCCAAAATGCAAATATTTGTTTCTAATCAGGGCTTTTGCCATTGCTGATGGTATCTTAACCCGATCCGGTAAGGGCTTGCGTATTAAGTCTTTGAAGTACAAGTGAAACAGTGAACAGTTAATACTGTTAAATTGCTTAACTTTTGCAATAAAAAGGTGTTTCTTAATGTGAAAACAACATTGAAAGAAGCATAGCATTTGCACAATAGTTTTGCCAAACATTAACCTAGCCATTGGTACCAATTTGAAATTGAACCGCTGACCACATACATGGAAAGTCAATACTGTATCCGCTAGGCCAAAGCAGGTTAACAGAAATGAGGAGGCCAAATAAGACTTGCGTGCTGCGGTATCAGATTGTTTTGGCTTACTGACTTCATAATTCATACAGATAACAGGTAATATTGTGAAATTTCCTAGCCTTTGTAATAAAAAGAACATTCTTACAATGACGTGCACATTGAGGGCACATAGGTGGGGATCAAACCACCAACCTACTACACGGCAGTCAAATGCCTTAACCACTAAGCTACAGGAACTTTCACAGTTGGTATAGTAGGTAGACGGCCTGTTAAGCAGAGATAGTGTGCTTGGTGGATGGCATACCTGCCATCCCAACATTTGTATTTCTTTAGTGCCACCACGCAGATTGATTGGGTTAAAACTGCAGGGCTCGAGTCTTGATCTAACTCTCAATCATCCCACCAAGTTTCAGAACTTTATATCAAACGGTTTTAGAAGTACTAGCATTTGTGCGATAAGCCACGCCCAATGCAAAATCCATTGGCTTCTCATTCGGCCAAGTTTTGACATACACCTTTGTAAAGTAATGCGTGTATGTAGGGAAGCGGTTTGAGTACCTTGAACAGGTTTGGTGCAAATTGGTCAAATTCTGTAGGAGGAGTAGCATTTTAAGTGTTTTACAAAAAATGCTAATTAGCGGAAAATCGAAGATGGCAGACTTCATGATTTCTTGAGGCAAATTTGTTGGGCAGGAGTAGCGGGATGTATACACCAAATTTTGTGACTGAAGATCAAACGGGGCGTCGGCAGTGGGCGTGTCAATGATTTTTAGTGAATTTTTAAATTTTTTATTATATTTGGATCTCTATAGCGCCACCACGTGGCTCGATAGGGTTGAAACTGGAGAGGTCAGGTCCAGATTCTACTCTTAAAAGACCATCCAAGTTTCATAATTTTCTGTGAAATGGTTTTGGAATTATTAGCATTTTTGTGATAAGCCACGCCCACTGGATATTTATTGGTTCGTCATTCGGCCATCTTTTAAAATATCAAAATTCTGTTTATATCTTTTATGAGGCATGGTGTAATGAGTGTGTTTAACAGGTTTCATGTAAATTGGTCAAATTTTATAGGAGGAGTAGTATTTTAAGTGTTTTACAAGTAATGCTAATTAGTGGAAAATCCAATACGGCTAACTTGATGGTTCCTAGAGGCAAATTTCTTCAGTATGAGCAGCCGGACCTCTATCGCACATTTTGTGACTCTAGATAAAACGGGGCGTATTCAGTGGGCGTGTCAATGATTTTTAGTGAATTTTTTAATATTTTCTTATATTTGGATCGATATAGCGCCACCACGTGGCTCGATTGGGTTGAAACTGTAGGGGTCAATTCCTCATGTTACTCTTAATAGATCTACCAGGTTTCATAACTTTCTGTCAAATTATTTTGGAATTATCAGCATTTTTGTGATAAGTCACGCCCATTGAAAATTAATTGGCTCGTCATTCGGCCATATTTTAAAATATCAAAATTCTGAATATGACTTTTATGAAGCATGGTCTAACGAGTTTGTGTACCTCGTTTCATGTAAATTAGCCAAATTTTGTAGGAGGAGTAGCATTTTAAGTGTTATACAAAAAATGCTAATTAGCGGAAAATCCAATATGGCTGACTTCATGGATTCTTGAGGCAAATTTGTTCAGCATGAGCAGAGAGACCTGTACACCACATTTTGTGACTCTAGGTCAAACGGGGCGTCGCCAGTGGGCGTGTCAATGTCACAATATTTACACGTGCACTACAGCGCCACCAACTGGCCTATCGCCACGAAATTCGGTGTGAGCTTGTATGATGACAACTGCTAACTACTTGCCAAGTTTCATGCTAATCAGCCAAGCGGTTAAGGAAAAACTCAAAGAAGTATTAAATGAGTACATTTAAGCCAAAATGAAGGCAAATTCAAGATGGCGCCCACCAAATTAGTAAAGTTATATGATCCAAATCCGGCTCTTTGTCACTGTAGCAAGTTGCACATCTCTGCAAAGGAACTGTGATTTTTAGTGAATTCTTTTATATTTTTTTATATTTGGAACTCTATAGCGCCACCACATGGATGGATTGGGATAAAACTGTACATGTCTAGTCCTATTGGCACTCGTAACATAACTACCAAGGTTCATAGCTTTCTGTCTAATCGTTTTGGAATTATTAGCATTTTTGTGATAAGCCACACCCAGTGAAATTTCATTGGCTCGTAATTCGGCCATATTTGAAAATATCAAAATTCCAAATATAACTTTTATGAGGCATGGTCTAAGGAGTATGTAAACCAAGTTTCATCTCAATTGGTCATATTTTATAGGAGGAGTAGCATTTTAAGCGTTTTACAAAAAATGCTAATTAGCAAAAAATCCAATATGGCGGACTTTATGGGTCCTTGAGGCAAATTTGTTCAGAATGATCAAATGGACATGCATACCAAATTTTGTGACTCTAGGTGAAACGGGGCGTCGGCAGTGGGCGTGTCAATGTCAAAATTTTGTCACGTGCACTACAGCGCCACCAGGTGTTCAATCTGCGTCATAATATACTGGATTCAAGAGTTTGCGAATCCCAACAAGTGTGCCAAGTCTGGTGATTCTAGGACAAACCAGCTCATGAGAATTTTAGGTGAAAGGGGAGAAAAATAATAAAAAAAAAAATATATAGAATCAGAACAAAAACAATAGGGTACCGGCAGCTTCGCTGCACGGTCCCCTAAATATAGCTGCAAGCAGCGATTTCCGGGGACCGTGCGGCATTAGCGGCATTTGTCAAACGCAGAAACCGCAAAATGGTAGACAACTCTAGACATGGTTGACCCAAAATACAAATATTTGTTTCTAATCAGGGCTTTTGCCATTGCTGATGGTATCTTAACCCGATCCAGTAAGGGCTTGCGTATTAAGTCTTGTAAGTACAAGTGAAACAGTGAACAGTTAATACTGTTAAATTGCTTAACTTTTGCAATAAAAAAGGTGTTTCTTAATGTGAAAACAACATTGAAAGAAGCATAGCATTTGCACAATAGGTTTGCCAAACATTAACCTAGCCATTGGTACAAAGGCGGAATTGAACCGCTGACCACAGACATGGAAAGCCAGTACTGTATCCACTAGGCCAAAGCAGGTTAACAGAAATAGGGAGGCCAAATAAGACTTGTGTGTTGCGGTTTCAGATTGTTTTGGCTTACTGACTTCATAATTCATACAGATAACAGGTAATATTGTGAAATGCCCTAGCCTTTGCAATAAAAATAACATTCTTACAATGACGTGCACATTGTGTGCCTCAAAAAAAAACTCAGGAACAGGTGGGGATCGAACCACCAACCTACTACACGGCAATCAAATGCCTTACCCACTAAGCTACAGGAACTTTCACAGTTGGTATAGTAGGTAGACGGCCTGTTAAGCAGAGATAGTGTACTTGGCAGATGGCATACCTGCCATCCCAACATTTGTATTTATTTAGTGCCACCACGCAGATTGATTGGGTTAAAACTGCAGGGCTCGAGTCTTGATCTAACTCTCAATCAACCCACCAAGTTTCAGAACTTTATATCAAACGGTTTTAGAAGTACTAGCATTTGTGCGATAAGCCACGCCCAATGCAAAATCCATTGGCTTCTCATTCGGCCAATTTTTGACATACGCCTTAGTAAAGTAATGCGTGTATGTAGGGAAGCGGGTTCAGTACCTTGAACAGGTTTGGTGCAAATTGGTCAAATTCTGTAGGAGGAGTAGCATTTTAAGTGTTTTACAAAAAATGCTAATTACCGGAAAATTGAAGATGGCAAACTTCATGGTTTCTTGAGGCAAATTTGTTGGGCAGGAGTAGCGGGATGTATCCACCAAATTTTGTGACTGTAGATCAAAGGGGGCGTCGGCAGTGGGCGTGTCAATGATTTTTTGTGAATTTATAAATATTTTCTTATATTTTGATCTCTATAACGCCACCACGTGGCTCGATTGGGTTGAAACTGGAGAGGTCTAGTCCAGATGTTACTCTTAAAAGACCTTCCAAGTTTCATAACTTTCTGTCAAATGGTTTTGGAATTATTAGCATTTTTGTGATAAACCACGCCCACTGGATATTTATTGGCTCGTCATTCGGCCATCTTTTAAAATATCAATGTTCTGTATATAAGTTTTATGACACATGGTGTACGGAGTGTGTTTACCAGGTTTCATGTAAATTGGTAAGATTTTATAGGAGGAGTAGTATTTTAAGTGTTTTACAAATAATGCTAATTAGCGGAAAATCCAATAGGGCTAACTTCATGGTTCCTAGAGGCAAATTTGTTCAGTATGAGCAGCCGGACCTCTATCCCACATTTAGTGACTCTAGATAAAACGGGGCGTATGCAGTGGGCGTGTCAATGATTTTTTGTGAATTTTTAAATATTTTCTTATATTTGGATCGATATAGCGCCACCACGTGGCACGATTGGGTTGAAACTGTAGCGGTCTATTCCTCATGTTACTCTTAATAGATCTACCAGGTTTCATAACTTTCTATCAAATGATTTTGGAATTATCAGCATTTTTGTGATAAGTCACGCCCATTGAAAATTAATTGGCTCGTCATTCGGCCATCTTTTAAAATATCAAAATTCTGAATATAACTTTTATGAAGCATGGTCTAACGAGTTTGTGGACCTCGTTTCATGTAAATTGGCCAAATTTTGTAGGAGGAGTAGCATTTTAAGTGTTATACAAAAAATGCTAATTAGCGGAAAATCCAATATGGCTGACTTCATGGATCCTTGAGGCAAATTTGTTCACCATGAGCAGAGAGACCTGTACACCACATTTTGTGGCTCTAGGTCAAACGGGGCGTCGCCAGTGGGCGTGTCAATGTCACAATATTAACACGAGCACTACAGCGCCACCAACTGGCCTATCGCCATGAAATTCGGTGTGAACTTGTATGATGCCAACGTCTAACGACTTGCCAAGTTTCATGCTAATCAGCCAAGCGGTTAAGGAAAAATTCAAAGAAGTAATAAATGAGTACATTTAAGCCAAAATGTCGGCAAATTCAAGATGGCGCCCACCAAATTAGTAAAGTTCTATGATCCAAATCCGGCTCTTTGTCACTGTAGCAAGTTATACATCTCTGCAAAGGAACTGTGATTTTTAGTGAATTTTTTAATATTTCTTTATATTTGGAACTCTATAGCGCCACCACATGGATAGATTGGGATAAAACTGTACAAGTCTAGTCCTAATGACACTCTTAACAGACCTACCAAGTTTCATAGCTTTCTGTCAAATCGTTTTGGAATTATTAGCATTTTTGTGATAAGCCACGCCCAGTGAAATTTCATTGGCTCGTCATTCGGCCATCTTTGAAAATATCAAAATTCCAAATATAACTTTTATGAGACATGGTCTACGGAGTATGTAAACCAAGTTTCATCTCCATTGGTCAAATTTTGTAGGAGGAGTAGCATTTTAAGCGTTTTACAAAAAATGCTAATTAGCAAAATATCCAATATGGCGGACTTTATGGGTCCTTGAGGCAAATTTGTTCAGAATGAGCAAATGGACATGCATACCAAATTTTGTGACTCTAGGTGAAACGGGGCGTCGGCAGTGGGCGTGTCAATGATTTTTAGTGAATTTTTAAATATTTTCTTATATTTGGATCTCTATAGCGCCACCACGTGGCTCGATAGGGTTGAAACTGGAGAGGTCAGGTCCAGATTCTACTCTTAAAAGACCCCTTAAGTTTCATAATTTTCTGTGAAATGGTTTTGGAATTATTAGCATTTTTGTGATAAGCCACGCCCACTGGATATTTATTGGTTCGTCATTCGGCCATCTTTTAAAATATCAAAATTCTGTTTATATCTTTTATGAGGCATGGTGTAAGGAGTGTGTTTAACAGGTTTCATGTAAATTGGTCAAATTTTATAGGAGGAGTAGTATTTTAAGTGTTTTACAAGTAATGCTAATTAGCGGAAAATCCAATAGGGCTAACTTGATGGTTCCTAGAGGCAAATTTGTTCAGTATGAGCAGCCGGACCTCTATCGCACATTTTGTGACTCTAGATAAAACGGGGCGTATTCAGTGGGCGTGTCAATGATTTTTAGTGAATTTTTAAATATTTTCTTATATTTGGATCGATATAGCGCCACCACGTGGCTCGATTGGGTTGAAACTGTAGGGGTCAATTCCTCATGTTACTCTTAATAGATCTACCAGGTTTCATAACTTTCTGTCGAATGATTTTGGAATTATCAGCATTTTTGTGATAAGTCACGCCCATTGAAAATTAATTGGCTCGTCATTCGGCCATCTTTTAAAATATCAAAATTCTGAATATAACTTTTATGAAGCATGGTCTAACGAGTTTGTGTACCTCGTTTCATGTAAATCAGCCAAATTTTGTAGGAGGAGTAGCATTTTAAGTGTTATACAAAAAATGCTAATTAGCGGAAAATCCAATATGGCTGACTTCATGGATCCTTGAGGTAAATCTGTTCAGCATGAGCAGAGAGACCTGTACACCACATTTTGTGACTCTAGGTCAAACGGGGCGTCGCCAGTGGGCGTGTCAATGTCACAATATTAACACGTACACTACAGCGCCACCAACTGGCCTATCACCACGAAATTCGCTGTGAGCTTGTATGATGACAACTTCTAACTACTTGCCAAGTTTCATGCTAATCAGCCAAGCGGTTAAGGAAAACCTCAAAGAAGTAATAAATGAGTACATTTCAGCCAAAATGTCGGCAAATTCAAGATGGCGCCCACCAAATTAGTAAAGTTCTATGATCCAAATCCGGCTCTTTGTCACTGTAGCAAGTTATACATCTCTGCAAAGGAACTGTGATTTTTAGTGAATTTTTTTATATTTCTTTATATTTGGAACTCTATAGCGCCACCACATGGATAGATTGGGATAAAACTGTACATGTCTAGTCCTAATGGGACTCTTAAAAGACCTACCAAGTTTCATAGCTTTCTGTCAAATCGTTTTGGAATTATTAGCATTTTTGTGATAAGCCACGCCCAGTGAAATTTCATTGGCTCGTCATTCGGCCATATTTGAAAATATCAAAATTCCAAATATACATTTTATGAGCCATGGTCTAAGGAGTACGTAAACCAAGGTTCATCTCAATTGGTCAAATTTTGTAGGAGTAGTAGCATTTTAAGCGTTTTACAAAAAATGCTAATTAGCAAAAAATCCAATATGGCGGACTTTATGGGTCCTTGAGGCAAATTTGTTCAGAATGAGCAAATGGACATGGATACCAAATTTTGTGACTCTAGGTGAAACGGGGCGTCGGCAATGGGCGTGTCAATGTCAAAATTTTGTCACGTGCACTACAGCGCCACCAGGTGTTCAATCTGCGTCATAATATAATGGATTCAAGAGTTTGGGAATCCCAACAAGCGTGCCAAGTCTGGTGATTCTAGGACAAACCAACTCATGGGAATTTTAGGTGAAAGGGGAGAAAAAAAGAAAAAAAAAGAAAAAAAAAGAATCTGAACAAAAACAATAGGGGAACGGCAGCTTCGCTGCACGGTCCCCTAAATAAAAAAAGAATCAGAACAAAAACAATAGGGTACCGGCAGCTTCGCTGTACGGTCCCCTAAATATAGCTGCAAGCAGCGATTTCCGGGGACCGTGCGGCATTAACGGCATTTGTGAAACGCAGAAACCGCAAAATGGTAGACAGCTCTAGACAGGGTTGACCCAAAATACAAATATTTGTTTCTAATCAGGGCTTTTGCCATTGCTGATGGTATCTTTACCCGATCCGGTAAGGGCTTGCGTATTAAGTCTTTTAAGTACAAGTGAAACAGTGAACAGTTAATACTGTTACATTTCTTAACTTTTGCAATAAAAAGGTGTTTCTTAATGTGAAAACAACATTAAAAGAAGCATGGCATTTGCACAATAGTTTTGCCAAACATTAACCAAGCCATTGGTACCAAGCTGGAATTGACCACATACACATGGAAAGCCAATACTGTATCCACTAGGCCTAAGCAGGTTAACAGAAATGAGGAGGCCAAATAAGACTTGTGTGTTGCGGTATCAGATTGTTTTGGCTTACTGACTTCATAATTCATACAGATAACAGGTAATATTGTGAAATTTCCTAGCCTTTGCAATAAAAAGAACATTCTTACAATGACGTGCACATTGTGTGCCTCAAAAAAAACTTGGGAACAGGTGGGGATCGAACCACCAACCTACTACACGGCAGTCAAATGCCTTAACCACTGACCTACAGAAACTTTCACAGTTGGTATAGTAGGTAGACGGCCTGTTAAGCAGAGATAGTGTACTTGGCGGATGGCATACCTGCCATCCCAACATTTGTATTTCTTTAGTGCCACCACGCAGATTGATTGGGTTAAAACTGCAGGGCTCGAGTCTTGATCTAACTCTCAATCAACCCACCAAGTTTCACAACTTTATATCAAACGGTTTTAGAAGTACTAGCATTTGTGCGATAAGCCACGCCCAATGCAAAATCCATTGGCTTCTCATTCGGCCAATTTTTGACATACGCCTTAGTAAAGTAATGCGTGTATGTAGGAACGCGGGTTGAGTACCTTAAACAGGTTTGGTGCAAATTGGTCAAATTCTGTAGGAGGAGTAGCATTTTAAGTGTTTTACAAAAAATGCTAATTAGCGGAAAATTGAAGATGGCAGACTTCATGGTTTCTTGAGGCAAATTTGTTGGGCAGGAGTAGCGGGATGTATCCACCAACTTATGTGACTGTAGATAAAACGAGGCGTCGGCAGTGGGCGTGTCAATGATTTTTAGTGAATGTTTAAATATTTTCTTATATTTGGATTTCAATAGCGCCACCACGTGGCTCGATTGGGTTGAAACTGGAGACGTCTGGTCCAGATGTTACTCTTAAAAGACCTTCCAAGGTTCATAACTTTCTGTGAAATGGTTTTGGAATTATTAGCATTTTTGTGATAAGCCACGTCCACTGGATATTTATTAGCTCGTCATTCGGCCATCTTTTGAAATATCAAAATTCTGTTTATAACTTTTATGAGGCATGGTGTAAGGAGTGTGTTTAACAGGTTTCATGTAAATTGGTCAAATTTTATAGGAGGAGTAGTATTTTAAGTGTTTTACAAGTAATGCTAATTAGCGGAAAATCCAATAGGGCTAACTTGATGGTTCCTAGAGGCAAATTTGTTCAGTATGAGCAGCCGGACCTCTATCGCACATTTTGTGACTCTAGATAAAACGGGGCGTATTCAGTGGGCGTGTCAATGATTTTTAGTGAATTTTTAAATATTTTCTTATATTTGGATCGATATAGCGCCACCACGTGGCTCGATTGGGTTGAAACTGTAGGGGTCAATTCCTCATGTTACTCTTAATAGATCTACCAGGTTTCATAACTTTCTGTCGAATGATTTTGGAATTATCAGCATTTTTGTGATAAGTCACGCCCATTGAAAATTAATTGGCTCGTCATTCGGCCATCTTTTAAAATATCAAAATTCTGAATATAACTTTTATGAAGCATGGTCTAACGAGTTTGTGTACCTCGTTTCATGTAAATCAGCCAAATTTTGTAGGAGGAGTAGCATTTTAAGTGTTATACAAAAAATGCTAATTAGCGGAAAATCCAATATGGCTGACTTCATGGATCCTTGAGGTAATTCTGTTCAGCATGAGCAGAGAGACCTGTACACCACATTTTGTGACTCTAGGTCAAACGGGGCGTCGCCAGTGGGCGTGTCAATGTCACAATATTAACACGTACACTACAGCGCCACCAACTGGCCTATCACCACGAAATTCGCTGTGAGCTTGTATGATGACAACTTCTAACTACTTGCCAAGTTTCATGCTAATCAGCCAAGCGGTTAAGGAAAACCTCAAAGAAGTAATAAATGAGTACATTTAAGCCAAATTGTCGGCAAATTCAAGATGGCGCCCACCAAATTAGTAAAGTTCTATGATCCAAATCCGGCTCTTTGTCACTGTAGCAAGTTATACATCTCTGCAAAGGAACTGTGATTTTTAGTGAATTTTTTTATATTTCTTTATATTTGGAACTCTATAGCGCCACCACATGGATAGATTGGGATAAAACTGTACATGTCTAGTCCTAATGGGACTCTTAAAAGACCTACCAAGTTTCATAGCTTTCTGTCAAATCGTTTTGGAATTATTAGCATTTTTGTGATAAGCCACGCCCAGTGAAATTTCATTGGCTCGTCATTCGGCCATATTTGAAAATATCAAAATTCCAAATATAAATTTTATGAGACATGGTCTAAGGAGTACGTAAACCAAGGTTCATCTCAATTGGTCAAATTTTGTAGGAGGAGTAGCATTTTAAGCGTTTTACAAAAAATGCTAATTAGCAAAAAATCCAATATGGCGGACTTTATGGGTCCTTGAGGCAAATTTGTTCAGAATGAGCAAATGGACATGCATACCAAATTTTGTGACTCTAGGTGAAACGGGGCGTCGGCAATGGGCGTGTCAATGTCAAAATTTTGTCACGTGCACTACAGCGCCACCAGGTGTTCAATCTGCGTCATAATATAATGGATTCAAGAGTTTGGGAATCCCAACAAGCGTGCCAAGTCTGGTGATTCTAGGACAAACCAACTCATGGGAATTTTAGGTGAAAGGGGAGAAAAAAAAAAGAAAAAAGAAAAAAAAAGAATCTGAACAAAAACAATAGGGGAACGGCAGCTTCGCTGCACGGTCCCCTAAATAAAAAAAGAATCAGAACAAAAACAATAGGGTACCGGCAGCTTCGCTGTACGGTCCCCTAAATATAGCTGCAAGCAGCGATTTCCGGGGACCGTGCGGCATTAGCGGCATTTGTGAAACGCAGAAACCGCAAAATGGTAGACAGCTCTAGACAGGGTTGACCCAAAATACAAATATTTGTTTCTAATCAGGGCTTTTGCCATTGCTGATGGTATCTTTACCCGATCCGGTAAGGGCTTGCGTATTAAGTCTTTTAAGTACAAGTGAAACAGTGAACAGTTAATACTGTTACATTTCTTAACTTTTGCAATAAAAAGGTGTTTCTTAATGTGAAAACAACATTAAAAGAAGCATGGCATTTGCACAATAGTTTTGCCAAACATTAACCAAGCCATTGGTACCAAGCTGGAATTGACCACATACACATGGAAAGCCAATACTGTATCCACTAGGCCTAAGCAGGTTAACAGAAATGAGGAGGCCAAATAAGACTTGTGTGTTGCGGTATCAGATTGTTTTGGCTTACTGACTTCATAATTCATACAGATAACAGGTAATATTGTGAAATTTCCTAGCCTTTGCAATAAAAAGAACATTCTTACAATGACGTGCACATTGTGTGCCTCAAAAAAAACTTGGGAACAGGTGGGGATCGAACCACCAACCTACTACACGGCAGTCAAATGCCTTAACCACTAACCTACAGAAACTTTCACAGTTGGTATAGTAGGTAGACGGCCTGTTAAGCAGAGATAGTGTACTTGGCGGATGGCATACCTGCCATCCCAACATTTGTATTTCTTTAGTGCCACCACGCAGATTGATTGGGTTAAAACTGCAGGGCTCGAGTCTTGATCTAACTCTCAATCAACCCACCAAGTTTCACAACTTTATATCAAACGGTTTTAGGAGTACTAGCATTTGTGCGATAAGCCACGCCCAATGCAAAATCCATTGGCTTCTCATTCGGCCAATTTTTGACATACGCCTTAGTAAAGTAATGCGTGTATGTAGGAACGCGGGTTGAGTACCTTAAACAGGTTTGGTGCAAATTGGTCAAATTCTGTAGGAGGAGTAGCATTTTAAGTGTTTTACAAAAAATGCTAATTAGCGGAAAATTGAAGATGGCAGACTTCATGGTTTCTTGAGGCAAATTTGTTGGGCAGGAGTAGCGGGATGTATCCACCAACTTATGTGACTGTAGATAAAACGAGGCGTCGGCAGTGGGCGTGTCAATGATTTTTAGTGAATGTTTAAATATTTTCTTATATTTGGATTTCAATAGCGCCACCACGTGGCTCGATTGGGTTGAAACTGGAGACGTCTGGTCCAGATGTTACTCTTAAAAGACCTTCCAAGGTTCATAACTTTCCGTGAAATGGTTTTGGAATTATTAGCATTTTTGTGATAAGCCACGCCCACTGGATATTTATTAGCTCGTCATTCGGCCATCTTTTGAAATATCAAAATTCTGTTTATACCTTTTATGATGCATGGTGTAAGGAGTGTGGTTAACAGGTTTCATGTAAATTGGTCAAATTTTATAGGAGGAGTAGTATTTTAAGTGTTTTACAAGTAATGCTAATTAGCGGAAAATCCAATGGGGCTAACTTGATGGTTCCTCGAGGCAAATTTGTTCAGTATGAGCAGACGGACCTCTATCCCACATTTTGTGACTCTAGATAAAACGGGGCGTATGCAGTGGGCGTGTCAATGATTTTTAGTGAATTTTTAAATATTTTCTTATATTTGAATCTATATAGCGCCACCACGTGGCTCAATTGGGTTGAAACTGTAGACGTCAATTCCACATGTTACTCTTAATAGATCTACCAGGTTTCATAACTTTCTGTCAAATGATTTTGGAATTATCAGCATTTTTGTGATAAGTCACGCCCATTGAAAATTAATTGGCTCGTCATTCGGCCATCTTTTAAAATATCACAATTTTGAATATAAATTTTATGAAGCATGGTCTAAGGAGTTCTTGTCCCACGTTTTATGTAAATTGGCCAAATTTTGTAGGAGGAGTAGTATTTTAAGTGTTTTACAAGTAATGCTAATTAGCGGAAAATCCAATAGGGCTAACTTGATGGATCCTTGAGGTAAATCTGTTCAGCTTGAGCAGAGAGACCTGTACACCACATTTTGTGACTCTAGGTCAAACGGGGCGTCGCCAGTGGGCGTGTCAATGTCACAATATTAACACGTACACTACAGCGCCACCAACTGGCCTATCGCCACGAAATTCAGTGTGAGCTTGTATGATGAGAACTTCTAACTACTTGCCAAGTTTCATGCTAATCAGCCAAGCGGTTAAGGAAAACCTCAAAGAAGTAATAAATGAGTACATTTAAGCCAAAATGTTGGCAAATTCAAGATGGCGCCCACCAAATTAGTAAAGTTCTATGATCCAAATCCGGCTCTTTGTCAATGTAGCAAGTTATACATCTCTGCAAAGGAACTGTGATTTTTAGTGATTTTTTTTACATTTCTTTATATTTGGAACTCTATAGCGCCACCACATGGATAGATTGGGATAAAACTGTACATTTCTAGTCCTAATGGGACTCTTAACAGACCTACCAAGTTTCATAGCTTTCTGTCAAATCGTTTTGGAATTATTAGCATTGTTGTGATAAGCCACGCCCAGTGAAATTTCATTGGCTCGTCATTCGGCCATCTTTGAAAATATCAAAATTCTGAATATAACTTTTATGAGACATGGTCTAAGGAGTATGTAAACCAAGTTTCATGTCAATTGGTCAAATTTTGTAGGAGGAGTAGCATTTTAAGCGTTTTACAAAAAATGCTGATTAGCAAAAAATCCAATATGGCGGACTTTATGGGTCCTTGAGGCAAATTTGTTCAGAATGAGCAAATGGACATGCCTACCAAATTTTGTGACTCTAGGTGAAACGGGGCGTCGGCAGTGGGCGTGTCAATGTCAAAATTTTGTCACGTGCACTACAGCGCCACCAGGTGTTCAATCTGCGTCATAATATAATGGATTCAAGAGTTTGGGAATCCCAACAAGCGTGCCAAGTCTGGTGATTCTAGGACAAACCAGCTCATGGGAATTTTAGGTGAAAGGGGAGAAAAAAAAAAAAAGAATCTGAACAAAAACAATAGGGTACCGGTAGCTTCGCTGCACGGTCCCCTAAATATAGCTGCAAGCAGCGATTTCCGGGGACCGTGCGGCATTAGCGTCATTTGTCAAACGCAGAAACCGCAAAATGACAGACAACTCTAGACAGGGTTGACCCAAAATACAAATATTTGTTTCTAATCAGGGCTTTTGCCATTGCTGATGGTATCTTAGCCCGATCCAGTAAGGGCTTGCGTATGAAGTCTTTTAACTTGATTGTGCGAGCCCCTAGTGGTATAGACGCAGGCGTCTACATTTTAAAAACATCACATATGCGTTTCTAGTTCCACGAGAATACGGATTTCATAACCATAAACCACATATCATCATAATTAGTACTTAATATCCTATCAACGTGCGAGATATCACGTTCCTATCTGCCACTATTAGCTTGTAATTCATGAAAGTTGCATGCTATGCTGCTACACTGTTATCTACAATGGACCCGACCACATGTAAGATAGCAGCCATTTAAACATATTTGAGAGTTAAAGTTTTTATTATATCACCAAAAAATCGTTTACTATCACAGCCGCAAGAAACACCTTCCAAGATCCTGAATACACACAAGCAAAAACTGTCAACATGCCTACTCACTCCACAGGAAAAAAAACGAGTGGTATTTGTTTGTCACCACATAACTTTCGTTTGCTATAAAAAGCTCCGGTAAAATATGAAATTAAGTCGTAACTTTACCTTTGGTTATGAAGATTAAGATGTCCCCTGCAAGAATCTGAGGTTATTTTTTGCCTTGGTTGACCCGTTTTTAAGATTCAATCCTTGTTTCAACATGTGTCCATGCTCCAAAATACCCGTGCGTAAATGATCACATTCAAAAGAAGCGCAAGTAAATCCTTCAGACAAACTTGATTTTAATTGACACTTATATCATCCAATACAGCACATCCTAAGCTTTCTAAAATGGTATGGCATTCCCATAGGTAGATTTAACCAGCTGATCGCTATCCACGCGTAACACAGGACTAGGTTGCACACATTCGGAAGCCATTTTGGATCACAATTCGGCCTGCTTCATGCGCACAGTGCGTCATCATTATTACACGGAGATTCGAATAATTTTTTTTTAAAACAACACAGCCATTTTCGAACTTGTAATTTTTATTATATATATATATATATATATATGATGGCGAAAAATATATGCCCCTGTCGGATGTAGCGGAGGAGATTTTTAGGAGTGAGTCGGAGGGAGGAGTGAAAGTGGCTCTGACGCTGAAAGCAAAGACTGTTGTCGAAGATGCTTTGCCCAGGGCGAAGATGTGGCTGTTGACATGTAAGTATTAACTGTATTAAATTAAGTAATAACTTTATTTGTGCATAGGTTTAATTTTAGTCACAGTAGCCATGTAAAATATAGCATTTATTATCTAATTTCTTGTGGCTAAATGGCATAAGTCATATCATGTATTGTATAATTATATACGAGGGATAGCTGCTACATTATGGGAAGGATGTGCCTTGTCTTGTCTGTTCTGTAGTGATCTTGATGACGTCTCTGTATGCACTTATTGTACGTCGCTTTGGATAAAAGCGTCTGCTAAATGAATGTAATGTAATGTATAATTAGGCCTGTTGATACATAGCTTAGCCATGCATTAGCATGCATCGTATCGTTAGCACACCAGCATAAATGGGCCATAAACTAACCTATGACATTGTTGCTGGTTGTCAATGGTAATCAATTTTTCAATTACATTTTTTTAGTTATATAGCGCTTTTCACAGGACTGTCACAAAGACGCTTTACAGAACACAAAGGGGAAATAGGAAATGCCAGCTCTAAGCCCCCAGATAGCAGAGGTAAAAACTCTCTAGTAGGGAGAGAAAACCCTCATACAGTGTCACTGGTTGGAATTGATTTTTGTGATATTTATAAGACTTAAGAACTTAATTTAGAAAAGAATTACAAAAAGTAATTATTTTTGTAATTCTAATACATTTTTGTAATTCTTAAAGGGGAAAATGTATATTGTAAGAAGGGTAGGTCAAATAAGCTAAGGCTTCTTCCTACACCTTTTCAGTCAAATTACTTATTTAATTATATCTTTGTACACACATCTTTGTAAAGAAAATGTTAATAACCGAATTAAACTAAACTAACTTAATTTAGGGTAAATTTTAATCACAGTCTCTATGTCAAATGTAGCATTTATAAATTTTTTTTGGAAAAGCCTAGCATTTTCATTTTTGATTTGCAACATAGTACATTATGTGGCTCTTATTGTACACTTTATTTTGATTTTTTTAAAATAATTCAGGGTAGAAGATGCTTCTGCTCTGGACAGTCCTGGACCCTCTGCTCCTGCTCCTGCACCTGCTCCTCACCCCCGCACGACTCACGTCAAGGAGGCCCTGCTCTCGTTCACCGCGAGGAGCTAAAACAAGACCAAGCGAGCCAGAGCCCGAGTCTGAGGACGGATGGCACGACATGGCGGATGAGGATGAAGAGCCTCATCAGTTCCCCTTCTGCCCCCGGAGGACCCCAGAAGTGCAGCTGGACCTTCAGCAAGACTACAGCCCCCTGGATCTCTTTCGGCTGTTCTTTAGCACAGATGTCCTCAAGCTCCTCTGTGACTACACAAATGGCAACACAGCCCGCAAACATGCTCAGGGACTGCATACGCCATGGTCTGATGTGGATGCTGAGGACATGCTAAAATATCTGTCCATCGTCCTGTACCTGGGTCTTGCCCCTCGTCCACGTCAAAGGAGGTGGTAACAGCACACTATATCCTCTCCAGTCAACGCTGCAACATACATTTTCTATTCAAAATTGTGCTGGCTAGTGGGGCTCCGGTGGAAAAATAAATTTTTGGAACCACAAACTGAACTAGAGCTAATAAATGTATCACCCTCTGAATGTGAAGTGATTGTAATTATCTCCTACTACCACAAAGGACATAATAAAATGCTTCATTTGGATAAAAAAGCATTGTATTCATTTTCGGATAGGTTTTTGGACCCTTATATATCCAAACCCAAATTATTTGGAAAAAGGTGAAAATTCCCTCATGTAGTTGATACAAACATGTTTTTCTATGAGCCAGAATACTTTATCTGTTGAAAAAAACTGATTATCTCTTGATTTACTGTGATGCACATTTTATCCATTTGGATAGATTTGGAGACCCTAAGGGACACCAGGATACACAGTTTACAAATTAGCTTATAGAACCTGAGTAGATTCACATATCCCCCTAAAATTCTGTACACATGTTGACAAGTGGTGTGTGCACCAGGAAATGGAAAGTATGACCTGTTTTACATCTTTGCCTTTCAGAGGTTCACTGTAAACTAAGAATTACAATCTCGTTTTTTTTTTTTTTGCAAAAAGTTTTTGCATTTACAGCCCATAATGTATGTAAAGATTATGAAATGTAATTATTTTAAGCTAAGACACACAAAGGTACAGGGGTCTTCAATTTAAGCAATAAAACAAGTGTGTGTGGTGAGCATAACTGTAGTTATAAAGGCTTAAACAGAACAGTGAAAACAGGCGAAAATTGGCATCTGCACTAACAGGTTAAGTACAAGTGAAACAGTGCACAGTTAATACTGTTAAATTTCTTAACTTTTGCAATAAAAAGGTGTTTCTTAAAGTGAAAACAACATTAAAAGAAGCATAGCATTTGCACAATAGTTTTGCCAAACATTAACCTAGCCATTGGTACCAATTTGAAATTGAACCGCTGACCACATACATGGAAAGCCAATACTGTATCCGCTAGCCCAAAGCCGGTTAACAGAAATGAGGAGGCCAAATAAGACTTGTGTGCTGCGGTATCAGATTGTTTTGGCTTACTGACTTCATAATTCATACAGATAACAGGTAATATTGTGAAATTTCCTAGCCTTTGCAATAAAAAGAACATTCTTACAATGACGTGCACATTGTGTGCCTCAAAAAAAACTCAGGAACAGGTGGGGATCAAACCACCAACCTACTACACGGCAGTCAAATGCCTTAACCACTAAGCTACAGGAACTTTCACAGTTGGTATAGTAGGTAGACGGCCTGTTAAGCAGAGATAGTGTGCTTGGCGGATGGCATACCTGCCATCCCAACATTTGTATTTCTTTAGTGCCACCACGCAGATTGATTGGGTTAAAACTGCAGGGCTCGAGTCTTGATCTAACTCTCAATCAACCCACCAAGTTTCAGAACTTTATATCAAACGGTTTTAGAAGTACTAGCATTTGTGCGATAAGCCACGCCCAATGCAAAATCTATTGGCTTCTCATTCGGCCAATTTTTGACATACGCCTTAGTAAAGTAATGCGTGTATGTAGGGAAGCGGGTTCAGTACCTTGAACAGGTTTGGTGCAAATTGGTCAAATTCTGTAGGAGGAGTAGCATTTTAAGTGTTTTACAAAAAATGCTAATTAGCGGAAAATTGAAGATGGCAGACTTCATGGTTTCTTGAGGCAAATTTGTTGGGCAGGAGTAGCGGGATGTATCCACCAAATTTTGTGACTGTAGATCAAAGGGGTCGTCGGCACTGGGCGTGTCAATTATTTTTAGTTAATTTATAAATATTTTCTTATATTTGGATCTCTATAGCGCCACCACGTGGCTCGATTGGGTTGAAACTGGAGAGCCCTGGTCCAGATGTTACTCTTAAAAGACCTTCCAAGTTTCATAACTTTCGGTCAAATGGTTTTGGAATTATTAGCATTTTAGTGATAAGCCACGCCGACTGGATATTTATTGGCTCGTCATTCGGCCATCTTTTAAAATATCAAAATTCTGTATATAAGTTTTATGAGGCATCGTGTAAGGAGTGCGTTTACCAGGTTTCATGTAAATTGGTCAAATTTTATAGGAGGAGTAGTATTTTAAGTGTTTTACAAGTAATGATAATTAGCGGAAAATCCAATAGGGCTAACTTGATAGTTGACTGAGGCAAATTTGTTCAGTATGAGCAGACGGACCTCTATCCCACATTTTGTGACTCTAGATAAAACGGGGCATATGCAGTGGGCGTGTCAATGATTTTTAGTGAATTTATAAATATTTTCTTATATTTGGATCTATATAGCGCCACCACGTGGCTCGATTGGGTTGAAACTGTAGAGGTCAATTCCACATGTTACTCTTAATAGATATACCAGGTTTCATAACTTTCTGTCAAATGATTTTGGAATTATCAGCATTTTTGTGATAAGTCACGCCCATTGAAAATTAATTGGCTCGTCATTCGGCCATCTTTTAAAATATCACAATTCTGAATATAACTTTTATGAAGCATGGTCTAACGAGTTTGTGTACCTCGTTTCATGTAAATTAGCCAAATTTTGTAGGAGGAGTAGCATTTTAAGTGTTATACAAAAAATGCTAATTAGCGGAAAATCCAATATGGCTGACTTCATGGATTCTTGAGGCAAATTTGTTCAGCATGAGCCGAGAGACCTGTACACCACATTTTGTGACTCTAGGTCAAACGGGGCGTCGCCAGTGGGCGTGTCAATGTCACAATATTTACACGTGCACTACAGCGCCACCAACTGGCCTATCGCCACGAAATTCGGTGTGAGCTTGTATGGTGACAACTTCTAACTATTTGCCAAGTTTCATGCTAATCAGCCAAGCGGTTAAGGAAAAACTCAAAGAAGTAATAAATGAGTACATTTAAGCCAAAATGTCGGCAAATTCAAGATGACGCCCACCAAATTAGTAAAGTTATATGATCCAAATCCGGCTCTTTGTCACTGTAGCAAGTTGCACATCTCTGCAAAGGAACTGTGATTTTTAGTGAATTTTTGTATATTTTTTTATATTTGGAACTCTATAGCGCCACCACATGGATGGATTGGGATAAAACTGTACATGTCTAGTCCTACTGGCACTCCTAACATAACTACCAAGGTTCATAGCTTTCTGTGTAATCCTTTTGGAATTATTAGCATTTTTGTGATAAGCCACGCCCAGTGAAAATTCATTGGCTCGTCATTCGGCCATATTTGAAAATATCAAAATTCCAAATATAACTTTTATGAGACATGGTCTAAGGAGTATGTATACCAAGTTTCATCTCAATTCGTCAAATTTTGTAGGAGGAGTAGCATTTTAAGCGTTTTACAAAAAATGCTAATTAGCAAAAAATCCAATATGGCGGACTTTATAGGTCCTGTTGGCAAATGTGTTCAGAATGAGCAAATGGACATGCATACCAAATTTTGTGAGTCTAGGTGAAACGGGGCGTCGGCAGTGGGCGTGTCAATGTCAAAATTTTGTCACGTGCACTACAGCGCCACCAGGTGTTCAATCTGCGTCATAATATAGAGGATTCAAGAGTTTGGGAATCCCAACAAGCGTGCCAAGTCTGGTGATTCTAGGACAAACCAGCTCACAGGAATTTTAGGTGAAAGGGGAGAAAAAAAATAATAAATATAGCTGCAAGCAGCGATTTCCGGGGACCGTGCGGCATTAGCGGCATTTGTCAAACGCAGAAACCGCAAAATGGTAGACAACTCTAGACAGAGTTGACCCAAAATACAAATATTTGTTTCTAATCAGGGCTTTTGCCATTGCTGATGGTATCTTAACCCGATCCAGTAAGGGCTTGCGTATTAAGTCTTGTAAGTACAAGTGAAACAGTGAACAGTTAATACTGTTAAATTGCTTAACTTTTGCAATAAAAAGGTGTTTCTTAATGTGAAAACAACATTGAAAGAAGCATAGCATTTGCACAATAGTTTTGCCAAACATTAACCTAGCCATTGGTACAAAGGCGGAATTGAACCGCTGACCACAGACATGGAAAGCCAATACTGTATCCACTAGGCCAAAGCAGGTTAACAGAAATAGGGAGGCCAAATAAGACTTGTGTGTTGCGGTTTCAGATTGTTTTGGCTTACTGACTTCATAATTCAAACAGATAACAGGTAATATTGTGAAATTTCCTAGCGTTTGCAATAAAAAGAACATTTTAACACTGACATGCACATTGTGTGCCTCAAAAGAAACTTGGGAATAGGTGGGGATCGAACCACCAACCTACTACACGGCAGTCAAATGCCTTAACCACTAAACTACAGGAACTTTCACAGTTGCTATAGTAGGTAGACGGCCTGTTAAGCAGAGATAGTGTACTTGGTGGATGGCATACCTGCCATCCCAACATTTGTATTTCTTTAGTGCCACCACGCAGATTGATTGAGTTTAAACTGCAGGGCTCAAGTCTTGATCTAACTCTCAATCAACCCACCAAGTTTCAGAACTTCATATCAAACGGTTTTAGAAGTACTAGCATTTGTGCGATAAGCCACGCCTAATGCAAAATCCATTGGCTTCTCATTCGGCCAAGTTTTGACATACACCTTTGTAAAGTAATGCGTGTATGTAGGGAAGCGGTTTGAGTACCCTGAACAGGTTTGGTGCAAATTGGTCTAATTCTGTAGGAGGAATAGCATTTTAAGTGTTTTACAAAAAATGCTAATTAGCGGAAAATCGAAGATGGCAGACTTCATGGTTTCTTGAAGCAAATTTGTTTGGCAGGAGTAGCGGGATGTATACACCAACTTTTGTGATGGAAGATCAAACGGGGCGTCGGCAGTGGGCGTGTCAATGATTTTTAGTGAATTTTTAAATATTTTCTTATATTTGGATCTCTATAGCGCCACCACGTGGCTCGATAGGGTTGAAACTGGAGAGGTCAGGTCCAGATTCTACTCTTAAAAGACCATCCAAGTTTCATAATTTTCTGTGAAATGGTTTTGGAATTATTAGCATTTTTGTGATAAGCCACGCCCACTGGATATTTATTGGTTCGTCATTCGGCCATCTTTTAAAATATCAAAATTCTGTTTATAATTTTTATGAGGCATGGTGTAAGGAGTGTGTTTAACAGGTTTCATGTAAATTGGTCAAATTTTATAGGAGGAGTAGTATTTTAAGTGTTTTACAAGTAATGCTAATTAGCGGAAAATCCAATAGGGCTAACTTGATGGTTCCTAGAGGCAAATTTGTTCAGTATGAGCAGCCGGACCTCTATCGCACATTTTGTGACTCTAGATAAAACGGGGCGTATTCAGTAGGCGTGTCAATGATTTTTAGTGAATTTTTAAATATTTTCTTATATTTGGATCGATATAGCGCCACCACGTGGCTCGATTGGGTTGAAACTGTAGGGGTCAATTCCTCATGTTACTCTTAATAGATCTACCAGGTTTCATAACTTTCTGTCAAATGATTTTGGAATTATCAGCATTTTTGTGATAAGTCACGCCCATTGAAAATTAATTGGCTCGTCATTCGGCCATCTTTTAAAATATCAAAATTCTGAATATAACTTTTATGAAGCATGGTCTAACGAGTTTGTGTACCTCGTTTCATGTAAATTAGCCAAATTTTGTAGGAGGAGTAGCATTTTAAGTGTTTTACAAAAAATGCTAATTAGCGGAAAATCCAATATGGCTGACTTCATGGATTCTTGAGGCAAATTTGTTCAGCATGAGCAGAGAGACCTGTACACCACATTTTGTGACTCTAGGTCAAACGGGGCGTCGCCAGTGGGCGTGTCAATGTCACAATATTTACACGTGCACTACAGCGCCACCAACTGGCCTATCGCCACGAAATTCGGTGTGAGCTTGTATGATGACAACTTCTAACTATTTACCAAGTGTCATGCTAATCAGCCAAGCGGTTAAGGGAAAACTCAAAGAAGTAATAAATGAGTACATTTAAGCCAAAATGTCGGCAAATTCAAGATGGCGCCCACCAAATTAGTAAAGTTATATGATCCAAATCCGGCTCTTTGTCACTGTAGCAAGTTGCACATCTCTGCAAAGGAACTGTGATTTTTAGTGAATTTTTTAATATTTTTTTATATTTGGAACTCTATAGCGCCACCACATGGATGGATTGGGATAAAACTGTGCCTGTCTAGTCCTATTGGCACTCCTAACATAACTACCAAAGTTCATAGCTTTCTGTCTAATCGTTTTGGAATTATTAGCATTTTTGTGATAAGCCACGCCCAGTGAAATTTCATTGGCTCGTCATTCGGCCATATTTGAAAATATCAAAATTCCAAATATAACTTTTATGAGACATGGTCTACGGAGTATGTAAACCAAGTTTCATCTCAATTGGTCAAATTTTGTAGGAGGAGTAGCATTTTAAGTGTTTTACAAAAAATGCTAATTAGCAAAAAATCCAATATGGCGGACTTTATGGGTCCTTGAGGCAAATTTGTTCAGAATGAGCAAATGGACATGCATACCAAATTTTGTGACTCTAGGTGAAACGGGGTGTCGGCAGTGGGCGTGTCAATGTCAAAATTTTGTCACGTGCACTACAGCGCCACCAGGTGTTCAATCTGCGTCATAATATAGAGGATTCAAGAGTTTGGGAATCCCAACAAGCGTGCCAAGTCTGGTGATTCTAGGACAAACCAGCTCACAGGAATTTTAGGTGAAAGGGGAGAAAAAAAAAAATAAATATAGCTGCAAGCAGCGATTTCCGGGGACCGTGCGGCATTAGCGGCATTTGTGAAACGCAGAAACCGCAAAATGGTAGACAGCTCTAGACAGGGTTGACCCAAAATACAAATATTTGTTTCTAATCAGGGCTTTTGCCATTGCTGATGGTATCTTTACCCGATCCGGTAAGGGCTTGCGTATTAAGTCTTTGAAGTACAAGTGAAACAGTGAACAGTTAATACTGTTACATTTCTTAACATTTGCAATAAAAAGGTGTTTCTTAATGTGAAAACAACATTAAAAGAAGCATAGCATTTGCACAATAGTTTTGCCAAACATTAACCAAGCCATTGGTACCAAGCCGGAATTGACCACATACACATGGAAAGCCAATACTGTATCCACTAGGCCTAAGCAGGTTAACAGAAATGAGGAGGCCAAATAAGACTTGTGTGTTGCGGTATCACATTGTTTTGGCTTACTGACTTCATAATTCAAACAGATAACTGGTAATATTGTGAAATTTCCTAGCCTTTGCAATAAAAAGAACATTCTTACAATGACGTGCACATTGTGTGCCTCAAAAAAAACTAGGGAACAGGTGGGGATCGAACCACCGACTTACTACACGGCAGTCAAATGCCTTAACCACTAAGCTACAGAATCTTTCACAGTTGGTATAGTAGGTAGATGGCCTGTTAAGCAGAGATAGTGTACTTGGCGGATGGCATACCTGCCATCCCAACATTTGTATTTCTTTAGTGCCACCACGCAGATTGATTGGGTTAAAACTGCAGGGCTCGAGTCTTGAGCTAACTCTCAATCAACCCACCAAGTTTCAGAACTTTATGTCAAACGGTTTTAGAAGTACTAGCATTTGTGCGATAAGCCATGCCCAATGCAAAATCCATTGGCTTCTGATTCGGCCAAATTTTGACATACGCCTTACTAAAGTAATGCGTGTATGTAGGGAAGCGGTTTCAGTACCTTGAACAGGTTTGGTGCAAATTGGTCAAATTCTGTAGGAGGAGTAGCATTTTAAGTGTTTTACAAAAAATGCTAATTAGCGGAAAATTGAAGATGGCACACTTCATGGTTTCTTGAGGCAAATTTGTTGGGCAGGAGTAGCGGGATGTATCCACCAACTTATGTGACTGTAGATCAAACGGGGCGTCGGCAGTGGGCGTGTCAATGATTTTTAGTGAATTGTAAAATATTTTCTTATATTTGGATCTCTATAGCGCCACCACATGGCTCGATTGGGTTGAAACTGGAGAGGTCAGGTCCAGATGTTACTCTTAAAAGACTTTCCAAGTTGCATAACTTTCTGTGAAATGGTTTTGGAATTATTAGCATTTTTGTGATAAGCCACGCCCACTGGATATTTATTGGCTCGTCATTCGGCCATCTTTTAAAATATCAGAATTCTGTATATAAGTTTTATGCTGCATGGTGTATGGAGTGTGTTTACCAGGTTTCATGTAAATTGGTCAAATTTTATAGGAGGAGTAGTATTTTAAGTGTTTTACAAGTAATGCTAATTAGCGGAAAATCCAATAGGGCTAACTTGATGGTTCTGTGAGGCAAATTTGTTCAGTATGAGCAGACGGACCTCTATCCCACATTTTGTGACTCTAGATAAAACGGGGCGTATGCAGTGGGCGTGTCAATGATTTTTAGTGAATTTTTAAATATTTTCTTATATTTGGATCTCTATAGCGCCACCACGTGGTTCGATTGGGTTGAAACTGTAGAGGTCAATTCCACATGTTACTCTTAATAGATCTACCGGGTTTCATAACTTTCTGTCAAATGATTTTGGAATTATCAGCATTTTTGTGATAAGTCACGCCCATTGAAAATTAATTGGCTCGTCATTCGGCCATCTTTTAAAATATCACAATTTTGAATATAAATTTTATGAAGCATGGTCTAAGGAGTTCTTGTCCCTCGTTTCATGTAAATTGACCAAATTTTGTAGGAGGAGTAGTATTTTAAGTGTTTTACAAGTAATGCTAATTAGCGGAAAGTCCAATATGGCTGACTTCATGGATCCTTGAGGTAAATTTGTTCAACATGAGCAGAGGGACCTGTATACCACATTTTGTGACTTTAGGTCAAACGGGGCATCGGCAGTGGGCGTGTCAATGATTTTTAGTGAATTTTTAAATATTTTCTTATATTTGGATTGATATAGCGCCACCACGTGGCTCGATTGGGTTAAAACTGTAGGGGTCTATTCCTCATGTTACTCTTAATAGATCTACCAGGTTTCATAACTTTCTGTCAAATGATTTTGGAATTATCAGCATTTTTGTGATAAGTCACGCCCATTGAAAATTAATTGGCTCGTCATTCGGTCATCTTTTAAAATATCAAAATTCTGAATATAACTTTTATGAAGCATGGTCTAACGAGTTTGTGTACCTCGTTTCATGTAAATTGGCCAAATTTTGTAGGAGGAGTAGCATTTTAAGTGTTATACAAAAAATGCTAATTAGCGGAAAATCCAATATGGCTGACTTCATGGATCCTTGAGGTAAATCTGTTCAGCATGAGCAGAGAGACCTGTACACCACATTTTGTGACTCTAGGTCAAACGGAGCGTCGCCAGTGGGCGTGTCAATGTCACAATATTAACACGTACACTACAGCGCCACCAACTGGCCTATCGCCACGAAATTCGGTGTGAGCTTGTATGATGACAACTTCTAACAACTTACCAAGTTTCATGCTAATAAGCCAAGCGGTTAAGGAAAACCTCAAAGAAGTAATAAATGAGTACATTTAAGCAAAAATGTCGGCAAATTCAAGATGGCGCCCACCAAATTAGTAAAGTTCTATGATCCAAATCCGGCTCTTTGTCACTGTAGCAAGTTATACATCTCTGCAAAGGAACTGTGATTTTTAGTGAATTTTTTTATATTTCTTTATATTTGGAACTCTATAGCGCCACCACATGGATAGATTGGGATAAAACTGTACATGTCTAGTCCTAATGGGACTCTTAAAAGACCTACCAAGTTTCATAGCTTTCTGTCAAATCGTTTTGGAATTATTAGCATTTTTGTGATAAGCCACGCCCAGTGAAATTTCATTGGCTCGTCATTCGGCCATATTTGAAAATATCAAAATTCCAAATATAACTTTTATGAGACATGGTCTAAGGAGTATGTAAACCGAGTTTCATCTCAATTGGTCAAATTTTGTAGGAGGAGTAGCATTTTAAGCGTTTTACAAAAAATGCTAATTAGCAAAAAATCCAATATGGCGGACTTTATGGGTCCTTGAGGCAAATTTGTTCAGAATGAGCAAATGGACATGCTTACCAAATTTTGTGACTCTAGGTGAAACGGGGCGTCGGCAGTGGGCGTGTCAATGTCAAAATTTTGTCACGTGCACTACAGCGCCACCAGGTGTTCAATCTGCGTCATAATATAGAGGATTCAAGAGTTTGGGATTCTCAACAAGCGTGCCAAGTCTGGTGATTCTAGGACAAACCAGCTCATGGGAACTTTAGGTGAAAGGGGAGAAAAAAAATAATAAAAAATATAGCTGCGAGCAGCGATTTCCGGGGACCGTGCGGCATTAGCGGCATTTGTCAAACGCAGAAGCCGCAAAATGGTAGACAACTCTAGACAGGGTTGACCCAAAATACAAATATTTGTTTCTAATCATGGCTTTTGCCATTGCTGATGGTATCTTAACCCGATCCAGTAAGGGATTGCGTATTAAGTCTTTTAAGTACAAGTGAAACAGTGAACAGTTAATACTGTTAAATTTCTTAACTTTTGCAATGAAAAGGTGTTTCTTAATGTGAAAACAATATTAAAAGAAGCATAGCATTTGCACAATAGTTTTGGCAAACATTAACCTAGCCATTGGTACCAATTTGAAATTGAACCGCTGACCACATACATGGAAAGCCAATACTGAATCCGCTAGGCCAAAGCAGGTTAACAGAAATGAGGAGGCCAAATAAGACTTGTGTGTTGCGGTATCAGATTGTTTTGGCTTACTGACTTCATAATTCATACAGATAACAGGTAATATTGTGAAATTTCCTAGCCTTTGCAATAAAAAGAACATTCTTACAATGACATGCACATTGTGTGCCTCAAAAAAAACTCGGGAACAGGTGGGGATCGAACCACCAACCTACTACACGGCAGTCAAATGCCTTAACCACTAAGCTACAGGAACTTTCACAGTTGGTATAGTAGGTAGACGGCCTGTTAAGCAGAGATAGTGTACTTGGCGGATGGCATACCTGCCATCCCAACATTTGTATTTCTTTAGTGCCACCACGCAGATTGATTGGGTTAACACTGCAGGGCTCGAGTCTTGATCTAACTCTCAATCAACCCACCAAGTTTCAGAACTTTATATCAAATGGTTTTAGAAGTACTAGCATTTGTGCGATAAGCCACGCCCAATGCAAAATCCATTGGCTTCTCATTCGGCCAATATTTGACATACGCCTTAGTAAAGTAATACGTGTATGTAGGGAAGCGTGTTCAGTACCTTGAACAGGTTTGGTGCAAATTGGTCAAATTTTATAGGAGGAGTAGTATTTTAAGTGTTTTACAAGTAATGCTAATTAGCGGAAAATCCAATGGGGCTAACTTGATGATTCCTCGAGGCAAATTTGTTCAGTATGAGCAGACGGACCTCTATCCCACATTTTGTGACTCTAGATAAAACGGGGCGTATGCAGTGGGCGTGTCAATGATTTTTAGTGAATTTTTAAATATTTTCTTATATTTGAATCTATATAGCGCCACCACGTGGCTCAATTGGGTTGAAACTGTAGAGGTCAATTCCACATGTTACTCTTAATAGATCTACCAGGTTTCATAACTTTCTGTCAAATGATTTTGGAATTATCAGCATTTTTGTGATAAGGCACGCCCATTGAAAATTAATTGGCTCGTCATTCGGCCATCTTTTAAAATATCACAATTTTGAATATAAATTTTATGAAGCATGGTCTAAGGAGTTCTTGTCCCACGTTTCATGTAAATTGACCAAATTTTGTAGGAGGAGTAGTATTTTAAGTGTTTTACAAGTAATGCTAATTAGCGGAAAATCCAATATGGCTGACTTCATGGATCCTTGAGGTAAATTTGTTCAACATGAGCAGAGGGACCTGTATACCACATTTTGTGACTTTAGGTCAAACGGGGCATCGGCAGTGGGCGTGTCAATGATTTTTAGTGAATTTTTAAATATTTTCTTATATTTGGATTGATATAGCGCCACCACGTGGCTCGATTGGGTTAAAACTGTAGGGGTCTATTCCTCATGTTACTCTTAATAGATCTACCAGGTTTCATAACTTTCTGTCAAATGATTTTGGAATTATCAGCATTTTTGTGATAAGTCACGCCCATTGAAAATTAATTGGCTCGTCATTCGGTCATCTTTTAAAATATCAAAATTCTGAATATAACTTTTATGAAGCATGGTCTAACGAGTTTGTGTACCTCGTTTCATGTAAATTGGCCAAATTTTGTAGGAGGAGTAGCATTTTAAGTGTTATACAAAAAATGCTAATTAGCGGAAAATCCAATATGGCTGACTTCATGGATCCTTGAGGTAAATCTGTTCAGCATGAGCAGAGAGACCTGTACACCACATTTTGTGACTCTAGGTCAAACGGGGCGTCGCCAGTGGGCGTGTCAATGTCACAATATTAACACGTACACTACAGCGCCACCAACTGGCCTATCGCCACGAAATTCGGTGTGAGCTTGTATGATGACAACTTCTAACAACTTACCAAGTTTCATGCTAATAAGCCAAGCGGTTAAGGAAAACCTCAAAGAAGTAATAAATGAGTACATTTAAGCAAAAATGTCGGCAAATTCAAGATGGCGCCCACCAAATTAGTAAAGTTCTATGATCCAAATCCGGCTCTTTGTCACTGTAGCAAGTTATACATCTCTGCAAAGGAACTGTGATTTTTAGTGAATTTTTTTATATTTCTTTATATTTGGAACTCTATAGCGCCACCACATGGATAGATTGGGATAAAACTGTACATGTCTAGTCCTAATGGGACTCTTAAAAGACCTACCAAGTTTCATAGCTTTCTGTCAAATCGTTTTGGAATTATTAGCATTTTTGTGATAAGCCACGCCCAGTGAAATTTCATTGGCTCGTCATTCGGCCATATTTGAAAATATCAAAATTCCAAATATAACTTTTATGAGACATGGTCTAAGGAGTATGTAAACCGAGTTTCATCTCAATTGGTCAAATTTTGTAGGAGGAGTAGCATTTTAAGCGTTTTACAAAAAATGCTAATTAGCAAAAAATCCAATATGGCGGACTTTATGGGTCCTTGAGGCAAATTTGTTCAGAATGAGCAAATGGACATGCATACCAAATTTTGTGACTCTAGGTGAAACGGGGCGTCGGCAGTGGGCGTGTCAATGTCAAAAATTTGTCACGTGCACTACAGCGCCACCAGGTGTTCAATCTGCGTCATAATATAGAGGATTCAAGAGTTTGGGATTCCCAACAAGCGTGCCAAGTCTGGTGATTCTAGGACAAACCAGCTCATGGGAACTTTAGGTGAAAGGGGAGAAAAAAAATATATAAAAAGAATCAGAACAAAAACAATAGGGTACCTGCAGCTTCGCTGCACGGTCCCCTAAATATAGCTGCAAGCAGCGATTTCCGGGGACCGTGAGGAATCAGCGGCATTTGTCAAACGCAGAAACCGCAAAATGGGAGACAACTCTACACAGGGTTGACCCAAAATACAAATATTTGTTTCTAATCAGGGCTTTTGCCATTGCTGATGGTATCTTTACCCGATCCGGTAAGGGCTTGCGTATTAAGTCTTTTAAGTACACGTGAAACAGTGAACAGTTAATACTGTTACATTTCTTAACTTTTGCAATAAAAAGGTGTTTCTTAATGTGAAAACAACATTAAAAGAAGCATAGCATTTGCACAATAGTTTTGCCAAACATTAACCAAGCCATTGGTACCAAGCCGGAATTGACCACATACACACGGAAAGCCAATACTGTATCCACTAGGCCTAAGCAGGTTAACAGAAATGAGCAGGCCAAATAAGACTTGTGTGTTGCGGTATCACATTGTTTTGGCTTACTGACTTCATAATTCAAACAGATAACTGGTAATATTGTGAAATTTCCTAGCCTTTGCAATAAAAAGAACATTCTTACAATGACGTGCACATTGTGTGCCTCAAAAAAAACTCGGGAACAGGTGGGGATCGAACCACCAACCTACTACACGGCAGTCAAATGCCTTAACCACTAAGCTACAGGAACTTTCACAGTTGGTATAGTAGGTAGACGGCCTGTTAAGCAGAGATATTGTACTTGGCGGATGGCATACCTGCCATCCCAACATTTGTATTTCTTTAGTGCCACCACGGAGATTGATTGGGTTTAAACTGCAGGGCTCAAGTCTTGATCTAACTCTCAATCAACCCACCAAGTTTCAGAACTTTATATCAAACGGTTTTAGAAGTACTAGCATTTGTGCGATAAGCCACGCCCAATGCAAAATCCATTGGCTTCTCATTCGGCCAATTTTTGACATACACCTTAGTAACATAATGTGTGTATGTAGGGAAGCGATTTGAGTACCTTGAACAGGTTTCGTGCAAATTGGTCAAATTCTGTAGGAGGAGTAGCATTTTAAGTGTTTTACAAAAAATGCTAATTAGTGGAAAATCGAAGAAGGCAGACTTCATGGTTTCTTGAGGCAAATTTGTTGGGCAGGAGTAGCGGGATGTGTCCACCAACTTATGTGACTGTAGATCAAACGGGGCGTCGGCAGTGGGCGTGTCAATGCTTTTAAGTGAATTTTTAAATATTTTCTTATATTTGGATCTCTATAGCGCCACCACATGGCTCGATTGGGTTGAAACTGGAGACGTCAGGTCCTGATGTTACTCTTAAAAGAATTTCCAAGTTTCATAACTTTCTGTGAAATGGTTTTGGAATTATGAGCATTTTTGTGATAAGCCACGTCCACTGGATATTTATTGGCTCGTCATTCGGCCATCTTTTAAAATATCAAAATTCTCTATATAGGTTTTATGAGGCATGGTGTAAGGAGTGTGTTTACCAGGTTTCATGTAAATTGGTCAAAATTTATAGGAGGAGTAGTATTTTAAGTGTTTTACAAGTAATGCTAATTAGCGGAAAATCCAATAGGGCTAACTTGATGGTTCTGTGAGGCAAATTTGTTCAGTATGAGCAGACGGACCTCTATCCCACATTTTGTGACTCTAGATAAAACGGGGCGTATGCAGTGGGCGTGTCAATGATTTTTAGTGAATTTTTAAATATTTTCTTATATTTGGATCTCTATAGCGCCACCACGTGGTTCGATTGGGTTGAAACTGTAGAGGTCAATTCCACATGTTACTCTTAATAGATCTACCGGGTTTCATAACTTTCTGTCAAATGATTTTGGAATTATCAGCATTTTTGTGATAAGTCACGCCCATTGAAAATTAATTGGCTCGTCATTCGGCCATCTTTTAAAATATCACAATTTTGAATATAAATTTTATGAAGCATGGTCTAAGGAGTTCTTGTCCCAGGTTTCATGTAAATTGGTCAAAATTTATAGGAGGAGTAGTATTTTAAGTGTTTTACAAGTAATGCTAATTAGCGGAAAATCCAATATGGCTGACTTCATGGATCCTTGAGGTAAATTTGTTCAACATGAGCAGAGGGACCTGTATACCACATTTTGTGACTTTAGGTCAAACGGGGCATCGGCAGTGGGCGTGTCAATGATTTTTAGTGAATTTTTAAATATTTTCTTATATTTGGATTGATATAGCGCCACCACGTGGCTCGATTGGGTTAAAACTGTAGGGGTCTATTCCTCATGTTACTCTTAATAGATCTACCAGGTTTCATAACTTTCTGTCAAATGATTTTGGAATTATCAGCATTTTTGTGATAAGTCGCGCCCATTGAAAATTAATTGGCTCGTCATTCGGTCATCTTTTAAAATATCAAAATTCTGAATATAACTTTTATGAAGCATGGTCTAACGAGTTTGTGTACCTCGTTTCATGTAAATTGGCCAAATTTTGTAGGAGGAGTAGCATTTTAAGTGTTATACAAAAAATGCTAATTAGCGGAAAATCCAATATGGCTGACTTCATGGATCCTTGAGGTAAATCTGTTCAGCATGAGCAGAGAGACCTGTACACCACATTTTGTGACTCTAGGTCAAACGGGGCGTCGCCAGTGGGCGTGTCAATGTCACAATATTAACACGTACACTACAGCGCCACCAACTGGCCTATCGCCACGAAATTCGGTGTGAGCTTGTATGATGACAACTTCTAACAACTTACCAAGTTTCATGCTAATAAGCCAAGCGGTTAAGGAAAACCTCAAAGAAGTAATAAATGAGTACATTTAAGCAAAAATGTCGGCAAATTCAAGATGGCGCCCACCAAATTAGTAAAGTTCTATGATCCAAATCCGGCTCTTTGTCACTGTAGCAAGTTATACATCTCTGCAAAGGAACTGTGATTTTTAGTGAATTTTTTTATATTTCTTTATATTTGGAACTCTATAGCGCCACCACATGGATAGATTGGGATAAAACTGTACATGTCTAGTCCTAATGGGACTCTTAAAAGACCTACCAAGTTTCATAGCTTTCTGTCAAATCGTTTTGGAATTATTAGCATTTTTGTGATAAGCCACGCCCAGTGAAATTTCATTGGCTCGTCATTCGGCCATATTTGAAAATATCAAAATTCCAAATATAACTTTTATGAGACATGGTCTAAGGAGTATGTAAACCGAGTTTCATCTCAATTGGTCAAATTTTGTAGGAGGAGTAGCATTTTAAGCGTTTTACAAAAAATGCTAATTAGCAAAAAATCCAATATGGCGGACTTTATGGGTCCTTGAGGCAAATTTGTTCAGAATGAGCAAATGGACATGCATACCAAATTTTGTGACTCTAGGTGAAACGGGGCGTCGGCAGTGGGCGTGTCAATGTCAAAAATTTGTCACGTGCACTACAGCGCCACCAGGTGTTCAATCTGCGTCATAATATAGAGGATTCAAGAGTTTGGGATTCCCAACAAGCGTGCCAAGTCTGGTGATTCTAGGACAAACCAGCTCATGGGAACTTTAGGTGAAAGGGGAGAAAAAAATAAATAAAAAATAAAAAAATAATAAAAAGAATCTGAACAAAAACAATAGGGTACCTGCAGCTTCGCTGCACGGTCCCCTAAAAATAATAAATATAGCTGCAAGCAGCGATTTCCGGGGACCGTGCGGCATTAGCGGCATTTGTCAAACGCAGAAGCCGCAAAATGGTAGACAGCTCTAGACAGGGTTGACCCAAAATACAAATATTTGTTTCTAATCATGGCTTTTGCCATTGCTGATGGTATCTTAACCCGATCCGGTAAGGGATTGCGTATTAAGTCTTTTAAGTACAAGTGAAACAGTGAACAGTTAATACTGTTAAATTTCTTAACTTTTGCAATGAAAAGGTGTTTCTTAATGTGAAAACAATATTAAAAGAAGCATAGCATTTGCACAATAGTTTTGGCAAACATTAACCTAGCCATTGGTACCAATTTGAAATTGAACCGCTGACCACATACATGGAAAGCCAATACTGAATCCGTTAGGCCAAAGCAGGTTAACAGAAATGAGGAGGCCAAATAAGACTTGTGTGTTGCGGTATCAGATTGTTTTGGCTTACTGACTTCATAATTCATACAGATAACAGGTAATATTGTGAAATTTCCTAGCCTTTGCAATAAAAAGAACATTCTTACAATGACATGCACATTGTGTGCCTCAAAAAAAACTCGGGAACAGGTGGGGATCGAACCACCAACCTACTACACGGCAGTCAAATGCCTTAACCACTAAGCTACAGGAACTTTCACAGTTGGTATAGTAGGTAGACGGCCTGTTAAGCAGAGATAGTGTACTTGGCGGATGGCATACCTGCCATCCCAACATTTGTATTTCTTTAGTGCCACCACGCAGATTGATTGGGTTAACACTGCAGGGCTCGAGTCTTGATCTAACTCTCAATCAACCCACCAAGTTTCAGAACTTTATATCAAATGGTTTTAGAAGTACTAGCATTTGTGCGATAAGCCACGCCCAATGCAAAATCCATTGGCTTCTCATTCGGCCAATATTTGACATACGCCTTAGTAAAGTAATACGTGTATGTAGGGAAGCGTGTTCAGTACCTTGAACAGGTTTGGTGCAAATTGGTCGAATTTTATAGGAGGAGTAGTATTTTAAGTGTTTTACAAGTAATGCTAATTAGCGGAAAATCCAATGGGGCTAACTTGATGATTCCTCGAGGCAAATTTGTTCAGTATGAGCAGACGGACCTCTATCCCACATTTTGTGACTCTAGATAAAACGGGGCGTATGCAGTGGGCGTGTCAATGATTTTTAGTGAATTTTTAAATATTTTCTTATATTTGAATCTATATAGCGCCACCACGTGGCTCAATTGGGTTGAAACTGTAGAGGTCAATTCCACATGTTACTCTTAATAGATCTACCAGGTTTCATAACTTTCTGTCAAATGATTTTGGAATTATCAGCATTTTTGTGATAAGTCACGCCCATTGAAAATTAATTGGCTCGTCATTCGGCCATCTTTTAAAATATCACAATTTTGAATATAAATTTTATGAAGCATGGTCTAATGAGTTCTTGTCCCACGTTTCATGTAAATTGACCAAATTTTGTAGGAGGAGTAGTATTTTAAGTGTTTTACAAGTAATGCTAATTAGCGGAAAATCCAATAGGGCTAACTTGATGGTTCCTTGAGGAAAATTTGTTCAGTATGAGCAGCCGGACCTCTATCCCACATTTTGTGACTCTAGATAAAACGGGGCGTATGCAGTGGGCGTGTCAATGATTTTTAGTGAATTTTTAAATATTTTCTTATATTTGGATTGATATAGCGCCACCACGTGGCTCGATTGGGTTAAAACTGTAGGGGTCTATTCCTCATGTTACTCTTAATAGATCTACCAGGTTTCATAACTTTCTATGAAATGATTTTGGAATTATCAGCATTTTTGTGATAAGTCACGCCCATTGAAAATTAATTGGCTCGCCATTCGGTCATCTATTAAAATATCAAAATTCTGAATATAACTTTTATGAAGCATGGTCTAACGAGTTTGTGTACCTCCTTTCATGTAAATTGGACAAATTTTGTAGGAGGAGTAGCATTTTAAGTGTTATACAAAAAATGCTAATTAGCGGAAAATCCAATATGGCTGACTTCATGGATCCTTGAGGTAAATCTGTTCAGCATGAGCAGAGAGACCGGTACACCACATTTTGTGACTCTAGGTCAAACGGGGCGTCGCCAGTGGGCGTGTCAATGTCACAATATTAACACGTACACTACAGCGCCACCAACTGGCCTATCGCCACGAAATTCGGTGTGAGCTTGTATGATGACAACTTCTAACAACTTACCAAGTTTCATGCTAATAAGCCAAGCGGTTAAGGAAAACCTCAAAGAAGTAATAAATGAGTACATTTAAGCAAAAATGTCGGCAAATTCAAGATGGCGCCCACCAAATTAGTAAAGTTCTATGATCCAAATCCAGCTCTTTGTCACTGTAGCAAGTTATACATCTCTGCAAAGGAACTGTGATTTTTAGTGAATTTTTTTATATTTCTTTATATTTGGAACTCTATAGCGCCACCACATGGATAGATTGGGATAAAACTGTACATGTCTAGTCCTAATGGGACTCTTAAAAGACCTACCAAGTTTCATAGCTTTCTGTCAAATCGTTTTGGAATTATTAGCATTTTTGTGATAAGCCACGCCCAGTGAAATTTCATTGGCTCGTCATTCGGCCATATTTGAAAATATCAAAATTCCAAATATAACTTTTATGAGACATGGTCTAAGGAGTATGTAAACCGAGTTTCATCTCAATTGGTCAAATTTTGTAAGAGGAGTAGCATTTTAAGCGTTTTACAAAAAATGCTAATTAGCAAAAAATCCAATATGGCGGACTTTATGGGTCCTTGAGGCAAATTTGTTCAGAATGAGCAAATGGACATGCATACCAAATTTTGTGACTCTAGGTGAAACGGGGCGTCGGCAGTGGGCGTGTCAATGTCAAAAATTTGTCACGTGCACTACAGCGCCACCAGGTGTTCAATCTGCGTCATAATATAGAGGATTCAAGAGTTTGGGAATCCCAACAAGCGTGCCAAGTCTGGTGATTCTAGGACAAACCAGCTCATGGGAATTTTAGGTGAAAGGGGAGAAAAAAAAAAATAAAATAAAAAAATATAGCTGCAAGCAGCGATTTCCGGGGACCGTGCGGCATTAGCGGCATTTGTCAAACGCAGAAGCCGCAAAATGGTAGACAACTCTAGACAGGGTTGACCCAAAATACAAATATTTGTTTCTAATCATGGCTTTTGCCATTGCTGATGGTATCTTAACCCGATCCAGTAAGGGATTGCGTATTAAGTCTTTTAAGTACAAGTGAAACAGTGAACAGTTAATACTGTTAAATTTCTTAACTTTTGCAATGAAAAGGTGTTTCTTAATGTGAAAACAATATTAAAAGAAGCATAGCATTTGCACAATAGTTTTGGCAAACATTAACCTAGCCATTGGTACCAATTTGAAATTGAACCGCTGACCACATACATGGAAAGCCAATACTGAATCCGCTAGGCCAAAGCAGGTTAACAGAAATGAGGAGGCCAAATAAGACTTGTGTGTTGCGGTATCAGATTGTTTTGGCTTACTGACTTCATAATTCATACAGATAACAGGTAATATTGTGAAATTTCCTAGCCTTTGCAATAAAAAGAACATTCTTACAATGACATGCACATTGTGTGCCTCAAAAAAAACTCGGGAACAGGTGGGGATCGAACCACCAACCTACTACACGGCAGTCAAATGCCTTAACCACTAAGCTACAGGAACTTTCACAGTTGGTATAGTAGGTAGACGGCCTGTTAAGCAGAGATAGTGTACTTGGCGGATGGCATACCTGCCATCCCAACATTTGTATTTCTTTAGTGCCACCACGCAGATTGATTGGGTTAACACTGCAGGGCTCGAGTCTTGATCTAACTCTCAATCAACCCACCAAGTTTCAGAACTTTATATCAAATGGTTTTAGAAGTACTAGCATTTGTGCGATAAGCCACGCCCAATGCAAAATCCATTGGCTTCTCATTCGGCCAATATTTGACATACGCCTTAGTAAAGTAATACGTGTATGTAGGGAAGCGTGTTCAGTACCTTGAACAGGTTTGGTGCAAATTGGTCAAATTTTATAGGAGGAGTAGTATTTTAAGTGTTTTACAAGTAATGCTAATTAGCGGAAAATCCAATGGGGCTAACTTGATGATTCCTCGAGGCAAATTTGTTCAGTATGAGCAGACGGACCTCTATCCCACATTTTGTGACTCTAGATAAAACGGGGCGTATGCAGTGGGCGTGTCAATGATTTTTAGTGAATTTTTAAATATTTTCTTATATTTGAATCTATATAGCGCCACCACGTGGCTCAATTGGGTTGAAACTGTAGAGGTCAATTCCACATGTTACTCTTAATAGATCTACCAGGTTTCATAACTTTCTGTCAAATGATTTTGGAATTATCAGCATTTTTGTGATAAGGCACGCCCATTGAAAATTAATTGGCTCGTCATTCGGCCATCTTTTAAAATATCACAATTTTGAATATAAATTTTATGAAGCATGGTCTAAGGAGTTCTTGTCCCACGTTTCATGTAAATTGACCAAATTTTGTAGGAGGAGTAGTATTTTAAGTGTTTTACAAGTAATGCTAATTAGCGGAAAATCCAATATGGCTGACTTCATGGATCCTTGAGGTAAATTTGTTCAACATGAGCAGAGGGACCTGTATACCACATTTTGTGACTCTAGGTCAAACGGGGCGTCGCCAGTGGGCGTGTCAATGTCACAATATTAACACGTACACTACAGCGCCACCAACTGGCCTATCGCCACGAAATTCGGTGTGAGCTTGTATGATGACAACTTCTAACAACTTACCAAGTTTCATGCTAATAAGCCAAGCGGTTAAGGAAAACCTCAAAGAAGTAATAAATGAGTACATTTAAGCAAAAATGTCGGCAAATTCAAGATGGCGCCCACCAAATTAGTAAAGTTCTATGATCCAAATCCGGCTCTTTGTCACTGTAGCAAGTTATACATCTCTGCAAAGGAACTGTGATTTTTAGTGAATTTTTTTATATTTCTTTATATTTGGAACTCTATAGCGCCACCACATGGATAGATTGGGATAAAACTGTACATGTCTAGTCCTAATGGGACTCTTAAAAGACCTACCAAGTTTCATAGCTTTCTGTCAAATCGTTTTGGAATTATTAGCATTTTTGTGATAAGCCACGCCCAGTGAAATTTCATTGGCTCGTCATTCGGCCATATTTGAAAATATCAAAATTCCAAATATAACTTTTATGAGACATGGTCTAAGGAGTATGTAAACCGAGTTTCATCTCAATTGGTCAAATTTTGTAGGAGGAGTAGCATTTTAAGCGTTTTACAAAAAATGCTAATTAGCAAAAAATCCAATATGGCGGACTTTATGGGTCCTTGAGGCAAATTTGTTCAGAATGAGCAAATGGACATGCATACCAAATTTTGTGACTCTAGGTGAAACGGGGCGTCGGCAGTGGGCGTGTCAATGTCAAAAATTTGTCACGTGCACTACAGCGCCACCAGGTGTTCAATCTGCGTCATAATATAGAGGATTCAAGAGTTTGGGATTCCCAACAAGCGTGCCAAGTCTGGTGATTCTAGGACAAACCAGCTCATGGGAACTTTAGGTGAAAGGGGAGAAAAAAATAAATAAAATAAAAAATAATAATAAAAAGAATCTGAACAAAAACAATAGGGTACCTGCAGCTTCGCTGCACGGTCACCTAAAAATAATAAATATAGCTGCAAGCAGCGATTTCCGGGGACCGTGCGGCATTAGCGGCATTTGTCAAACGCAGAAGCCGCAAAATGGTAGACAGCTCTAGACAGGGTTGACCCAAAATACAAATATTTGTTTCTAATCATGGCTTTTGCCATTGCTGATGGTATCTTAACCCGATCCGGTAAGGGATTGCGTATTAAGTCTTTTAAGTACAAGTGAAACAGTGAACAGTTAATACTGTTAAATTTCTTAACTTTTGCAATGAAAAGGTGTTTCTTAATGTGAAAACAATATTAAAAGAAGCATAGCATTTGCACAATAGTTTTGGCAAACATTAACCTAGCCATTGGTACCAATTTGAAATTGAACCGCTGACCACATACATGGAAAGCCAATACTGAATCCGCTAGGCCAAAGCAGGTTAACAGAAATGAGGAGGCCAAATAAGACTTGTGTGTTGCGGTATCAGATTGTTTTGGCTTACTGACTTCATAATTCATACAGATAACAGGTAATATTGTGAAATTTCCTAGCCTTTGCAATAAAAAGAACATTCTTACAATGACATGCACATTGTGTGCCTCAAAAAAAACTCGGGAACAGGTGGGGATCGAACCACCAACCTACTACACGGCAGTCAAATGCCTTAACCACTAAGCTACAGGAACTTTCACAGTTGGTATAGTAGGTAGACGGCCTGTTAAGCAGAGATAGTGTACTTGGCGGATGGCATACCTGCCATCCCAACATTTGTATTTCTTTAGTGCCACCACGCAGATTGATTGGGTTAACACTGCAGGGCTCGAGTCTTGATCTAACTCTCAATCAACCCACCAAGTTTCAGAACTTTATATCAAATGGTTTTAGAAGTACTAGCATTTGTGCGATAAGCCACGCCCAATGCAAAATCCATTGGCTTCTCATTCGGCCAATATTTGACATACGCCTTAGTAAAGTAATACGTGTATGTAGGGAAGCGTGTTCAGTACCTTGAACAGGTTTGGTGCAAATTGGTCGAATTTTATAGGAGGAGTAGTATTTTAAGTGTTTTACAAGTAATGCTAATTAGCGGAAAATCCAATGGGGCTAACTTGATGATTCCTCGAGGCAAATTTGTTCAGTATGAGCAGACGGACCTCTATCCCACATTTTGTGACTCTAGATAAAACGGGGCGTATGCAGTGGGCGTGTCAATGATTTTTAGTGAATTTTTAAATATTTTCTTATATTTGAATCTATATAGCGCCACCACGTGGCTCAATTGGGTTGAAACTGTAGAGGTCAATTCCACATGTTACTCTTAATAGATCTACCAGGTTTCATAACTTTCTGTCAAATGATTTTGGAATTATCAGCATTTTTGTGATAAGTCACGCCCATTGAAAATTAATTGGCTCGTCATTCGGCCATCTTTTAAAATATCACAATTTTGAATATAAATTTTATGAAGCATGGTCTAATGAGTTCTTGTCCCACGTTTCATGTAAATTGACCAAATTTTGTAGGAGGAGTAGTATTTTAAGTGTTTTACAAGTAATGCTAATTAGCGGAAAATCCAATAGGGCTAACTTGATGGTTCCTTGAGGAAAATTTGTTCAGTATGAGCAGCCGGACCTCTATCCCACATTTTGTGACTCTAGATAAAACGGGGCGTATGCAGTGGGCGTGTCAATGATTTTTAGTGAATTTTTAAATATTTTCTTATATTTGGATTGATATAGCGCCACCACGTGGCTCGATTGGGTTAAAACTGTAGGGGTCTATTCCTCATGTTACTCTTAATAGATCTACCAGGTTTCATAACTTTCTATGAAATGATTTTGGAATTATCAGCATTTTTGTGATAAGTCACGCCCATTGAAAATTAATTGGCTCGTCATTCGGTCATCTATTAAAATATCAAAATTCTGAATATAACTTTTATGAAGCATGGTCTAACGAGTTTGTGTACCTCCTTTCATGTAAATTGGCCAAATTTTGTAGGAGGAGTAGCATTTTAAGTGTTATACAAAAAATGCTAATTAGCGGAAAATCCAATATGGCTGACTTCATGGATCCTTGAGGTAAATCTGTTCAGCATGAGCAGAGAGACCGGTACACCACATTTTGTGACTCTAGGTCAAACGGGGCGTCGCCAGTGGGCGTGTCAATGTCACAATATTAACACGTACACTACAGCGCCACCAACTGGCCTATCGCCACGAAATTCGGTGTGAGCTTGTATGATGACAACTTCTAACAACTCACCAAGTTTCATGCTAATAAGCCAAGCGGTTAAGGAAAACCTCAAAGAAGTAATAAATTAGTACATTTAAGCAAAAATGTCGGCAAATTCAAGATGGCGCCCACCAAATTAGTAAAGTTCTATGATCCAAATCCAGCTCTTTGTCACTGTAGCAAGTTATACATCTCTGCAAAGGAACTGTGATTTTTAGTGAATTTTTTTATATTTCTTTATATTTGGAACTCTATAGCGCCACCACATGGATAGATTGGGATAAAACTGTACATGTCTAGTCCTAATGGGACTCTTAAAAGACCTACCAAGTTTCATAGCTTTCTGTCAAATCGTTTTGGAATTATTAGCATTTTTGTGATAAGCCACGCCCAGTGAAATTTCATTGGCTCGTCATTCGGCCATATTTGAAAATATCAAAATTCCAAATATAACTTTTATGAGACATGGTCTAAGGAGTATGTAAACCGAGTTTCATCTCAATTGGTCAAATTTTGTAAGAGGAGTAGCATTTTAAGCGTTTTACAAAAAATGCTAATTAGCAAAAAATCCAATATGGCGGACTTTATGGGTCCTTGAGGCAAATTTGTTCAGAATGAGCAAATGGACATGCATACCAAATTTTGTGACTCTAGGTGAAACGGGGCGTCGGCAGTGGGCGTGTCAATGTCAAAAATTTGTCACGTGCACTACAGCGCCACCAGGTGTTCAATCTGCGTCATAATATAGAGGCTTCAAGAGTTTGGGAATCCCAACAAGCGTGCCAAGTCTGGTGATTCTAGGACAAACCAGCTCATGGGAATTTTAGGTGAAAGGGGAGAAAAAAAAAAATAAAAAAAAAAAATATAGCTGCAAGCAGCGATTTCCGGGGACCGTGAGGAATCAGCGGCATTTGTCAAACGCAGAAGCCGCAAAATGGTAGACAACTCTAGACAGGGTTGACCCAAAATACAAATATTTGTTTCTAATCATGGCTTTTGCCATTGCTGATGGTATCTTAACCCGATCCAGTAAGGGATTGCGTATTAAGTCTTTTAAGTACAAGTGAAACAGTGAACAGTTAATACTGTTAAATTTCTTAACTTTTGCAATGAAAAGGTGTTTCTTAATGTGAAAACAATATTAAAAGAAGCATAGCATTTGCACAATAGTTTTGGCAAACATTAACCTAGCCATTGGTACCAATTTGAAATTGAACCGCTGACCACATACATGGAAAGCCAATACTGAATCCGCTAGGCCAAAGCAGGTTAACAGAAATGAGGAGGCCAAATAAGACTTGTGTGTTGCGGTATCAGATTGTTTTGGCTTACTGACTTCATAATTCATACAGATAACAGGTAATATTGTGAAATTTCCTAGCCTTTGCAATAAAAAGAACATTCTTACAATGACATGCACATTGTGTGCCTCAAAAAAAACTCGGGAACAGGTGGGGATCGAACCACCAACCTACTACACGGCAGTCAAATGCCTTAACCACTAAGCTACAGGAACTTTCACAGTTGGTATAGTAGGTAGACGGCCTGTTAAGCAGAGATAGTGTACTTGGCGGATGGCATACCTGCCATCCCAACATTTGTATTTCTTTAGTGCCACCACGCAGATTGATTGGGTTAACACTGCAGGGCTCGAGTCTTGATCTAACTCTCAATCAACCCACCAAGTTTCAGAACTTTATATCAAATGGTTTTAGAAGTACTAGCATTTGTGCGATAAGCCACGCCCAATGCAAAATCCATTGGCTTCTCATTCGGCCAATATTTGACATACGCCTTAGTAAAGTAATACGTGTATGTAGGGAAGCGTGTTCAGTACCTTGAACAGGTTTGGTGCAAATTGGTCAAATTTTATAGGAGGAGTAGTATTTTAAGTGTTTTACAAGTAATGCTAATTAGCGGAAAATCCAATGGGGCTAACTTGATGATTCCTCGAGGCAAATTTGTTCAGTATGAGCAGACGGACCTCTATCCCACATTTTGTGACTCTAGATAAAACGGGGCGTATGCAGTGGGCGTGTCAATGATTTTTAGTGAATTTTTAAATATTTTCTTATATTTGAATCTATATAGCGCCACCACGTGGCTCAATTGGGTTGAAACTGTAGAGGTCAATTCCACATGTTACTCTTAATAGATCTACCAGGTTTCATAACTTTCTGTCAAATGATTTTGGAATTATCAGCATTTTTGTGATAAGTCACGCCCATTGAAAATTAATTGGCTCGTCATTCGGTCATCTTTTAAAATATCAAAATTCTGAATATAACTTTTATGAAGCATGGTCTAACGAGTTTGTGTACCTCGTTTCATGTAAATTGGCCAAATTTTGTAGGAGGAGTAGCATTTTAAGTGTTATACAAAAAATGCTAATTAGCGGAAAATCCAATATGGCTGACTTCATGGATCCTTGAGGTAAATCTGTTCAGCATGAGCAGAGAGACCTGTACACCACATTTTGTGACTCTAGGTCAAACGGGGCGTTGCCAGTGGGCGTGTCAATGTCACAATATTAACACGTACACTACAGCGCCACCAACTGGCCTATCGCCACGAAATTCGGTGTGAGCTTGTATGATGACAACTTCTAACAACTTACCAAGTTTCATGCTAATAAGCCAAGCGGTTAAGGAAAACCTCAAAGAAGTAATAAATGAGTACATTTAAGCAAAAATGTCGGCAAATTCAAGATGGCGCCCACCAAATTAGTAAAGTTCTATGATCCAAATCCGGCTCTTTGTCACTGTAGCAAGTTATACATCTCTGCAAAGGAACTGTGATTTTTAGTGAATTTTTTTATATTTCTTTATATTTGGAACTCTATAGCGCCACCACATGGATAGATTGGGATAAAACTGTACATGTCTAGTCCTAATGGGACTCTTAAAAGACCTACCAAGTTTCATAGCTTTCTGTCAAATCGTTTTGGAATTATTAGCATTTTTGTGATAAGCCACGCCCAGTGAAATTTCATTGGCTCGTCATTCGGCCATATTTGAAAATATCAAAATTCCAAATATAACTTTTATGAGACATGGTCTAAGGAGTATGTAAACCGAGTTTCATCTCAATTGGTCAAATTTTGTAGGAGGAGTAGCATTTTAAGCGTTTTACAAAAAATGCTAATTAGCAAAAAATCCAATATGGCGGACTTTATGGGTCCTTGAGGCAAATTTGTTCAGAATGAGCAAATGGACATGCATACCAAATTTTGTGACTCTAGGTGAAACGGGGCGTCGGCAGTGGGCGTGTCAATGTCAAAAATTTGTCACGTGCACTACAGCGCCACCAGGTGTTCAATCTGCGTCATAATATAGAGGATTCAAGAGTTTGGGATTCCCAACAAGCGTGCCAAGTCTGGTGATTCTAGGACAAACCAGCTCATGGGAACTTTAGGTGAAAGGGGAGAAAAAAAATAATAAAAAGAATCAGAACAAAAACAATAGGGTACCTGCAGCTTCGCTGCACGGTCCCCTAAATATAGCTGCAAGCAGCGATTTCCGGGGACCGTGAGGAATCAGCGGCATTTGTCAAACGCAGAAGCCGCAAAATGGTAGACAACTCTAGACAGGGTTGACCCAAAATACAAATATTTGTTTCTAATCATGGCTTTTGCCATTGCTGATGGTATCTTAACCCGATCCAGTAAGGGATTGCGTATTAAGTCTTTTAAGTACAAGTGAAACAGTGAACAGTTAATACTGTTAAATTTCTTAACTTTTGCAATGAAAAGGTGTTTCTTAATGTGAAAACAATATTAAAAGAAGCATAGCATTTGCACAATAGTTTTGGCAAACATTAACCTAGCCATTGGTACCAATTTGAAATTGAACCGCTGACCACATACATGGAAAGCCAATACTGAATCCGCTAGGCCAAAGCAGGTTAACAGAAATGAGGAGGCCAAATAAGACTTGTGTGTTGCGGTATCAGATTGTTTTGGCTTACTGACTTCATAATTCATACAGATAACAGGTAATATTGTGAAATTTCCTAGCCTTTGCAATAAAAAGAACATTCTTACAATGACATGCACATTGTGTGCCTCAAAAAAAACTCGGGAACAGGTGGGGATCGAACCACCAACCTACTACACGGCAGTCAAATGCCTTAACCACTAAGCTACAGGAACTTTCACAGTTGGTATAGTAGGTAGACGGCCTGTTAAGCAGAGATAGTGTACTTGGCGGATGGCATACCTGCCATCCCAACATTTGTATTTCTTTAGTGCCACCACGCAGATTGATTGGGTTAACACTGCAGGGCTCGAGTCTTGATCTAACTCTCAATCAACCCACCAAGTTTCAGAACTTTATATCAAATGGTTTTAGAAGTACTAGCATTTGTGCGATAAGCCACGCACAATGCAAAATCCATTGGCTTCTCATTCGGCCAATATTTGACATACGCCTTAGTAAAGTAATACGTGTATGTAGGGAAGCGTGTTCAGTACCTTGAACAGGTTTGGTGCAAATTGGTCAAATTTTATAGGAGGAGTAGTATTTTAAGTGTTTTACAAGTAATGCTAATTAGCGGAAAATCCAATGGGGCTAACTTGATGATTCCTCGAGGCAAATTTGTTCAGTATGAGCAGACGGACCTCTATCCCACATTTTGTGACTCTAGATAAAACGGGGCGTATGCAGTGGGCGTGTCAATGATTTTTAGTGAATTTTTAAATATTTTCTTATATTTGAATCTATATAGCGCCACCACGTGGCTCAATTGGGTTGAAACTGTAGAGGTCAATTCCACATGTTACTCTTAATAGATCTACCAGGTTTCATAACTTTCTGTCAAATGATTTTGGAATTATCAGCATTTTTGTGATAAGTCACGCCCATTGAAAATTAATTGGCTCGTCATTCGGTCATCTTTTAAAATATCAAAATTCTGAATATAACTTTTATGAAGCATGGTCTAACGAGTTTGTGTACCTCGTTTCATGTAAATTGGCCAAATTTTGTAGGAGGAGTAGCATTTTAAGTGTTATACAAAAAATGCTAATTAGCGGAAAATCCAATATGGCTGACTTCATGGATCCTTGAGGTAAATCTGTTCAGCATGAGCAGAGAGACCTGTACACCACATTTTGTGACTCTAGGTCAAACGGGGCGTTGCCAGTGGGCGTGTCAATGTCACAATATTAACACGTACACTACAGCGCCACCAACTGGCCTATCGCCACGAAATTCGGTGTGAGCTTGTATGATGACAACTTCTAACAACTTATCAAGTTTCATGCTAATAAGCCAAGCGGTTAAGGAAAACCTCAAAGAAGTAATAAATGAGTACATTTAAGCAAAAATGTCGGCAAATTCAAGATGGCGCCCACCAAATTAGTAAAGTTCTATGATCCAAATCCGGCTCTTTGTCACTGTAGCAAGTTATACATCTCTGCAAAGGAACTGTGATTTTTAGTGAATTTTTTTATATTTCTTTATATTTGGAACTCTATAGCGCCACCACATGGATAGATTGGGATAAAACTGTACATGTCTAGTCCTAATGGGACTCTTAAAAGACCTACCAAGTTTCATAGCTTTCTGTCAAATCGTTTTGGAATTATTAGCATTTTTGTGATAAGCCACGCCCAGTGAAATTTCATTGGCTCGTCATTCGGCCATATTTGAAAATATCAAAATTCCAAATATAACTTTTATGAGACATGGTCTAAGGAGTATGTAAACCGAGTTTCATCTCAATTGGTCAAATTTTGTAGGAGGAGTAGCATTTTAAGCGTTTTACAAAAAATGCTAATTAGCAAAAAATCCAATATGGCGGACTTTATGGGTCCTTGAGGCAAATTTGTTCAGAATGAGCAAATGGACATGCATACCAAATTTTGTGACTCTAGGTGAAACGGGGCGTCGGCAGTGGGCGTGTCAATGTCAAAAATTTGTCACGTGCACTACAGCGCCACCAGGTGTTCAATCTGCGTCATAATATAGAGGATTCAAGAGTTTGGGAATCCCAACAAGCGTGCCAAGTCTGGTGATTCTAGGACAAACCAGCTCATGGGAATTTTAGGTGAAAGGGGAGAAGAAAAAAAAAAAGAAAAAAAAGAAAAAAAAAAAGAATCTGAACAAAAACAATAGGGTACCTGCAGCTTCGCTGCACGGTCCCCTAAAAATAATAAAAAGAATCTGAACAAAAACAATAGGGTACCTGCAGCTTCGCTGCACGGTCCCCTAATAAAAAGAATCTGAACAAAAACAATAGGGTACCTGCAGCTTCGCTGCACGGTCCCCTAAATATAGCTGCGAGCAGCGATTTCCGGGGACCGTGCGGCATTAGCGGCATTTGTCAAACGCAGAAGCCGCAAAATGGTAGACAGCTCTAGACAGGGTTGACCCAAAATACAAATATTTGTTTCTAATCATGGCTTTTGCCATTGCTGATGGTATCTTAACCCGATCCGGTAAGGGATTGCGTATTAAGTCTTTTAAGTACAAGTGAAACAGTGAACAGTTAATACTGTTAAATTTCTTAACTTTTGCAATGAAAAGGTGTTTCTTAATGTGAAAACAATATTAAAAGAAGCATAGCATTTGCACAATAGTTTTGGCAAACATTAACCTAGCCATTGGTACCAATTTGAAATTGAACCGCTGACCACATACATGGAAAGCCAATACTGAATCCGCTAGGCCAAAGCAGGTTAACAGAAATGAGGAGGCCAAATAAGACTTGTGTGTTGCGGTATCAGATTGTTTTGGCTTACTGACTTCATAATTCATACAGATAACAGGTAATATTGTGAAATTTCCTAGCCTTTGCAATAAAAAGAACATTCTTACAATGACATGCACATTGTGTGCCTCAAAAAAAACTCGGGAACAGGTGGGGATCGAACCACCAACCTACTACACGGCAGTCAAATGCCTTAACCACTAAGCTACAGGAACTTTCACAGTTGGTATAGTAGGTAGACGGCCTGTTAAGCAGAGATAGTGTACTTGGCGGATGGCATACCTGCCATCCCAACATTTGTATTTCTTTAGTGCCACCACGCAGATTGATTGGGTTAACACTGCAGGGCTCGAGTCTTGATCTAACTCTCAATCAACCCACCAAGTTTCAGAACTTTATATCAAATGGTTTTAGAAGTACTAGCATTTGTGCGATAAGCCACGCCCAATGCAAAATCCATTGGCTTCTCATTCGGCCAATATTTGACATACGCCTTAGTAAAGTAATACGTGTATGTAGGGAAGCGTGTTCAGTACCTTGAACAGGTTTGGTGCAAATTGGTCAAATTTTATAGGAGGAGTAGTATTTTAAGTGTTTTACAAGTAATGCTAATTAGCGGAAAATCCAATGGGGCTAACTTGATGATTCCTCGAGGCAAATTTGTTCAGTATGAGCAGACGGACCTCTATCCCACATTTTGTGACTCTAGATAAAACGGGGCGTATGCAGTGGGCGTGTCAATGATTTTTAGTGAATTTTTAAATATTTTCTTATATTTGAATCTATATAGCGCCACCACGTGGCTCAATTGGGTTGAAACTGTAGAGGTCAATTCCACATGTTACTCTTAATAGATCTACCAGGTTTCATAACTTTCTGTCAAATGATTTTGGAATTATCAGCATTTTTGTGATAAGTCACGCCCATTGAAAATTAATTGGCTCGTCATTCGGCCATCTTTTAAAATATCACAATTTTGAATATAAATTTTATGAAGCATGGTCTAAGGAGTTCTTGTCCCACGTTTCATGTAAATTGACCAAATTTTGTAGGAGGAGTAGTATTTTAAGTGTTTTACAAGTAATGCTAATTAGCGGAAAATCCAATATGGCTGACTTCATGGATCCTTGAGGTAAATTTGTTCAACATGAGCAGAGGGACCTGTATACCACATTTTGTGACTTTAGGTCAAACGGGGCATCGGCAGTGGGCGTGTCAATGATTTTTAGTGAATTTTTAAATATTTTCTTATATTTGGATTGATATAGCGCCACCACGTGGCTCGATTGGGTTAAAACTGTAGGGGTCTATTCCTCATGTTACTCTTAATAGATCTACCAGGTTTCATAACTTTCTGTCAAATGATTTTGGAATTATCAGCATTTTTGTGATAAGTCACGCCCATTGAAAATTAATTGGCTCGTCATTCGGTCATCTTTTAAAATATCAAAATTCTGAATATAACTTTTATGAAGCATGGTCTAACGAGTTTGTGTACCTCGTTTCATGTAAATTGGCCAAATTTTGTAGGAGGAGTAGCATTTTAAGTGTTATACAAAAAATGCTAATTAGCGGAAAATCCAATATGGCTGACTTCATGGATCCTTGAGGTAAATCTGTTCAGCATGAGCAGAGAGACCTGTACACCACATTTTGTGACTCTAGGTCAAACGGGGCGTCGCCAGTGGGCGTGTCAATGTCACAATATTAACACGTACACTACAGCGCCACCAACTGGCCTATCGCCACGAAATTCGGTGTGAGCTTGTATGATGACAACTTCTAACAACTTACCAAGTTTCATGCTAATAAGCCAAGCGGTTAAGGAAAACCTCAAAGAAGTAATAAATGAGTACATTTAAGCAAAAATGTCGGCAAATTCAAGATGGCGCCCACCAAATTAGTAAAGTTCTATGATCCAAATCCGGCTCTTTGTCACTGTAGCAAGTTATACATCTCTGCAAAGGAACTGTGATTTTTAGTGAATTTTTTTATATTTCTTTATATTTGGAACTCTATAGCGCCACCACATGGATAGATTGGGATAAAACTGTACATGTCTAGTCCTAATGGGACTCTTAAAAGACCTACCAAGTTTCATAGCTTTCTGTCAAATCGTTTTGGAATTATTAGCATTTTTGTGATAAGCCACGCCCAGTGAAATTTCATTGGCTCGTCATTCGGCCATATTTGAAAATATCAAAATTCCAAATATAACTTTTATGAGACATGGTCTAAGGAGTATGTAAACCGAGTTTCATCTCAATTGGTCAAATTTTGTAGGAGGAGTAGCATTTTAAGCGTTTTACAAAAAATGCTAATTAGCAAAAAATCCAATATGGCGGACTTTATGGGTCCTTGAGGCAAATTTGTTCAGAATGAGCAAATGGACATGCATACCAAATTTTGTGACTCTAGGTGAAACGGGGCGTCGGCAGTGGGCGTGTCAATGTCAAAAATTTGTCACGTGCACTACAGCGCCACCAGGTGTTCAATCTGCGTCATAATATAGAGGATTCAAGAGTTTGGGATTCCCAACAAGCGTGCCAAGTCTGGTGATTCTAGGACAAACCAGCTCATGGGAACTTTAGGTGAAAGGGGAGAAAAAAAAAAATAAAAAATAAAATAATAATAAAAAGAATCTGAACAAAAACAATAGGGTACCTGCAGCTTCGCTGCACGGTCCCCTAAATATAGCTGCAAGCAGCGATTTCCGGGGACCGTGCGGCATCAGTGGCATTTGTCAAATGCAGAAACTGTAAAATGGTAGACAACTCTAGACATGGTTGACCCAAAATACAAATATTTGTTTATAATCAGGGCTTTTGCCATTGCTGATGGTATCTTAACCCGATCCAGTAAGGGCTTGCGTATTAAGTCTTTGAAGTACAAGTGAAACAGTGAACAGTTAATACTGTTAAATTGCTTAACTTTTGCAATAAAAAGGTGTTTCTTAATGTGAAAATAACATTGAAAGAAGCATAGCATTTGCACAATAGTTTTGCCAAACATTAACCTAGCCATTGGTACCAAGGCGGAATTGAACCGCTGATCACAGACATGGAAAGCCAATACTGTATCCACTAGGCCAAAGCAGGTTAACAGAAATAGGGAGGTCAAATAAGACTTGTGTGTTGCGGTATCAGATTGTTTTGCCTTGCTGACTTCATAATTCAAACAGATAACAGGTAATATTGTGAAATTTCCTAGCCTTTGCAATAAAAAGAACATTCTTACAATGTCGTGCACATTGTGTGCCTCAAAAAAAACTCGGGAACAGGTGGGGATCGAACCACCAACCTACTACACGGCAGTCAAATGCCTTAACCACTAAGCTACAGGAACTTTCACAGTTGCTATAGTAGGTAGACGGCCTGTTAAGCAGAGATAGTGTACTTGGTGGATGGCATACCTGCCATCCCAACATTTGTATTTCTTTAGTGCCACCACGCAGATTGATTGAGTTTAAACTGCAGGGCTCAAGTCTTGATCTAACTCTCAATCAACCCACCAAGTTTCAGAACTTTATATCAAACAGTTTTAGAAGTACTAGCATTTGTGCGATAAGCCAAGCCTAATGCAAAATCCATTGGCTTCTCATTCAGCCAAGTTTTGACATACACCTTTGTAAAGTAATGCGTGTATGTAGGGAAGCGGTTTAAGTACCCTGAACAGGTTTGGTGCAAATTGGTCTAATTCTGTAGGAGGAATAGCATTTTAAGTGTTTTACAAAAAATGCTAATTAGCGGAAAATCGAAGATGGCAGACTTCATGGTTTCTTGAGGCAAATTTGTTGGGCAGGAGTAACGGGATGTATACACCAAATTTTGTGACTGAAGATCAAACGGGGCGTCGGCAGTGGGCGTGTCAATGATTTTTAGTGAATTTTTAAATATTTTCTTATATTTGGATCTCTATAGCGCCACCACGTGGCTCGATAGGGTTGAAACTGGAGAGGTCAGGTCCAGATTCTACTCTTAAAAGACCCTCCAAGTTTCATAATTTTCTGTGAAATGGTTTTGGAATTATTAGCATTTTTGTGATAAGCCACGCCCACTGGATATTTATTGGTTCGTCATTCGGCCATCTTTCAAAATATCAAAATTCTGTTTATAACTTTTATGAGGCATGGTGTAAGGAGTGTGTTTAACAGGTTTCATGTAAATTGGTCAAATTTTATAGGAGGAGTAGTATTTTAAGTGTTTTACAAGTAATGCTAATTAGCGGAAAATCCAATAGGGCTAACTTGATGGTTCCTAGAGGCAAATTTGTTCAGTATGAGCAGCCGGACCTCTATCGCACATTTTGTGAGTCTAGATAAAACGGGGCGTATTCAGTGGGCGTGTCAATGATTTTTAGTGAATTTTTAAATATTTTCTTATATTTGGATCGATATAGCGCCACCACGTCGCTCGATTGGGTTGAAACTGTAGGGGTCAATTCCTCATTTTACTCTTAATAGATCTACCAGGTTTCATAACTTTCTGTCAAATGATTTTGGAATTATCAGCATTTTTTTGATAAGTCACGCCCATTGAAAATTAATTGGCTCGTCATTCGGCCATCTTTTAAAATATCAAAATTCTGAATATAACTTTTATGAAGCATGGTCTAACGAGTTTGTTTACCTCGTTTCATGTAAATTAGCCAAATTTTGTAGGAGGAGTAGCATTTTAAGTGTTATACAAAAAAAGCTAATTAGCGGAAAATCCAATATGGCTGACTTCATGGATTCTTGAGGCAAATTTGTTCAGCATGAGCAGAGAGACCTGTACACCACATTTTGTGACTCTAGGTCAAACGGGGCGTCGCCAGTGGGCGTGTCAATGTCACAATATTTACACGTGCACTACAGCGCCAGCAACTGGCCTATCGCCACGAAATTCGGTGTGAGCTTGTATGATGACAACTTCTAACTATTTGCCAAGTTTAATGCTAATCAGCCAAGCGGTTAAGGAAAAACTCAAAGAAGTAATAAATGAGTACATTTAAGCCAAAATGTCGGCAAATTCAAGATGGCGCCCACCAAATTAATAAAGTTATAGGATCCAAATCCGGCTCTTTGTCACTGTACCAAGTTGCACATCTCTGCAAAGGAACTGTGATTTTTAGTGAATTTTTTAATATTTTTTTATATTTGGAACTCTATAGCGCCACCACATAGATGGATTGGGATAAAACTGTACCTGTCTAGTCCTATTGGCACTCCTAACATAACTACCAAGGTTCATAGCTTTCTGTCTAATCGTTTTGGAATTATTAGCATTTTTGTGATAAGCCACGCCCAGTGAAATTTCATTGGCTCGTCATTCGGCCATATTTGAAAATATCAAAATTCCAAATATACCTTTTATGAGACATGGTCTAAGGAGTATGTCAACCAAGTTTCATCTCAATTGGTCAAATTTTGTAGGTTGATTGGTGATGAACAAGGCCAACCATATATGCCTACCAAGTCTGAAGCAATCTTACTTTGGCAATTCTTAGATATGAACATTCAACATCATTAAAGGTGTATATGCACTTATATGGCAACACTATCTATGAGTAACCATTAAACCACATTTTCCAATAATTAGTTCAAAATCTCATATTATTGGTGATGAACAAGTCCAACCCTATATGCCTGCCATGTCTTAAGCAGTTTTACTGTAGAAATTTAGAGATATTAAGATTAATTTTTATTATAGCTGCATATGGTGAATTTGGCAACATTAACTTTGAGTCCAATATGATTTTCAAAAAATAACTTGGTAATTTCAAGTCATTTAACGTCATAATGTGTGCATATATGTGTACATGACAGCACTTTCCATTGACAGCTTCCCTTGTCTTTTACTTATTTTTAAAATCTTTGGTAACACTTTATTTGACAGTGGTCGTCATGACATGGAAAAGACAGTGTCATTACCATGACATAATACCTGTCATGAAGTGTCATGTCCATTCATAACTATGACATAGTGTTGTTATTACCCAATCTGCAATTTGTGTTATGACACAACTGACATAACAACCTTCAGGCTCACTATGACAGGGGCGTCATAACACTGATTCACCATGACATTTGAAAATGACTGTCCATTATTTGTTGAAAGCAATGTTCCTATGTGCCAGCTTGCCAAATAATGATACTTCATGCAAAAACATGAAGTTTATATTCTTTTGGTAGGGATGAGTTCATCTTGATAGATATATAATGTACCAATGTTAATTTGATGTGAAACATAGCTTAACCTCTGGAAGAACCACATCTTCTGAAATGCATCCCTGAAACGACTCCTTTAAAATATGTTCCCATCAAGACAGTTTATGTCACTGTGCTGATCATATTGTTATTTTTTAAACTTGCATTGTCCTTATACCCAATCTGGGAAATTGTGTATCCACCAAATGGACTCATTTTATGTTGTGGTTGTGAGGTGCATAACAGTGTCATGACATTAGTTAGACCAGGGGTGTCCAATCTTATCTGAAAAGGGCCGGTGTGGGTGCAGGTTTTTGTTTTAGCCCAGCACTACAACACCTGAATCAATGAATTAACTAATCATGGTCTTCAATCAAGACCTTGATAAGTAGAATCAGGTGTCTTAGTGCTGAGCTAAAACAAAAATTTGCACCCACATCGGCCCATTTTGGATAAGATTGGACACTCCTGAGTTAGACCAAGTCAAATAAAGTGATAGCATTTTAACTTGTCATTAGGAGTTATGATGGTGAAATGCAAGATGAAGTTTCCAGTGGCATCCTGACATTTTGCTGGTATGAACATAATAATTGCATGACAGAGGTGCATACCACTGTCATTACATTGTTTTTTAAATAAAGGTATCAATTTAAATTGTTGTAGAGATGTAATACGCTTCTACGACATTCAAGGCTATGCAATTGGAGGCGATACTCCAAGTTTATATATGCAAATCAAACCTTTTTTAACCCTGTGTGTGTGTGTGTGTGTGTGTGTGTGTGCATGAAACTGGTCTCAGATGTTGACACCACGCAAAGATAATGATCTCTGTATAGACAGATGAATAAATACAAGAGAGAGAGATTTGTGAAGACAATGGCGTTTTCCTCTGTTTATTTAAACAGTGAGTAAAATCAACATGATCAGAACAGTGACATAAAACTGTCTTTATGGGAACATATCCTGTGAGGCACCCGGATTCCATCCCGGGTTTTCCCACTGTCTCACAGTCCACCCCATGTTTTCCCTCTCTCCCTCCTACTTGTGTCCTGCACTCCCCACACCTGCATTGTGTTTTCCTCTCGTGTCCTCGTTACCCTTCTCCCACCTGTTGTCGTTTTGTCCTTGTCATGTCTTGTATATAGTCTGCCCTGTCTCTTTGTTCAGGGCCAGACCGTCTTGTGTTGCTCGTCTATTTTGTGAGCTGGGTTTCCCGTTGTGTTCTTGTCTTGTACCCCCCTGGTTATGTACCCTCGTGTCATGGACCCCCTCCTCTTGTCTAGGTCTTGTCTCGTCTCGGTAGTGATGGCGAAATGAGGCTTCCTGAAGCACTGAGGCTTTGCAGCCAATTGTATCGTAAATAGATTAATTACTCGAAGCCTCATTCAACACAGTGTACACTAGTGACACCTGCTGGTAAAAGTAATTTAGAGCAACGAAATCATTACAAATTCCACCCAGGTTCGAAATAACGAAGTTGCCGTGAGCTAGCAACAAGTGATCCTTTAGCTCAGTGGTTCCCAACCCTGGTCCTGGGGACCCCCTGTGTATGCTGGTTTTCGTTCCAACCACAATTGCAATCCAAGAATTTTAACAAGCTGTTATTTTTTCTTAATTAGGTGTTTTTATTGTATAGAGAGAACACTTTAAACTCTTTACTCTCTTAAGCCACATTATGTTAGCAATAGCTATGCATGCCATGAAGAAGAAAAAACCCATGTTCATTATGCTCATTGTGTTATATTGCAAACAATTACAAAGAAGAAGTAACAACTCAGGTGATTAGGCTCCTAATTAGGTAATTGAACGCAAGTTTAAGTTCCTTCATAATTTTTTCCTTAACACAATGCAGGTTTGGCTCGTTATCATTTGCTTTGTCTTTGAATTCTTCATTATTTACCAAACGGTTAGTTTTATTGGCCATGTGTCCACAATTTCACTAATTATGAGCCTATTGATTCACCTCAGTCTTTAATTTGATCAGTTAAAACATTTTTACCTCCTTTTAATTGTTTACAATACAACACAATGTGAATCTTGGACTTTTAGTCTTCATGGCATGCAAAGCTATTACTAACATAATGTGGCTTAAGAACGTAAATAATCCCTCTAAACATTAAAAACACCTAATTAAGAAAAATTAACAGCTTGTTAAAATTCTGGTATTGCAATTGTGGTTGGAACGAAAACCAGCATACACAAGGGGTCCCCAGGACCAGGGTTGGGAACCACTGCTTTAGCTCACTGGTAACGCATCGGACTTCAGAGCCATTTCTGTAAGAGAAAGTACCAGTCCAAAATCCCGCTCAGGCGATACATATACTAACATACTCATAATTAGGGGACCGTGCAGGTATCTGTTCAGATTCTTTCTTTTTTTTCTCCCCTTTCACCTAAAATTCCCGTGAGCTGGTTTGTCCTAGAATCACCACACTTGGCACGCTTGTTGGGATTCCGAAACTCTTGAATCCTCTATATTATGACGCAGATTGAACACCTGGTGGCGCTGTAGTGCACGTGATAAAAGTTTGACATTGACACGCCCACTGCCGACGCCCCGTTTCACCTAGAGTCACAAAATTTGGTATGCATGTCCATTTGCTCATTCTGAACAAAATTTGCCTTAAGGACCCATAAAGTCCGCCATATTGGATTTTTTCACAACAGTCAACCATTTTGGATTTTACTGTCCCATCACGAGCAACGTAACGCAGATATACGCCTTCTTGTTCAATGACACCCCGATCAGTAGTTCCATCCGCCATCACAGACAAAAATTTTGCTTCTTTAATTTCAGCGACCAATTAATTTTTTGTTGTAGTTGCTATAGCATCTATGAATTGTCTACATGCTTTGTCATTTTGGTAATTTTTTCCAAGATCTACTCATTACTACATCATCTACTACATTTTTAACTTGCAACTCGCACATCTTTCCGTATTTATTCATTGCAATGTCTTCCTTGCCGGTAAAGTGCGATGTATTAATCAGAGCACGTAAGCGTTTTTTCTCCAGTTCGGTGAGATTTTGTAAGTGGACATCCATGGGGGCCTTTTCTGGGTTTTCTGCAGCAGATTTTTTTCCTACAACCTTTTTGTGATTTTCACTTGCGTCATGAGTCACAAGACCCCCTTTACGGTAATCCGTTGCTTGAGGTTTAGCTCCAGGTCCTGTCCCTTTAAATAAAGGGCTTGTATGGTCTGCTAAATCTGGATAGTCACGACACCAACTGCAAAACATAATGGATTTCTCTTCATCGTTCGCTAACCACAGGTATTCCCTCTTCCAAGAAGGCACAAATGATCGCTTCCGTTTATCCTCATACGCTAATTTTGCTGAGGTGTGTGATTTCTTCTGTTTTTTTACCACTAGAAGAAGTACCAGCTGAGTCTAATGTTGCCACACTTTCCATATTTTGCGATGATGCTGATGGTTCCGCAACTTTCTCACTCTCAGGTTGTTTACGCTTAATCAAATATCTATCCATTTTGAAGGAAATCACTGAACAGTATAGGCCTATATTTCCATCCAAACTTTGTGCCCAGAAACAAATTTGTAACAGCTCAAGCATGAGCACGTGTATCAATTCATTCATTCACGCTTTCACCTGGCCTAGATATCAACAACTTTCTGACTAAAATAATGAAATAATACTGCAGTAGCCAGAGATGCGCGGATAACTTTAAGCCAATCAATATTTTTATTCATTCCAAACTCGCAAAGAACAGCCACGCACATTGGTTGAAAATCAATCGAACGATATGACAGCGATCTCTTTCGCGCGACGCCATATGGGGTTTCGCAATTGAGCAATATAAGGGTATCCTCCCGTAAGCAATCCGGGTCTGTGGCCATGTGGTTGAGTCTCTAGTCGTTTGCGCATGTGGCCATGTGTAGAAATGAGAAGGTAAATAAATAACACAGTGAGTAAACTTCACGATTTTATTAAATTATTATAATAGTAAAAGTTGTGTATTCAACACAATATCTCATTGCCCCGGGCAATCGGACATGCGATTTGTCGAGGCCTGATATTATGCCAACATTCAGAGTCTGATATCTGATATACTGTTGGAGTTAATAACCCCTTAAATTAAATAAAGGAGAAACCAACATTTGAGTTATCACTAATTTATTATTTAAATGACAACCCACTCCCTTGCAGAAACAAACAAGAACATTTAAGTACACTCCTTTGCTATTTTTATAAAATGTACAATTGATACCTACAATCCATACTTCACTAAAAATTTGTGGGGAATTTATTATTTCTATGGCAACACAAAAAACGGCACAAATTCCCGCTGGCTTTCATTGATAAAATACAGGCGCTACTTCGTTACAACGAGAAGAGTGGATCAACCCACTCAGTTTCATTCATAAAAATATTATGTCTACGTTCAAAGGTGAGTTGCATGAAAAATCCCCCCTCTGGCTCTTCCACACCCCACCCCCTCTCAATAATACAAAGTAACACTGTAATTCGGGGGGTGCACACAGAAATGACAGGGGTGCCATCCTCAGGGAAGGAGCTCAGGAGAGTGTCCAGTTCATCCAGGAAAGCGCCAAGCGGACCTGGTGGGTGATGGAGTTACAATGTTAACAATGTTAAGTTTAGACGGGTGGGTTACAGTGACTGCATGAAACTCAAAGGAGGAGATATTCAGGCAGTGTACAGTGGGAATAGAGAATTTCCAGGATGTGGAAATGAGCAAACCAGTGCCCTCGCCTTGGCCAGAGGCCCTGGGGGTGTGGAAGGTGGAGTAGCCAGCAGACAGAGCAGCTGGAGTGGCTGTGTTATCAGGAGTGATCCAGGTCTCAGTGAGAGCCAGGAAGTGAAGGGACTTCTTGGCAAAGGCAGTGATGAAGTCAGCTTTCTGGAAAGCTGACTGGCAATTCCATAGTCCACCCACCACTGAGAGTTCCTTCTGAGAGGACAGGGGTGGGCAGACCAGGTTAGCTGGGCAGGGCCTGCGGTGTTTGGGCCTCCTGGAGCGAGGCATAGAGCACAGAGGAATGGGGGTTAGACGCATGGTAGGGGGTGATAAGACAAGTTAGATCGTGAAAGATCAGAACAAACAAACAAGTCAGAGAAATTAATGACGAGGCTGCAGTCAGCTCTGCTTTAGCTTCTACACTATTTCCTAATTTCTCAATTGCACTCAGCTGCTTGCAGGGCTAATTCACACAGGTGAAGCTAGTTTAAATTAGCAACACAAAAGACTGGTAGTTGGCCTAATTACACTAAGCAAGTTGAGAGCAGCTGACAGCTAATACTTCAATTTACTTAAGCTACAAAGTGACTAGGCTACAAACAGTTTGATTATCATAAACAGCTGAACCGAATGAAAATAAGATGCTTATCCTATCTGAAAGCAGCTAGACAATCAACAACGCTGTCTAAATTCACTAATAGCATTGTGAAAACTACTGAAACTAGGCCTTTGTGGCGGTCAAATATTAACGTCTTCTGTGAGACATACGGTGGATGCAGAGGTAATTCGTCAGGAGCGCATATTAAGCTTCGGCAGGGGTATAGTGCTATAAGAGCACATTTTTCTTCTAGTAAAAATAAAAATGCTCTTTTTAAAATGATCAACACATTGTCAGTGTACCAAATAAAATGAATAATGATATTAGGCCTATATCCTTCAACGAATAAATTGTCTTATGAATGATTTTATAGGGTATTTTATTCATGTTAACCCCCAACACCCACGCGGTGCATGATCGTCCATGTGACTTCGACTTTTAAATACCCTACGGACAATGATTCTCATTAGCCATTACTTCAAAAGCGTTTTCCGCTTTTGGTATTTAGCTTGGGCCTAATTGCATTTGTTCTGCATAAACTTTTTAAAACTTGTTTTAAAATGTCAATGGCCTAATTGTTTTAAAATGCTCAATTTCATTTTACTTCTCTCAGTTCTATATGACCTATTGTGATCAGTCTAGTCTTACATCCACGACCACCGTCTGTGTGCCTTTATTCAACTTTTAAATACGGACGATAATTATCATTATCATTTCTAATGTGCTGTTGGCATATTTTTTGAGATTATGGTATTTAACTAATTGCATTTGTTCAGGAAACCTTGCCTGAAACCTGCTCCATCTCACGTTCCTATATTTATCGATGTGCCTGTATTTACGGTTTTGATATAGCCTAATAAAACATGCACGTTATTAAAGTGATACTGCAGTCAAAAACTGACTTTTCCCGTTGAAAACCTATGTTTTGAGTTAGATTATGATCATACACAACTGTTTATGTCCGAAAATTTAATGTTTAGTCAAAATGGTTTTATCTGAGTTTTTGTGTAGACTTACCAATATGCTGGCTTCCGGGGATTCGTGACGTCACGAGATCCTTAACATAAAAATGGGTGGACTTGAGGTGGTCATAGGGGTGGGTCTTGGCTGGGCACGTGTTATAAAAGCAGAGAACGACAATTTTTTTTTTTCCTTCTGAGACTGAGACCCTTGTACCCTTGTAATTAGCTAGTTCAAGTTCAAATGCGAATTGCTTTGTATTATTGCTAACGTTAATATTACGACTTATATCGAGCTACAGTTATTCATATACGACGTCTTACTACTTGGTATCTTTAGCTAACTTGCCTGCATTATGCCAAGGAGTCAGAGATGTATCGTTCCTCGGTGCAACGCCACCGGCTCTGCTAGCTTTCATAATCTGCCGAGAGACCCAGCGCTACTTAGCCAGTGGCTTCAAGCTATCGGTGTAGAGCACGCGGAATTGCCGAAGAAAGCCCTAGTGTGCAACGCGCACTTCACACCGGACTGCTACCACAATTTAACTGGCTTTGAGATGGGCTTCTATAAAACTGTCGCTGAAGCCAGGTGCCATCCCAACAGTGATGGATGTAATTTTGTAATCATTACATCAGCTAAGTACAATATACCTATTACATTGTATTTGTGACATTGTGTAATTGCACATGTATTGGCCACTATTATACAGTTGGGCCAAGCATGCCCGACTACGACACAGCAGTATTAGACAAATCAAGAATAGCTTCATAACTACGCTGACATAACGTTACCTCAGTAACCTCACGGCAACATAGGTTTTCTGGAGGGGACAGGTTAGAGCAGTGGCCACAAGCCACTGTTGGGACATTAGTTTGTTTCTGTTTACATGCAAGTTATCTGTACAAACTACAACAAAAATGCTTTTGCAAACGGTTGACATTACTGATAGGTAATAGCTAATGTGGGGTTGAAGGCAACCTATTGTGTGAGCTATCTTTTATGAATACGTAACGTTAGCTAATAAACGACAGCAATAATACATTTGATGTAGCCCTAGCAAAACCAGTAACCAGTTGGTCAGTAACTCGGACGGAATGTATCGATAAGTTAGGTAATGCAAGGCAGTCTATTGTGTGAGTTTAGCCTTGTTTGGAGAGAACTGGTAACTTAGATAGCTAGTTATATTAGCTATATCATTTATGAATAATGTTAGCTAATAAATGATAATTCTCTCCGGACCAAGTGAAGTTATGAGGGCGCTACAACCAGCCATGTTCAATATACTAACGTCACTGTGTGACTGGGTTTTGCTGTGTATTTGAATGTATTCAATAGTAACGTTACTTTAGGCAGACAAACAAGCTAACTTAACTAGGTAACGTTAGCTTTACCATTCGGTTACATCCCGGGTCCTCTCCTCGCGAAGACGTTGCTCAACTAATACAGCCATTTTATTTAGTTGTGAGGAGAGAGCTGGAAGGGGGCTCAGTCAGTTCACCAAGACACACCCTTTCACTCCTTGACCGTATGAATATTCATAATATGACTACGTGGCATCATCGTCATATGACCACACCTACTCACGAGTTTCAGTTCAAATTGAAGCGGAAAAAAGGGCCTTAGAAAAGCCTCTGCAGTATCTCTTTAAGACATGTGTCTGTCGCATCTTTTTTGTTGCACTTAACATTTTGTTGCACTTAATCTCAATGTAGCGTTCTGTTGGGCGCTGAAGCGATACATTGTATTCAGTTTTGAACTCATTCTACTGTCTGGCACCAACAGCGCAGCCCGTCGTATGACTAATTGGCTACCTTTGAAGGTGACGTCTTGCAATACTGCGCTCTGGCACAAAAATGGCACCACCACTGAGCTTTGGCAAAATGAATTCTACTTGAGAGCCACTCCTCGCTTTCGCTGGAGAAATTCACGAATCTTAGTTCATTTTACAGTTTTCCTAGTTTTTTTTCCCTCGAAGGAAACACACAGAGATGTGCTCTTTCTAATTTAATACAAAAAGATAGGCCATTTGCATGACACATGATGGATTATGTAGATTTAAAATACAAGGTGGTACTAGCAGCCCATCATGGTACTAGCAGCCCACCATTCTTTTTTTTTTAGTTTTACGCAAACAACTTAGAATGTACATTCGCTCGCCGACGACGGCAAGGCGTAGGAGTTGTTTCCTGTTAGTTTAGCAAGTTTTTACGAATTTACCTCGTTTATTTAAGTAGTCAGCAAGGCTACAGAAAATCCTTGCCTGCTTATATGGATTTTGAGAGTGGCCAGAAGAAGATACCATAGTTACCATGATACGATCGATAACATAGAATTGCTTTGTTGAAGAATTGTAACGTTCCGTTCCCGTCCTGTCCGTTTTCCATGTTTTCCTTGTTTCCTTCCGTGTCATGTTGGATCCCTTGTCCGTGTTTCCCTCCTGGCTGTGGACTGGGCGTCTCCCTCGGGTACTTTTTGGTTTCATTTTCCACTTTAGCTTCCGCCTATCACTCGCCCCTCTCGTTACTCACATTCCTCACTGCTGTGCTTCGGCAATCACTCCTGATTTAACATCACACCTGTTTCTCGTTTTCTCCTTCACTTCCTGCACCATTTAAACCCCTGGCTGGCTGCTATTCAGCGCCAGTTCGTTGACTAACCTACCGTGTTTGTTTCGTATCCCGTTTCTGGTCCAGTGTTTGTGAACCTGCTGGTTCATACCTGTTCGCCTGGTTTCCTGACTGGTAGCTATCTCTGCTAATCTTTCGCTGCTGCATGCATTTACCTGTTTCCCTTCAAAACCTCCAGACGCCGCAGTTCCAGTCTTCCCGCAGCTGTGTTTGTCCTCCCCGTGTTACGTACCTCCCGTACTCGTGTTGCAGTACCAGGACCTCTGCATGCCAGCCGGCTTACGCCAGTACTGCCCGAGCTACGCCGCACCTTCCAACTCGGCGGTGCATTCACCAGCTACAGTCCTGTCACAACACCCTGCCTTTAACCTCTGCTTTCTGCCCGGTTACTCAAGCTACCCGGTCCAGTTTCCAGTCCTGTTCCAGCCCAGTTCCGATCCAGTTTCCAGTCCAGCTCCAGTCCAGTTTCCAGTCCAGTTCCAGTCCAGTTCCGGTGTTTTAGACACCTCCGTTCAAGTCCAGTTCCGGCTTGGAACCAGTTCCGTGCCGTCCCCTGTGTTCCTGAGTGGACCTTCCGGTCCAGTTTCCAGTCCAGTTCCAGTCCAGGTCCGGTGTTTCATACACCTCCGTTCAAGTCCAGTTCCGGCTTGGAACAAGTTCCGTGCCGTTCCCGTTTCCTGAGTGGACCTCCCGGTCCAGTTTCCAGTCCAGTTCCCAGTCCAGTTCCAGTCCAGTTCCGGTGTGTTATACACCTCCGTTCAAGTCCAGTTCCGGCTTGGAACAAGTTCCGTGCCGTTCCCGTTTCCTGAGTGGACCTTCCGGTCCAGTTTCCAGTCCAGTTCCGATCCAGTTTCCAGTCCAGTTCCAGTCCAGTTCCAGTCCAGTTCCGGTGTTTTAGACACCTCCGTTCAAGTCCAGTTCCGGCTTGGAACAGTTCCGTGTTTCCTCAAGTCCAGCTCCGGCTTGGAGCAGTCCTCAGTTGGACGCTATCCTGTGTTAACTAACTAACCTGTTTTGCTCCCGTGTACAGCTTTGGGACCACCCCAACGCTTAATAAAGTTCCACTTTCTGTAATCTGTCTCCTGGTCGTTGCACTTGGGTTCGTCCCGTATCAGGATCGTAACAGAACGAACTGGCCAACAATATGGACCCAGCCGATCTGGAACAGATTCGCCACGCCTTCTCCTGCCAAACTGCGATCAGCGACCAACAGGGTCGCCGTTTGGATGATGTGCTGGAAGTAGTTAGGGGCATCACGGAGCAAGTATCCCAACTTTCGCTCCACCAACCGCTACTACGGATTCCAGCCAACCCTACTCCTTCCTCTCCCGAACCCCATCCGGAGGCACCGGCTCCCACTTCCAGCCGTGAGCCCCGTGTACAACACCCCGAGTTATATCGCGGGGGGTTGGGGAGATGTCGTGAATTTCTACTTAAATGTGACATTGTGTTTCGGATGCAGCCCTCCTCCTTCGCCTCTGACTCCAGCAAGATCGCGTTCATTATGAGCAGCCTGGGAGGGAGCGCCCTGGAGTGGGCTACATCCATCTGGGACAGCCAGGCTCCGTTATGCAGCAACTTCGCAGCCTTTACGGCAGAGATGCGACGTGTGTTTGAACACCCGACCTGTGGACGTGACGCTACCCAGCGTCTGCTTCAAGTTCGCCAAGGCAACCGCAGTGTCGCAGAAATGGCCATTCAGTTTCGTACCCTCGCCGCGGAGTCAGGATGGAACGACGCCTCCCTCCAGGGGGCTTTCCGCCAAGCTCTCAGCGAGGAACTCAAGGACCAGCTTGCCACTCGGGAGGAATCCAACTCCCTTAATAGCCTCATCAGCCTCGCTATAGCCATCGATAATCGTCTCCGCATCCGGGCCCGGGAGCGGGGAGGAAGTTCCGGGCGTCATTCGCCCTCCGTCGTCTCTAATGTTCATTCACACTCCATCACTGGATCTCGGGCGCCTACGGGCGGGTCCGAGGAAGAGCCCATGCAACTGGGCAGAGTTGCGGTCAATCCCGAGGAGCGTCAGCGCCGTCAGCGCACCAGATCCTGTTTCTATTGCGGCAAGCCTGGCCATCAGATCGCCTCCTGTCCCATTCGCCCAAAAGAAGGGGCTCGCCAGTAAGACTGGGCGTACTGACGAGCCCCATCGTTCCCAACCATGCTGCCCAGGACCGCCTCATGTTCAAGGCTACTCTCCTTTGGAGGGACAAGACCCTATCTTCTTCGGCCCTAATTGACTCCGGAGCTGACGCCAGCTTCATGGATATCACCTTCGCCAGGAGGGCCGGCATTCCCACGGAACGTCTCACTTCACCCATTTCAGCTCTAGCTCTGGACGGTAGGAGTTTGGGGTTAGTTACCCACTCCACCGTTCCTATCCAATTAGTTCTATCTGGCAATCATCGGGAGTCCATTCAGCTATTACTGATTAACTCCCAACAATCTGCTCTGGTTTTAGGTCAGACCTGGCTTCGCCTCCACAATCCCCATATTGACTGGAAAGCCGGTCGCATCCTGGCGTGGAGTGCCCACTGTCTAGCCAGCTGTCTCCGTTCTGCACTACCCCCTCCGGGGCCCAGTAAACCCTGTTCCATGCAACCTATACCGGATTTAACGAATGTTCCCAGCGAGTATCACGACCTCGCGCAAGTATTTTCTAAATCACGTGCTCTGTCCTTACCTCCTCACAGGCCGTATGACTGCGCCATTGACCTACTGGCTGGAGCTAAACTGCCATCGGGACGCCTCTACAGTCTGTCTGGACCGGAGAAACTAGCCATGGAGGAATACATCCACGACTCCCTCGCTTCGGGTATTATCCGTCCCTCTTCATCCCCAGTCGGTGCAGGGTTCTTCTTCGTTGGGAAGAAGGATGGCTCCCTGCGACCCTGCATCGACTACCGGGGCCTCAACCAGGTCACCATCCGTAACAAATACCCTCTTCCCCTCATTAACACCGCCTTTGAAGCCCTCTCTCCAGCTGTGACGTTCACCAAGCTCGACCTCCGGAATGCGTATCACTTGGTGCGTATCCGTGAGGGGGACGAGTGGAAGACTGCTTTTAATACCCCGTTGGGCCACTACGAATACCTGGTGGTCCCTTTCGGCCTTACTAACGCCCCAGCAGTCTTCCAGAGCATGGTGAACGACGTCCTGCGGGACCTCCTAGGGAGGAGCGTTTTTGTTTATATCGATGATATTTTAATTTTTTCTCAATCCCCGCAGGAGCATGTCCGTCACGTTCGAGAGGTTCTCCAGCGGCTGTTGGAGAATCAGCTGTTTGTTAAGGCTGAGAAATGTTCCTTCCACGCTTCCACGGTCCCGTTCCTCGGCTTCATTATCGAGGAGGGCAGTATCCGGGCGGACCCTGTGAAAATCAAGGCGGTGACAGAATGGCCCCAACCCACCTCCCGCAAGCACCTTCAACAGTTCCTGGGGTTTGCAAATTTCTACCGCCGCTTTATTCGCAATTACAGTTCCATTGCTGCTCCCCTGACTAAACTCACTTCCGTTGCCCTGCCTTACTGTTGGAATTCCGATGCCCAGCGAGCTTTCGAGCTACTCAAGGCTCGGTTTTCCTCAGCACCTATCCTCCTTCACCCTGACACTTCTCGGCAGTTTGTCGTTGAGGTGGATGCCTCCGACACCGGCGTGGGGGCCATTCTGTCTCAACGGTCCGCCTCTGATAGCAAGCTCCATCCCTGCGCATTCTTCTCCCGGAGGCTGTCCTCCGCCGAGAGGAACTACGATGTCGGGGATCGGGAACTGCTGGCGATAAAACTGGCTCTTGAGGAGTGGCGCCACTGGCTGGAGGGGGCAGGTACCCCTTTTCTTGTTTTTACCGACCATCAAAACCTCATTTATTTAAGATCTGCCAAGAGGCTCAATTCTCGTCAGGCTAGATGGTCGTTATTTTTTGCACGCTTTAATTTCTCTGTTTCTTTCCGCCCTGGTTCCCGTAATATTAAAGCAGATGCCCTGTCCCGCATTTTTTCCCCTCCCTCCAGTCCTGCTGATCCGGAGCCCATTTTGCCGGCCTCCTGTGTGGTGGCTGCGGTCTCCTGGGAGATTGAGGGCATTGTGAAGGCCGCCCAGACTTCCCAACCGGACCCCCGCAATAACCCTAACTCCTGTCTTTTTGTCCCCGATTCCGTCCGCTCCCAGGTCCTCGAATGGGTTCACGCCTCGTGCCTGGCATGTCACCCAGGTGTCGCCAGAACTATCGCCCTCGTCGGGAGGAGTTTCTGGTGGCCTACCCTTAAAGGGGATACCCGTGCCTTCGTCCTGGCCTGCTCGGTGTGCGCCAGGAGCAAGGCTTCCCACCAGCCTCCCTCCGGTCTTCTCCTTTCCCTCCCCGTCCCTGGCCGTCCTTGGAGTCACATTGGTGTGGACTTCGTAACCGGTCTGCCGTTGTCAGAAGGTAACACCGTCATTCTGACAATAGTGGACCGGTTCTCCAAGGCGGTTCACTTTGTTCCCCTCCCCAAGCTCCCGTCCGCCCTTGAAACCGCTGAGCTCTTGGTGCTACACGTGGTCAGGCTGCACGGGATCCCCTCTGACATCGTGTCAGACCGTGGGCCCCAGTTCTCCTCCCGAGTTTGGAGGGCGTTCTGTGCAGCCCTGGGTGCCTCTCCTAGTCTTTCCTCGGGTTTCCATCCCCAGTCTAATGGTCAGGCAGAGAGGGCGAACCAGGACCTGGGGGCCGCCCTGCGGTGCGTTACAGTGCGCAATCCTGCCTCTTGGAGCCGTTTTCTCCCCTGGGTCGAGTACGCACATAACTCCCTTAAGAGTGCCTCTACTGGCCTATCCCCGTTTGAGTGTGCTTTAGGCTATCAACCCCCTCTTCTGTCGACCCAGGAGGCCGAGATAGCTGTCCCCTCTGTTAGGGCCCATGTCCTTCGTTGTAAAAACATTTGGAGACTCACGCGCACCGCACTCCTTCACGCCAATTCCCGCTCCCAACGTCTGGCGGACCTTCACAGGACCGCAGCCCCACAGTATAGGGCCGGTCAGCAGGTCTGGCTCTCCACTGCAAACATCTCCCTTCCCTCTTCATCCAGAAAGCTTCAGCCCCGTTTTATTGGTCCCTTCCCCATCATTTGTCTAGTTAACCCGGTGTCTGTTAAACTTTCCCTCCCCGCCTCCCTCAAAGTTTACCCGGTGTTTCATGTGTCCCAGGTTAAGCCTGTCTCCTCCAGCCCCCTCAGTACCCCTACCATCCCGCCTCCTCCCGTCCGAGTTGTTGACAACGCCCCGGCCTACACGGTGAACCGTGTTATTGATATCCGCCGCAGGGGCCGGGGTTTCCAATACCTCGTCGACTGGGAGGGGTACGGTCCTGAGGAGAGGTCGTGGCTCCACAAGAGCCTGATCTTGGACCATTCAGTAATCCAAGACTTCCACGAACAGTTCCCTGACAAGACCAGGCCTCCGGGTACGCCAGGTGGCGTACATTGAGGGGGGGGTACTGTAACGTTCCGTTCCCGTCCTGTCCGTTTTCCATGTTTTCCTTGTTTCCTTCCGTGTCATGTTGGATCCCTTGTCCGTGTTTCCCTCCTGGCTGTGGACTGGGCGTCTCCCTCGGGTACTTTTTGGTTTCATTTTCCACTTTAGCTTCCGCCTATCACTCGCCCCTCTCGTTACTCACATTCCTCACTGCTGTGCTTCGGCAATCACTCCTGATTTAACATCACACCTGTTTCTCGTTTTCTCCTTCACTTCCTGCACCATTTAAACCCCTGGCTGGCTGCTATTCAGCGCCAGTTCGTTGACTAACCTACCGTGTTTGTTTCGTATCCCGTTTCTGGTCCAGTGTTTGTGAACCTGCTGGTTCATACCTGTTCGCCTGGTTTCCTGACTGGTAGCTATCTCTGCTAATCTTTCGCTGCTGCATGCATTTACCTGTTTCCCTTCAAAACCTCCAGACGCCGCAGTTCCAGTCTTCCCGCAGCTGTGTTTGTCCTCCCCGTGTTACGTACCTCCCGTACTCGTGTTGCAGTACCAGGACCTCTGCATGCCAGCCGGCTTACGCCAGTACTGCCCGAGCTACGCCGCACCTTCCAACTCGGCGGTGCATTCACCAGCTACAGTCCTGTCACAACACCCTGCCTTTAACCTCTGCTTTCTGCCCGGTTACTCAAGCTACCCGGTCCAGTTTCCAGTCCTGTTCCAGCCCAGTTCCGATCCAGTTTCCAGTCCAGCTCCAGTCCAGTTTCCAGTCCAGTTCCAGTCCAGTTCCGGTGTTTTAGACACCTCCGTTCAAGTCCAGTTCCGGCTTGGAACCAGTTCCGTGCCGTCCCCTGTGTTCCTGAGTGGACCTTCCGGTCCAGTTTCCAGTCCAGTTCCAGTCCAGGTCCGGTGTTTCATACACCTCCGTTCAAGTCCAGTTCCGGCTTGGAACAAGTTCCGTGCCGTTCCCGTTTCCTGAGTGGACCTCCCGGTCCAGTTTCCAGTCCAGTTCCCAGTCCAGTTCCAGTCCAGTTCCGGTGTGTTATACACCTCCGTTCAAGTCCAGTTCCGGCTTGGAACAAGTTCCGTGCCGTTCCCGTTTCCTGAGTGGACCTTCCGGTCCAGTTTCCAGTCCAGTTCCGATCCAGTTTCCAGTCCAGTTCCAGTCCAGTTCCAGTCCAGTTCCGGTGTTTTAGACACCTCCGTTCAAGTCCAGTTCCGGCTTGGAACAGTTCCGTGTTTCCTCAAGTCCAGCTCCGGCTTGGAGCAGTCCTCAGTTGGACGCTATCCTGTGTTAACTAACTAACCTGTTTTGCTCCCGTGTACAGCTTTGGGACCACCCCAACGCTTAATAAAGTTCCACTTTCTGTAATCTGTCTCCTGGTCGTTGCACTTGGGTTCGTCCCGTATCAGGATCGTAACAGAATATGCCTGAGGGATATGCATGAGGGACATTCTCTCCTCAAAATGTAAGTATTAACGTTACTGCTTGTGATATTTCAAATATGTACATTAGTTTTTCCATTCCACCAGTGTTGTGCCATATGTTAGATATTGTTTTCGCATTTTCAGTGCATTTCACATAGTGTCGTGTACGCTTTCATGGGTGGCTCAGTCATGTTTTACGTTTGATTTACCCTGAAGCTAGAACATTTGCCAGCATTTCCCTGATGTTGAAATATAATTTTTTTGTAATCTTATCATACATAATATAATCTGTATATGGTATGGCAATACTTTTCACTTCGGGAATGGAAATACTCATTCAAATTTACTGTGCATATGTGCTAGATGAATGTAAAAATGTCCTTGGAGTGAGTATGAATGTGTATATGCTTTATAATGGACAAAAAATATTAAATTCATTTTATGACAGGTTTTGGATAGGTACGCCCAGAGATATTTATCACCCTATACTGATGAAAAGATGGTAATTCCCACTGTTTCATATGTAGGTCTCAGTATTTCATTGCAGACTAAAGGAAAAAAATTTTTTTGCCAAGATTTCTTTTCATTTTTGGCACTTTATTTTGACCTAAATTATAAACGATAAACTAAACAAAGTTAGTACTGTAAATCGTACAACTGTCTTGCTTCATTTAAGCCATTGTCCAAGTTTCTGCTCACACCTGGAGTTATAAAGCCTTAGAGATACTGCAGTGCCTTTTCTAAGGCCTTTTTTACCGCTTCAATTTGAACTGGAACTCGTGAGTAGGTGTGGTCATTAGGGATGTAAGTAACAAATAATTTGCTATTCAATTACTCACTTTCTCTATTCGAATATGTCGTGGATTTTATATAGCAGCTTGAGTGAGGCGTGCAATACAGGCGCGAATCAGTGGCATTCCACAACAGCAAAGAAATACGGCAGGGTGGCAAAGATAACAACAGGCAAAAAGATTCTCAGCAGTGTTTTCTTCCAACCTGTCAGGAGGTTAAAGAACCAATCTTTATTTGCATCAACCCCTCTCTCCACTAATGAGTCACGGAGTTCGGTCATATTTCTAAGTCCCTGCTGTATGATCTGGCCATCCTCATCATAATGTGGTATGTATGTGCAACACGCCTCCCCAATCATCACACAAACCCCCCCCTGCTCTGCAGTAAGCTGATCTAATACCATGCGATTCTGCATAACCATTAATCGCAGTGAAGTCAACTCAGTTTTTACAGCACCTATGGTCAAAATGGCGGAGTTTATGTACTGGAGAAAAGTGTATCGAGTAACTTCTATCTCTTAAAAAGCCTCTGACACACCTAACCCAGGAAGCAAAGCCTGTATAAACTTTGAACCTGCAGTCCAAAGACGATGTACAGTAGGAACAGGATTACTATCCCAAAACCCTCTCTTTACCCTGTGCATGCGACGTGTGGTGTGACTATATGTGGAAAGGTCAGGAATCACATATGTAGAGTCATACAAGGCAACAATGGTACACACTCCACCCCAGTCAGGGGGGAGAGCAGTGTAGACTGAATTTCCACAAAGCCAGTACCAATCTGATAACAGTCGACTCCCAAGGCGCGAGGGTGGTATTATCCCGGAACAGTTTGCAGTTTGTTCCCTATTCCAAGGTAATGAGATTGCGTGTGACCAGTTCTTCCTACATATCTCATCAGCCATGTCAGGGTAGTCTCTGCAGGGACTATAGGAATCACTCAGACAGTCAAAACACTTATCAGGATGCATGGGCGGACAGTCACAGAAAACTTATATACGTATGTACCTATAATACACCTTCCAAACTTCATACTATGTTTAAGTACGACTGGACCGGGCATTCTCCATGGCACCTGTGGCCATGCTAGGTAATCTTTCAGGAAAGAACAATCTGTATTTACTACTGGAGTACTCAAAAGTGACAGATTTAATGGGACAGAGAAATCAGCTTTTTCCCACCGTATTCCCACACCTGGGTGAGAACTCAGTCCCACCAAACACGTTGAGAGGTCGTTCTTCAGATTCTGCACCTGAAGAAGAGGGCCTGCTGTGGAATGAGGCATGTGAGAGCAAACATAACAAGACTGGTTAAAGTGCTGTTTTGCAGTCCACTCAGCATAACGCCACCAAGAGTTAGTAGCATAATGATGCTTCACAGTTCCTGGTGTCAGCCAAGCTTCATTCCCGGTGGTGACATACCTTTTTAGTCCTATTAGTCATTACAACAGTACCGTTTAGTTCACTGGTGTTAATTGTGTAGAATGTCTCATGAATCAGGATAATGGGCAGAACAGTGATGAGTGTAATGAGGCCTAGTAGCAATAGGCCTACCTCCAGGCTGCAGCCTAATCTTCTCAAAGGGTTGTACCCCTCAGTGTTCCTGTTGTCATCTGGCATGTTGGGAGCAGATATTACCGTCACGTGCTCCTTGAAGTGGTGGTTCTCTGAGTTTTTAAACTCAGTGAGAACTTAGTCCTCCCTGCGCGTCGGTCGAGGTGGGTCTCTCACCCTTATCCCTCCTTTGGCGCTGGTGGAGCTCTTTTGCAGTGGCTGGCGTGGACCCAAGAAGCACGGCCTTCCACTCGCACGGCTGTGGGCGTGGTGAGTAGTATCTGGAAAGGACCCCTCCACCTGGCCTGGTGCCACTTCTTCCTTCTGAAGTCTTTTATCACCACCCAGTCTCCTGGCTGCAGGTCATGTAGAGGCCCGCTGGCTGGGTCTGGGAGAGCTGCTTTCACCTGTTGATGCACAGATCTCAGAACATTGGTTAGCTGAACACAGTAACTCACCATGCGAGTGTCAGCTAGCTCCTTGTCCAGCATCAGCCCTGGGGGGTGACATCCAGTCCTCATGGGCCGCCCTGTGATGACTTCATAGGGCGACAACCCTGTAGCAGCGTGGACCCTCCCCCGCATACCTGTAAGGACAATTGGCAGGGCCTGGACCCAATCCAGACCTGTCTCTGCCATCACTTTAGTTAACCGGTTTTTAATGGTTCCATTTGCCCTCTCTACTGCCCCTCCACTCTGAGGGTGGTAAGCACAATGGAACTTCAACCTGATCCCCAATTGCTCGGTCACTTTGTCCACCACCTTGTTTAAAAAGTGTGTGCCTCTGTCTGAAGACAGCTTCCTCGGGATCCCCCACCTAGGAATAAGCTCTGTTAGTAGGGCTTTCGCCACTGCTGCAGCATCAGCTTTCCCTGTAGGAAAAACTTCAACCCACTTTGAAAACATGTCAACAAACACCAAACAATATTTCTTACCCCTGCATAGGTTAAGTTCAATGAAGTCCATCATCAGGTACTCGAAAGGCTCCTGTGGAGCCGGGTGGGCCGCATTTGGAACCTTCTGGCCCCTCCCAGCATTATTTACAACACAGATAACACACTTTTCACAAAGGTTTTTTGCATAAGTAGAAAATCCGCTTGTGTTCCAGTGTCTGGACATCAAAGATGATATCCCTCCTTTTGACACATGATCCAGTCCATGAGTCAATTTAGCATAATAGGGAAATAAAAAACGAGGTAAACAGGGTTTACCAGTAGGGCCTAGCCAGACCCCATCAGTGTAGGTGCCGTCCCGCTTCCATTTCGCCTTTTCCTGGGGTGTGGCCCCAGCTTGGCAGTCCTGTACAGAGGCCATTGGGGTGTCTGTGGGAACAGCAGCCTGTGTGAGCAGACAGAGTTGTGTGAGGGGGGGCGATTGCAGCTGCTTTGGCTGCCAAGTCAGCCTGTTCATTACCTTGAGAGATAGCATCAGTCTGGTTTGTGTGAGCGGAGCACTTACATATAGCAATGGCAGCAGGCAAAAGAATTGCCTGTAGGAGGCAGTTCACTAAGTGTCCATTCTGTATAGTTTTCCCTGTAGAGGTAAGGAAGCCTCTATGCTGCCAAAGAGTTCCAAAGCCGTGCACAACTCCAAAAGCATATCTGCTGTCAGTGAAAATATTTACAGTTTTACCTTCAGCCAAATGGCAAGCGCGTGTAAGAGCGAACAGTTCAGCTGCCTGTGCTGAGAGGTGTCCAGGAAGGGGCAAGAATTTGATCTAACACATGAACACAATTATGCGGCTCCCCATCCTCAGGTGTAGGTAAAAGAGTAGTGGGATTCAGAACATTGCATCGCTTGACTGTAACATTTGGCAAAGAGAGCAACACATGTTGATAGTGAAGCATTCGAGCTGGTGAGAAATGGGCCGTCTTTTGCTTTAACAGAATTTCTGCTACCGCATGAGGAACAAGGACAGTGAGAGGACGATAAGCAACAAGTGATGCAGATGCAGTTACCGCCAAAGCCGCTGCTGAAATGGAGCGCAAACAAAGAGGAAGGCCCCTAGAAACAGCATCAAGTCGCTGAGAATAGTACGCCACAGGCCTGTGTTTATCACCGTGCTTTTGCAAAAGAACAGCAGACATGTAGCCGCCCTTCTCATCAACCAACGTGGTCTCACGCGGACTCGTCACATAGCGACGCTTCTGCCCAAGCGTCGCTATGTGACGCCAAAGGTAGCCTTTTGCGTCGTATATTGACGCAGCCTTTTGCGTCGTATATTGACGGTTGTGGCCACATAATTTGTCTTTGGTTGTGGCACTTCAATATTATGCTTTTTTATTTTTATTTTTTCTTCATCTGGTAGAGAGTTACGTGAACTCTTGTCTTCGGGCTCGCCCACTATCTTAACAGTTCGGGCATGAGCCCGAGTTACATGAACTCCTGTGAGGTTATGTTTAGGGGTTGGGGGTGGGGTACGGGAATCACGAACTCAGAAAGATCTCCGCGCACACGGCGAAGACTGAGCGGGCATGCTCGCAGTCGGTTATCATGAGCAAAGCTGTCGCCACAGTAGGATTCGTAAATTCGAGACGAGTGCGTCAAATAATGACGCAAAAGGCCTCCTTCTGCGTCTAAAGGATGACGCCGTAGGAGCTGCCCAAGCGTCGCTATGTGACGACTTGGGAGTGAGACCAGGCTGCATCAACAGTCAAAAGAAAAGGTTTAATCATGTCAGGCAGGCCCAAAGTAGGAGAAGAGGCCAACTGTTGTTTCAACTTCTGAAAGGAAATTTCAGCAAGCTCTGTCCATGTGAAATTATCATTAGCCGCTAGATCATGGCCATGTGCCAAATCTTGCAAGGGTTGGCAGATTTCAGCGTAATCAGAAATCCATTGCCTACAGTACCCTGTCATGCCTAGAAAAGACATTACCTGCTTTTTTGTAACCGGTTTAGGGAGGTCAAGAATCGCTTGGATTCTGTCAGTTCCCAAAGATTTGCCTTCTGCAGAAATAGTGTGTCTTAAGTAGGTAACAGTAGGTAACGCAAATTGCAGTTTCTCCTGTTTAACTTTGTGGCCCTCTGTGGCTAGGAATGTCAACAGTTCAAGTGAATCCTGAATACAGCTGTGCTCGTCTGGAGAGCAGACGAGGAGATCATCAAGGTATTGAATCAAAGTACTTTGGCCTGAAGAAAACTGGAACTGTTCCAAGTTTTCCTGCAGCGCTGCTGAAAAAAACTGCTGATGATTCAGCATACCCCTGGGGTAATCGAGACCAGGTATACCTTTTTGCCCTGAATGTAAAGGCAAACCAGTACTGGGAATTTACATCAACAGGAATACTAAAGAATGCATTCGCTAGATCGATCACAGAAAAATATTTAGCATTACCCTGGACCTGTGCAAGAATGGTAGCGGGATTAGGCACAACAGGAGCGCGCTGTTGAACGGCGCTGTTCACAGCTCGTAAATCTTGTACGAACCGGCAAGACCCATCAGGCTTTTTTACAGGCAAGATAGGAGTGTTGCATGGAGAGTCAGGACAGGGAACCACAACACCAGCTTCTAACAACGCATTAAATACGGGGACAATGCCGTCTTCGGCTTCTGGGCGTAGAGGATATTGACGTTTGCATGGTCTGTATTCAGATTTAGGGGTTACTTGAAGTGGAGTAACTCCAGCTATGAGCCCCACATCATTTTGGGACGTTGCCCACAGTTGAGAGGGAATTGCACTGAATCTCGGGTCTGACAAATGCAAATAGGCTTGGGTGTCACACCAGTGCCTGTCCACTCATGAATGCTGCAGACAGCTGTCAGAGAGTTCGGAAACTGGTGCGCAGTGACACGCAGAGAGGGAGAATATTTTGAAAATTCCCCTGTCTTTTCCCAGTCCGTGGTATCCAAACATAATTTCACCCATGGCCCTGTGTCCTCCCATTTTTTATTTGAGGCTTTGCACAGTGACACATGGGGTGCACTTCCCGCAATAGAATATAATTGCTGCTGTGCTGAGCTCAATTGTACAGACAATGCACAGAAATCGCGACCAACCAAAAACAATGTCGAATTTAATTTGCAATCACCGTACCAATTCTTTTCAAATTCCCAATCTCTACCTCGACTAAAATGTGCTGTTACATGTAGTTGTAATTCTGTCAGTCTGTCGCCAGTGCCTGTCTACTCAGTTCTGGCCATTTGTATGGCTTTAGCTGTGACTGAGGATCTGTCCAGATCCCAAGCATAGTAAAACATTTCTAGAGTTTCTGCCGTAGCAGCTCTGTCAATAGTTAAACCGTCATCAGTACACTGCACACTCAGACCTAATTTGCACATTAAGTCTCTGCCAAGCAGGTTTACCGGACATACAGGGGAGAACAAGAACCGCATGTTTCAAAGTAATATTTGAGCCCGTATTGAAATCTTGCACCAGTAATGGAGCTGTAAATTTCTCTGTCGTGGTATTTCCACCAGCATCTTGGCTGAGCATGGTTTTACCACTAAAAAGAGGAGGTTTTGAATCCCATGATTTAGCTGTTATTACAGACCGACCAGCTCCCGCATCCACAATGAAGTCTAATGCTCGCCCATCAACTTTTAATGACCAAAGTGGTAACGCATTTGGAGCTGTATGGTAAAGGAACCCAGCAAACTCACCCTTGTCCGCATGCGTTTCCTCGTCCCCCACAAAACTTCATTGTCCAGGTAATCCAGTTTGACCCCCAGGATGTTGGAAAGTAACATTCCCTTGGGGTGCTGTGTCCCAATTATCAGCATTACCGGAAAATTTACAACCGCGAGCCCAATGTCCCTTTTTTCCACATTTTCGGCAAACATCATAATCCGCCATGGTAGTGGGTCCCATGGAGTTGGGTCTCTGTCTGTTCCCTTGATTCCGTCCTCCACGTCTGCCGCGGCCTCTCCTTTGCTGCTGCTGTCCACCGGCACCGTCTCGGTTCCCCTGGTAGGACTGGAGCTGGGCCAGCTGCAGCTGAGAGGTCATCTTGTCGCTCTTCTTTTTGTCTTTGTGTTGCTTGTCGCGGTCCTGTTCTTCGCAGTGAACAGCATAACGGAGAACGTCCTTAAGTCTCCGAGTCTGCCAGCCAACACAGGAGGTCTTAATAGCGGTTGCAAGGTGTTTATCCAATCCATCCAGGAAACAGTGGGTTAGCTGAGTCTCGTACGGTGTAAGAGTCTCGCTGTTTTCCGGTTTGTCCATTCCACTGTGTGCATCGTACTTCTCTGAAAGTCTCAAGAAAATCATTAACAGTTTCACCAGGCTTTTGTTTAACCTGTCTGACTGCTTCCCAGTTCAGACGAACAGGGAATTTGGTTTTCATACTGGTTTCCAAAGTATCTATCTTCTTCATATACGCAGAAGTAGCACCATCATTGTATGGATGGTTCGTAGACCAGGTTCCCCTTACGTTACCCCACCGTAACTTCAGTTTCTTAATCAGTACAGTTTGTAATTAACCTCAGTTGGGTGACAAGTTCTTACCAGATTTCTCAAAGCTTCCATGAAGTTGGCACCACCCACCTGGGTTGGATCCGGCAAATCTTCGTAGACAGCCTGTAACTCCGACACCTTCCAGGGCCGATATACCAGGACCGTCGGACCCTGGTCGTCTTGTCCTGCCCTGGGATTGGGGCATTCTAGCACGTGTCTGGCCCTCAGGATGAGTCCCGTCCCGGCACAGATGCCGACGTCTTCGGGCCGTACGCGGTACCTCCCCTGGTGTGCGGCGGGGTAGGCATCTCTACCTCGTGCAGTTCGCCCTTATGGGAAGTTACCTGTACTGTGGAATCTGGGCCTACAGAAGCTGCAGGTCTCACTCTGGCCACCGGCCCACTCGCAGATGGTTGTGCAGCAGCACTGGAATGCTCTGCCTGGAGAGCAGTGGCTGAGGGATGTCCGTGAGCTCCTGCTGCTTGCTGTGGGATATAAGCTGGAGGACACGCAGGACAGTCCAAGTCCAGGTTAATTTTGTGTATGCTTGCAAGCTGTGCAACATTGGGATACAAAGAGCCGCCGGAATGCACAACAGGAGATAGCACTGAATTACTTTGTTGGGATTTCTCCACAGTATTTTTATTTTCTCCCTTGGTCTCCCTGCCTTAATTTTGATTCCTTTTCCCACAAATCTACTACATCCCAGTCGGGTTGCCATTTATTTTTACGTTTACTATTTTTAACCTCATATGACCGCAGCCGCATTTTTAGGTTTTCAATCTGATTTAGACTAAAAGAGCCTTTTTCAGGGAAACTTAACTTTTGCCATTTAACACGCTGGTGTGTGGTTGCCGGACCATATTTGTCATGCATTATTTTCATTGGACCCATAAATTCAGAGTCCTGTTTCTTTGAATTTTTAGAACCCATTTTCGTGCGTTTGTCCCACAACCAAACTATGCCTTTTAATTTTAAGGTTTTTTTTTTTTTTTAAATTAAAAAAAATATTTTTTTTCTTTTAATTAGGCCTATTTTAGTCAGAATCAGTTTCAGATTCTGCACTATCCTCTGGATAATTGCCCTCACTTTCAGGGTGAACGTTTAGCCTAACTTCTATTAATGCCGTTTCCTTCTCTTTTAACCACTAACCTCTAGGTATAGCTACAACAGAAAAACCACTTCCAAATCCGTCAACCTCATTAAGTGTCTCGTACAGGTATAAATGACCATAATCATCTCCTCTGCAAAAATGCCTCTCCTGTACTGGTCCGTGTATATCATTTGCCTCTACTGACAATACATGATACCACATTACAAAAATGTTTCAGAGCTCATTACAAGAGAAAGAAAAAGAGAAATATTAGTCCATGGGTGGGAGCAGCATACAGCCTCCACAGTTTGAATCACTCCACAGATTGACTGACCCGTCGGTCACTAATCAAACTTTTAGAATTTGAGCGCACTACAGCCTCAAGTTACGTTTTGCTGTGGTGGCTCACCTGAGATTCTCTTTCTATGGATTGCGTATTGATCACCCCAGACAGACGTCTTACTCTCCTCGGTCCGGTCGCCGCCGTCCTTCCTCTAGGTGACTGGTTACAGTTACCTCTCTGTGAGAAGGTGGGTTGCGGTCTCAGGGTTTGAACTCCCGGCAGTGCGCACTGTCTAAGCCGTTCCGACTTGAGAGAAATCTGCGTAGGAGAAAATCAAGTTAGCAATCCTGCCGCTGTTACACTGTTGAGATCCCGCTGCCTTTTTTAAAACACGTAGATTATCTTCTACGGGGGTTCCTGCCCTTTCAAACGAAGTAAAATATGTCATATTCAAGCGACTGTGAACGGCGCTGTATCCACGCGTAAAGACAGCCCATAGGGCAATCGGCTGTGCGCTCCTGACTGTCGACAGCATCAGATGACGCCTGTGGCCATTTTGACTGAGTATATCTGGAAGGGATGGGCTGGATTGCTGTTACAATTACGTTTTCAGTCTATCCCGATGTATTTAGCAATGTGTAGCTTTTTTTGTGAGCTGAAAAAACGTCACAGACCAGTCTTTCTCTGTACGCAGACACAGGCAGCTGTATGATGCAATTGCGCTGGTGATGTCTTTGCTGCTTCAAAGTTTACGATTATTTTATACATTTATACGCGAACGTGGCAATCAACGGTGGAAAGAAGAGCGCTTATTTCACGGTTGCTCAGGTTTTGGAGGTGAAGAAGTGTCCCAGAGGCGAAGAAGTCTGTGTTCTGGCAGAGCAATGACTCTGGCATGGACCCGTGCCTGGACATGTAAGTGTTTTTAAAAATATATAATACAAATTATTATTATTATTATTATTATTATTATTATTATTATTATCATCATAATCATCAACAGTATGGAGCGCTATTATCTAGAGTATTTTTAGTTTGGTGATAAATGGATTCTCGCAGGAGTTCGCTAGTTAGCTTATATGGCGTAAGGTGTTAGCTTATATGATAAGGAGCGCCTGCTCTTTGTTTGTTTTCTAGTTCATTCGCAGTTTCTTTGTGCAGCAACCAACACAAGGGCTAGTTGTTGAATTTACGCATGAAACGACATCCATTCTCAGTACTTTATTTCACGGTTCAGTCAAGACATTACAGCATTATAATAATGTAATTTAGTTTGTGCAAGCTGACAAACTAATTCATAAATCCTAGTTAGCTACGATTGCTAATTATGTTGGAGCTAATATCAGACGTACTGTGGATGTAAGATGTTTTAATGTATATACGTATATATATATATATATATATGTGTGTGTGTGTGTGTATATATATATATATATTTTTTTTTTTTTATAAAATAAAAAAAATTTTTCCACTTAATTTTAATACTTGCCATATGTCTTTTTGAGATAATTTGTGTTCTCATTTTTTAGTGATTCTACTTAGTAATGTACTTGAATCTGTCTTTTTCAGGGAGGACAGTGAAGACACCCCTCCCCCACCTGACACCTCTGTCGTAGGAGGTGGTAACAGACAGGTGGTTTGCCAAATAGTGATGTATAATTCATTACTTTTGCTGTAAAATGTCAAGTTGAAGGCTTGTTATAGATAAACCTGTTATTCTGCTGGCTTATGGGGCTCTGGTAAATCTAACTTTGAAGTACAGTGCCATTTTAAATGTAAAGCAGATTGGTTGGATAACATTAGGGTAAGTAATCCTTTTCGGAGAGGTATTTGGGCACTTTTGGGCACGCTTTGTAAGAGAATACCCTCATAAACATAAACACAAAACATGTGTAGGTTAATTTTCTTCACATTCTGTATTACAAAAAATGTTTTAAAAGAAAAATAAAGTTTTCTGATGATTGACATGCCTAGACAGAAAGATATGCACATGTTTTATATTTGGAGAGGTTCGGATAAATATTGGGACACTGGGCACAGTTTTGGAAAAATTACCAATGGATAAGGAAAGCCTGTAGATATCTTTACCAAATTCTATACACAAGTGGACAACATATCACTGCACTAGTGTAAGGAATTCTGGCTTGCTCCAGTAGTTTTAAGTTGAAATATTCAGTGCTAAACTGTAAAAACACAAGGCGTTTTGTACTTTTTTTTGTTTTTTTATGTGTATTATGTATAAACTGTATGTGACCATTTTTACATAAATTTATTCTGATGCAAATTTCTGAATGGTACAAGCCTCTTCTTTCATTGAAACTTTCAACCATGGATGTGCAGTGAAGAGTTTTTGAGATATTGGCACTTAATTGACACTAGTAAAAACTAGGCGAAAATTGGGCCAAATGGGCCAAAGTAAATAGGGCTAATAGTGTTCATAGCGTATATATGAATGATGGAAATAAAGTGGCTCTGGAGAGAGTTTGTTCGGCACACACATACATTAGCTAAAGGTTTGTACTTTCAATAAGGGTACAAAATAATGAAATGTTAATCGAATGCTTTGTTAATGGATTTGTACATCATTAATTAATGTTAGCAACTACATAGCTACATTAGTTAATGCCAATTCATGTAGCCAAACATTATTGCAAAGTGTTACCGACTTTTTTTTCCTTTTATTACAACAATAAATCACGTAACACGTAATAGCTAACACTAATAGTTTATCACTAACTGGCAACCGAGCGAACTTCAGCTGAATAACTCTCAGACTTTCACTCAGTAGGCTAGATACCATTGCTTTTGAAATTCAGAAGGTTCCATTAATTACGAGCGATTGTTTTATTTCAGTGTGGCTTTACCTGCACGCTGCTCTTTTCAGTTTTTTTCCCCTTCGTCTTGTAAGCGCATGCGCACTTGCGAACTTCCTGTAATCACGAATGAGGCCGATCACGAATGAGGCCAGGGCTGTGTTCGGAATCGCTCCCTATTCACTCCCTCCCTATACACTACTTAGGGAATCTAGGGCACTATATAGGGATTCACTGGTGGAAAAGAAGGAGGTGATTTCGGACACTACATAGTCTGAATAGGTTACTTAGCAACGCGCAACGCTTGCGTGACAGCGGTCACCGGCTTGGTGAGAAAGCATGCAAGAAACGGTAAAAAAGTTTTATTTTTTTATTTTTAACAAGGGTTTTGTTGTCTCGTTGTAGGTAGATAGGTAAGTTAGGTAACTAGGTAGCTAGCTAGCTAATTAAGTTGCATTTTCCATTAAACAGTAATAATTGTTAAATTAAAAAAATAGTTAACACTTTGTAATATATTTAATCTACCGCGTTTATTTATATTTCGGTTATAAAGCCGATTAAACTGATTTAATATAGGCTACAAGATGAAACTTGCATTTATATTTACATTTGTAGACCAGCGCAGGCTCAGCCGTCGCCATCTTGACAAAAAAAATATCTCCGGTCATGTAGTGTACATCGTTTGTACCCTACATTTTGTGGTGCATTGTGGGGGATATTGAGTGGACTATTTAGGGTGTCAAATTGACATTTTGAATTTTGGACACCCTACAAAATGGCTGATACCCTAAATACTGCACTATATAGTGAATAGGGAGCGATTCTGAACACAGCCCAGGTCTGCGAGTCTGCAGATGAACCCTGCTCGAACAGTACGTTCGATGTGAATTGTGGGTAATATGAGCTTGCAGAGTCTGCTCTTTTGCAGACTCGTTCCCTTGAGAAAAGTTGAGGGTGGAGGGTCTATGTCACAAACTTCACTTGGCTTTCTAACGGATTGGACTCACACTTAAAATGGTGACCGAGGGTACATCCTGGTCTCAAAAGGGATTCCCTCAAGTGAAGTTTGCAAGTGAAGTTTACGAGGGTGGAGCAAAAACTGGATTGGGACGCAGCCGATGTCTACTCGAACATGCCCTAGAGCTCCGTAGTCCCGCCCCCTCCTATCCCTGGCTGGTCCTGGAAGCCATTACTTTTCCCCACTTCGGGAACAACCCCTCAACCTTATGATGATATGACATTGTATGGACCAAAATTTTACATATATGTGATACATAGTCCATTACATACTCATCACTGCGTTTAAATCAAATTTCAATCGTATAATTAACGGAGTTTGAGAAACATAACTACACTACCCAGAATCCCCGGTCGTACATAGCTAACAAAGTCGCTACCGGGCGGCCGCTCTGCTAGCGAAAATGGCTAACACTCGGTCTGCTCTTGTAACTTATTATGGAAGCTACCGGGCAAAGAAGTAGCTACTCTGCTAGCGAAAATGGCTATCACTTTGTCTTATTATGGGAGTGAAACTAAAGCCCGGCGCACACAGCCCGACTGAACAAATCTAGACTCATCTCAATTCAACTGGTTTTTATCAGTCGGTCTGTGTGCACATAAAAAAACTGAGAAAATCTGAAAAAATCCCGTTTTTGGTCGAGATTTTCTCAGATTTGAAGATTGAACATGTTGGATGTCAGTCAGTCTGGAATGGTCTCAGATTTTCAGTGTGCACCGGGTTTAAAACTGACAAAAACTGGTAGAACGATTTCCAGCCAATAAACGGGTGTTATTGTATTACAACTACGATCAAATTGCGTCACAATTCATGTTTCGCTTGGCTGGGAATAGGCTGTATAAACATCAGCACAGTGATTTCGGTATTGCTCAACCAATGTGTATGCAACTTTGAGTAAATTATAGTAATCTCGGGAAATGGCTAAATGATTGCCTTTTGCGATTGTTTTTAACAAATGCACAAGTCACCTGAAAGCAGCGAGGAGAGCTCTGAATAGTGTAGCAGTTTTGTATGGCTAACCCACTGCCACAGTAACCTATGTGTCAACTTTGTAAAAAAACTAAATAAAATTACACGATGACTGAGCTACACTTGTCCATTGCTTCGTGGATAGGCTATGAAAACATAAAGGTAGGCAAATTATACTACAGTTAATGGCCTAATAATTATATTAATAAGCTACCCTGCAAAACTGACTACAAGTAGAACGTAGCCTACAACTGGTTGAACGACTAGCCTACTGTTCGCGCAGCTATCTGTAGCTACACAGATAACGTACACAGAAATATGTATAAACTTCTGGACGAGAGACCGTGAGGACCTGCTAATTGATTTGTAGTCGAACAAAACCTGTCTTTATGATTGTTCAAGTAAAGCTTATTTAGATCGCAATACAGACAAAAGCTATCTCCGATTACATTTTTTCTTGTAGGCTACCCTTAAGCCTGCACACTAGGGGTGTGAATCTTTGGCTTCACAGCGATTCGATTCGATTACGATTCAGTAGTTGGCGATTCGATTCAAGGACACATTTTTTTTTTTTGGAACGATTCGATTCGTTTCGATTCTGTAACCCACGATTCGATTCAGTAACTTTTAACCAAAATTCTATATCCATGAAATAAACATGCAATAATGCGAGTGAGACTATCTGTATTCTTCTGAAAGGTGAAAAAATAAACAGACAACAGAATTACTTATTAAACATATTTATCCTATAAAAAAAGTAGTCCTGCATAATATTTTATGCTGAATACAAAAATGTAATTAAACATGGCTCAGTTATTTTGAACATTTTTCAATAGGCTACATGCTGGCATGTATATGGGAGAGAGTGGGTGGGTGAGTGAGTGAGTGAGTTAAGAGTCAGTGAGCGAGTGAGAGCGGTACTTCCTTGCAGGCTGACTAGCTCAGTGTTTCCCCTACCATTATCTTGGCCGGGCGGGACAAGAGGGAAAATAAATAATTTTTATGAAAAAAAAAAAAATTTATATTATTCTTTTTTAAAAATATATACGTATATAATCTTTTTTTATTTTTTTTTATGTAGCTGCAATATTTCCCTTACCGCAGAATGCGGGAATGATCAAAATAGCATCTGGAAAAACCCTTGCCAAAACAGCTTCGGTTGTTTTCAATGGCAGCGCTGATATTATGAGGGTGTAATTATAGTTTCCGCCTCTACGCAAAATGGCGCACTTTCACCGCCCGGCCTGAAAAAAAATCTAGGGGAAACACTGTAGCTGATGACAGAGTTACGGATTACCGCATTTCACAAAAAAATGTGTAAACTAAGTCTTAAAACAATAATCATAATTAAGAATCGCGATTCATTAGATTTAAAGCATTTATATCGATTATGAAGCCAACGCGATTCATTCTATTTATTTATTTTAGCAGATCGATTTAGTTGCATCGGTAGGACTGACCATCGATTCATCGATGAATATATAAATATATATGTATGCCTATATAAAATCTGTTGACTGAATCAAAAAGTGTATGAAGAAATAATAACAAAAAAAGGCCTGTCCAAATATAGGTAACTTAATGTATTTTCCAATACATTATTCAAGTATATTTGTAATTATACCATATTCTATAGAAAAGTAAAGATTCAACTTTGTTATCAGGAGTGATTTGTTTTTGCAACAGCTTAAAGGGTAAGTTCGCTATTTTGGACCTTGGACCCTATTTGCGGTCCGTCTTCCATGAACCTGACCCATGAAGTCCATTTTTTCGCTGATCGGTCCAGTATTGAGTTCGGTACAGATTTCCTGTAGGCTCTCACTGGGCTACAATGGAAGTGAACGGGGCAATCAGAAATGTTCGATAAATGTGCTTTCATGTACAATAAATGAGACGGGAAGCTCAGGGTGTATTGTTACCGGTCTCAGTATGCTCTCCTGTGAAATGTATCTCAATCCGAACATTTTTACGTGCTTGGCATGGCTTGGAAGTAAGCATTTCTCTGTTGCTTGTTTGCGCTGCACTCGCGGAGTACTATGTGTCGGGGGTAGGGGAGCGGGAAGGTGTGCCGGCCGTTTACGAAACTATCTAGCTGAGCAGTCTGCGTTTGTTTACCTGCAGCAACGTAGGCTACAATTTCCACAAAAAAACTTGGATGATGGATGACTATAATGATTATGAAGACGAAGAATTCGATTTTGACTTTGACGTTACTGGCTACAGATTTGAGCCAGAATACACGGACACGGAACTACAAGAGATGGATGATAAGAGAGCAAGAGAAGAGAGAGAGGCTGAAGTTGCGCAGGTAATGTTATCCGAAGTCGCTGCCGAGGCTAGACCAAGAATTTCGGGGGACTTTTGGTGTTCTTGCAAGAGGTGCAAGCAGATGCCCAGAGAGGAGGAAAGTTTGTGTTGTAGGGAGTGGGATCTGTTGCTACCGAATGCCATTGAAAACCTGGATGTATCCGTGGATGACACTGGATCATCTCCATTGATTACCATTACACTATGACTGCCAACAGATATGTGATAGATGAGAAGTTTGGACAGGACACCATGCGTCAAGCATTTGTAAATAAAACATTATAGAATTGTAAAAAGTTATAGTTGATGAACGTTTCCGACAGTTTTGTTACAAGAAAACAACTTATGTCAAGCTCGGATTTTGTTAGTTGGTATTGAGTGCTGGGTCAGAGGACGCGCTCAAAAAAAATAAAAATGTTAGTAACGTTATAGCTAAATATAACTTACCTCCGCTCCGGTGCTTGATAGTGCTGCAGGTCCGACACGAGGAACAGCTGTGTTCTTTAGAAACCAGTGTTTTGCTTCTGATTTGCGGTTACAGAAATCAGTAGCGTCGAAATGCGCTCCACAAACTCGCGAGTCTGCCAAACGGAGTTGATTGACTGGAGTGTTTATGTCGATCCGTAAGACAACCAGCCAAAGTCTCAATCTTTCTGGGTCAGAGAACGGGAGCCTGTGAAAACTGGTATTTGAGCGGCCAGACATTTTATTCCCACAACCGGGGACTGCACATTCGCGCACCATTGCTGTGATGAATTATTACAAATGATGATTACAAAAACTGCGTTACAAATATTTCTGCTGTAGGCTACTAGCTAGTAAACTCCAACGGGAGGTCAGGATTTGTGATCAACTGCTTTTCAAGCGCCCCCCCTCTCTCTACAACGTAGCTAGACTGCGGAAGTTTACAGTGCGAGGTAGTGCGGTCGGAGAAATAGTTCTGTTTCAAATGGAACTGTTGTTTCAACGTTCGGTTTGCGTTTGCGATAGCCTACATTTCACAGGAGAGCATACTGAGACCGTAAGAATACACACTGAGCTATAAAAGCACATTTATCGTTGTTTTTCCATAACATTTCTGATTGCCCCGTTCACTTCCATTGTAGCCCAGTGAGAGCCTACAGGAAATCTGTACCGAACTCAATACTGGACCGATCAGCGAAAAAATGGACTTCATGGGTCAGGTTCATGGAAGACGGACCGCAAATAGGGTCCAAGGTCCAAAATAGCGAACTTACCCTTTAAGTGTAAAATCCTAATTGGTCTGTTGTCCCAAAAAAAGTGTCCTCTCCAGAACATTTGGTGTGAGCATATAGAACATTAAGGTAGGACCACCAAATGATAACTCATTAATTTATTTCAAAGTATTTGGATGTCTTTTGATGGTACAAAAACTGTTACCTAATCAATATTTCTCTTCACCATCCTTGTTATCAGTACGACAAGATCTGAAGGTATGACCTGCTGTCCATTGTGTTGAGAAGTGGAGTTTTCCCAATATCCAGATGGGACAGTGTATAGCCAGACCTCTGCATGTCACATGCCAGCAGAGAGAACCACATACAAACAACCCAATGCCATAATAACATGAAGGGTATTAACAATGAAACAATATTAAGCAACACAACCTGGGTACAATGCTGTACATCCATCTTGAAAATAGTTGTAAGATTAATGCTTGAGATTAAAGATCACTGTTATTATGGCTATGGGTTGATTAGATATGGGTGGTCTGGTCTCCAGAACAAAATATATAGATTATACCAGCAATTAAGCAAAGAGAACATTTTCAGAATATTTATTTCACACAATATTGTGACATTCATAATATTGTAAATAAACTGTAGGACTATTCCCCTCCACCACCATTCAAGCCACAATGACACCGGGTTCTTTTTGTAATTTTGTATGTTTATTATCAAATCAGAAATATATGAACAATGATTGGTGACAGGTAAAAGGAAGATGACATGTTGATATTGGAATACATCTTATGCAAATACAATTCTATTTATCCATACATTAACATAACTGGCAAGGAAAATGTCATCTTTCTTGACATTGTTCCCTCAAAACACATAACGACTCCCAGTATCCGAATGTCCCTATATGTACTATATTAGTTATTAATTCATACAAACTCAATTTATCCTGTTAAAGACATTGGATGGCATTCAATTCAATAAGTTCATTGTCAGGGTCCAAAGGGAACACCTGCTGTCATGTAATTTGAATAAATCATGAACACATATGAATCATGTATGCTATGTAATGTTTTAGTGTGAAAATAAATCTCAACAGACTGGTCAAGTAAAGGATATATACAGTGAACAGTGAATTTTTTCTTCTTCTGTGTTTTGGCTCTGTACTCCAGCACTTTGGATGTGAAATGAAACAATGATTGTGAGGCTAAAATACAGACTGTAAGCTTCAATTTGAGGGCATTTTCATCCATATTGTAAATGAAGAAGGCTGCAGTACAGGCCTGGCATAGCATCACCAGTGAATATACCCAGCATCTGATGATTTCTACAGTTCGCAGACTTCAGGCAGTCCGTGCACGCGAAGGATATGCAACCAAGTATTATTATTTCATAGTAACATAATTAATGATTAGGATTAATACACTTTTCCTACACAAGGAATATCTTCAATGCATTCACTGTACAACTGTAAAGAAGTCCCATGAAAGAGACATTTCTCATTTATATTGGTACAGATATTCTGCAATAAAATATTCTTTAGAACCACCACTCAAGTCTATGAACACATGCATGTAAGTTATGATACTTAACATAGCGACATAGATTCTCGCATTACAATGTATGGCTACCGATGGCTACGATGTCTTCTGGGTTTAGATGAACTAAAATGACATGTCTACCATGTTTCCTAGTCTAAACACAGATGACAGGTGTAGTTTAGGCCATTTCATAAATTGACAGACAAGAAACAACTGAATATGAGCAATAGAACACAAGCAGCCTAATGTTTACAGGTATGTTACCATAACAGATGACAGCTTAGCTAAATCATTTAGTTATTCGATAATGAAACGACACCCAGCGCTTTAATTCCAATGGCAATTATACATATTTATTCAAGAACTTTAATTGGAGTTTCACTGTGGAACAATTCAGGGTGCTTAGCCAAAGTCGCGTAGCAAAAGATAAATACTGATTACCCTAACAATACAAGTCATTAAATAATGTAGGCCTACTCAGTATTAAAACAACCTTCATTCGTTCTCCTCCATTTCTTGCAAATTTACGTAAATTTAAAAAAGTTTTTTTAAAAAGTCCTCCGCAACCACAAACAACACGGCTAACTCCTCCATATTGTTTTTCTCCCTGCCGGTTTCAGAAATGTCTGAAACTGTCCCAGTTCGATCTGCTCAGGCGTTTGTCATTTCCGCCTGAGGCAGGCAAGCCGACTGCTCACCGATGTCTAGTCGAACCACTGAACTCAATGACATGGGAATGGACGTAACCGCTTGCTTCTATCGCCGAAGTTGCAGCAACCAATATGGCGTCCAGTGCACCGCACCTCTCAGTTTCCCCATAGGCTATAATGCAGAAACCCCTGCCTTTTTATATCAAACTAAGCGGTTTACAGTCATATTTTCAACCCAGTTATACCCGTAATACATATAAGAATACGAATCAATGCGTGATTTTACTTGACGCGGCTCGATAACGAAGTTATAGCCTCCGTTGTTTCCGTTGTTTTACTCTCCGCGAGTCAACACGAGACTCTGGTTGATCAAAATATGACTCAACATATGACTCTGATTCGCTGATTAGTGGGGACGCGAACAATTGATGAATAGCCTACAAGTAGCAAGTCGTAAAGTAGTTCGCACTTCCATGGTTACTGAACTGTGTAAGACTTGTGAACACAACCGATTCCCTTAAACGTAATCAAGCTGCTATGATATTGTGCTGTCACTTAATTTTGCTTGCCGCTGTCCAGTAGCCTAGCTATATGTATTTCGATATATATATATAAAATATAGCTAGCTATATTTATTATATATATATATATATATATATATATATATATATATATATATATATATATATATATATATCCAAACAACAGGAATATTCTCCTTAAAATAACTAAAAATAAACTAAATTGACGCAAGTGAAATGATCAGTTCAAAGATTTACAGTTCTTGAGCTGTCACTGACCTGTGGAATATATGTTGTAGCCTACACATCTTTTAAGTTTTTGTTCACATTTGTGCTGTATCAGCAAAGATATGAGACTCCTCATTTCTTGGCAATATTCTTCAAATAAAGCATACTCCTAAGTTGAAAGATTCTCTCTCACCCTTTTACTTTGTGGATCCTCAGAAATGAATACAATTACGTACAATGACTATATACTCTGGAAAATGGTCTAATCTGATATTCTTTTTCTTAATATTTTATTATTAACCTTTGGGTCATTTCAGCATTGGAGGACATATTTTGTCTGTTGGACATTTAGATTAATAAAACTGAAATGGTACACAAATACATGAAAATAATAATTAATTCAACTTCTGTATGTTGTTCTTTCATATAGCACTCAATATTTGTCATCCTATTGTCTTTTTTAGGTATTAAAAACATTTTGTAAAGTCACAAGTCAAGCATGTCCCTGAGCTTAATCAAGACTTTGATTTACAACTTTCAATATAAAAACGATTTTACTTAAAAAATTTTTTTATAATTTAAATGTCCCCAAATTCCAGTCAACCCTGTTATAATGATGGGAAAAACTGCAGGAAATTATGGCATCACGCCTTGAGTGTTACAACCTTGAGGAATTTACATTATTTCTTCAAATAGATAAGACAGCGTGCAAGAAGAGGTTTTTGGCATAAGGGGACAAGCACAACTCATCACCCCTGTTACGCTTAATTCATGCAGAAAAGAACATGGGTTTTGTAAAATTATATCTGTTAAAATGTAATAAAAATCTGATATGAATGCAATTATCTTTCCATTTGTTTCACCACATGGCTAGCTATAAGTTTTAGGGCACTCAACCCTGTTATTGTCAACCCAGTTAATTCTGTTATAACAGGGCTGACAAACAAGGTTGACGACATAGGACAGAGCACAGTAGTCCCTCCTGAGACGCAAAAACTTAATTTGTCAGACATATTAATTTATTTGACCTTATTTACACACAGATTAGGAAAAAGGACCCTATCAAAACTATTTAATCATTAATACACTTGAATATCTAATATGAATTAATTTAAATGATTGTGTGACTATGTTAATGCGTGTTACAGGCAAAAAGAAACAGGAAGTAAAATATCAAAAAAGGAAAGTGAAAGGCTTCATTTAGGCCTATTTCATTTACAAATCAATGAGCTAGAAATGATTATGATTTTTAAAAAGAAAGAAAATATATAGGTAAAGAGTTTCAGTTGCTCAAGAAATCAGTTTCTCCTAGCAGCATACCTTAAGCTCATACTGCCCTAAACTAACAACAAAAATACATATAGCCTAGCCTACTTACTTTGCAACACCACGTTAATTCAGCATAACAATATTTTGTATTTATAAAGAACGTTCTGGAACAAATAACTTGTTATTTATGAAATATTAAATAAAAGATAATAGAGTTTAACACCTATTAATGCAAAACAATTTTTAATGGACAGATAATAGTTTCGAATAAAAAATATATGTTGTTTCAAAAATAGAACTGGAGTCTGGAAAAATGTAATTGTTGTACATATGAATGTAAAACAAATAAGGTATATTTTTCTTTTTCAAAATACAAAATTAGTTATTTATCAAATAGGGACTCATTATATACTAGAAAAGGCTATTTTCTATCTCATTAATGCATTACTAGACATTTGCATTTGCAAAAGCAACGAGTAAAAAAAGGCAACCAGTATTATAGATTTGACTTCTTACTCTTCCACTATTCTCAAAAGGAAATATGTGGAGGGAGATAGGGGATTCCTTTGCCGCCAGTTTTAAAAAAAATCCAACTAACGTTCATGTTAGCGAACAGAAATAGTGAACAGAGTTGGATCGATTTTGAGGTTTACAACCGTTATTATATCTGCTACCTCGTTCTAAACCAACTGACAAGTATACGAAAAACATATTGTAAATCATATTTCAAACAATACACTGCCCTCAAAATATGTATGTATAAACTTTATTGCAGCGGCCTCAGACAAAAAACATTGATTGAACTGATTAACTGAAAAAATATCTCGCTGAATCACTGAACTCCATGGGCACACTGCTCGCACCAACTACTTTACGCTGTATCGTAATTACATTTCGTTCAACTTTTTCATGTTGGTAGATGGTCTTTGTAGGCTCTTCATCATCACGTGTTCAGTACGACCAACCAGAGAGTCTCGTGTTGACTCGCGGAGAGTAAAACAACGGAAACAACGGAGGCTATAACTTCGTTATCGAGTCGCGTCAAGTAAAATCACGCATTGATTCGTATTCTTATATGTATTACGGGTATAACTGGGTTGAAAATATGACTGTAAACCGCTTAGTTTGATATAAAAAGGCAGGAGTTTCTCCATTATAGCCTATGGGGAAACTGAGTGGTGCGGTGCACTGGACGCCATATTGGTTTCTGCAACTCCTGGCTCCTCCCGCCTCTCCAGTTCTATATACGCTCTATGACTCGAACACGCCCCTTGAGTTCAGTGGACGCACCATAGAACTATAGTTCTATGGACGCACCCCCTGTGATTTTTTTTTTTTTTTTTTTACATTTTATTTTGTCGCACTTTAAATACGTCATTTCTTGCGTCTCAAGCACATAACTGTCTCAAGTGAAACCTTGTGGCTGATAGAAGCTAAAACAAAAAGCCACACAGTTAAACTTGCCAGTTGTAAAAATATTTCGAAACCGGCCGGATTTGTCACAGAATAGAATGTCTTCACTTCTCAAGGTGGACAATGAGATCAAAACCAAGGTAACAAATAAAAATGTTCAGATACCCGACTGGTATCAAGGCCGGGGAATCTAGGTTGCTAGCTACGTTAATTAGCTAGCGTTAGCCTACGTAAACACGTTTTTAGTTAATTTAGCTTTCCCGCGCGATACTAAGTGGGAAGTGAGCTCGTTTTATACGTTTTTGTCGTTTAAAATGAGAAATTGACGTACGTTTCAGTGATGTAACTTGCTTAGCTAGCTTGGCTACACACGATTTCCCATCAGGACACTTGACTCATGTTTCCATCTCCAACCTAGCTACCACTATGTTAGCTTGCAGATTAGCTGCTTGTCCATCTGGTGCCGGTGGGGAGGATGATAGCTTCGTTCTCAAAGTAAACGATAAATACTGGTTCATCTAACTCCGCATGGCTAAGTTAGATAATCCAGTAACGTTACTGTTGCCTTGTTATAGACTGTTCTTCCACAGCTATGGTGAAAATTGTGATAAAATTGTTTATGGCTTCACGTTAGTGCTATCCAAGTTAGCGTGTGCAGTGCATCTTAGCCATAGCAAGCAATGCTAATTTTCGCACGTGCCAAAAAAACTACCGTTAACTAACGTTAGCTGCTGTTGGCTAACGTTACCTAACGTGTTGCAAACTTTGGCTAGTAGTCAAATGGGATAAGTATTTTCAAAATGAAAGTCAAGTTGGTTAATTAGCTACAATTCGCATCCGAATCATGTAACGTGTCATGTTTCTGAATCTTATTGTCTAACGTTAGCTAAACGTTAACTGTAGCTAATTGGCTAAATAACCAAAGTCGCACAGACCGTCCTCCTCAGACGTGTTAACATTAGCTAGGTGACGTAACGTTAGGAGTGGTCAATTATCGGCGATGTTTCCAACTAATCTTAGCTGTTAAGTTACGTTATATTTGGCACTGATGTTACATCAGCGAGACATCGTGCCTTTCATCGCGTAACGTTACCGCTTGCTAGATTGGCAGAAATGGTCATCTTGACATAAGGTTAGTTTGTTCCCTTCCAAACTGACAAGCAGCAAGTCACGACTTAGCTAGGTAAAATGTATGGCACAGTAACGTTCGTTAACGTTGGTAGTTTATTTATTTTTTTAAATCTAACGTTAGCCATCCAGTTGTTTGTTTAACGTTATCCGTTTTTGCCGAAATTTAGCTGTCTTCAGTACTTGCGTTAGTTATATAGTTTACATTAACACAAACAAACTGAAGCTAGCTGCATGTAGTTCGTAGTGCTCGGTGGGCAGTTTAAAGTGTGGCTACTTGTTTTGAATTAGAAAGTGTTCTAACCAAAGACTGTAGAAGAATAGGTTGTAACTAGAGTACTCAAGTGAGTACGTCAAGTCGTGGGCGGAGTCTGTTTCGGAAGTAAATTCCCTATGGAAGATAGAATGGGCTTCGGAGACTATCGACTATTTCTTGAAATCTGATTTATAGAATGAGCCGAAACGTTCCTGGATTAGCCTGTATGGTACAAGGATATATTCCATATATCGCATGTTCCAATTTGTATTTTTTAAAGTAATGCATTAATGAATGTAGTTCGACTTGTAGTCCACTTTAACGGACTACATATCTAGTACTGCAACGCACGGGTGGCGGAGCGATACTTTACGTTACCTACGAATGTAGTGCCGGCACTGGTCGACTACAACAACAAAGAAGACCAACAAGTTGCAATGGCCACGGTCACTCCGCTGCCGTACTTCCACAGAGAATATAGGTCAGCACAAAGTAAAGGATTCAACGATAGTTTGACTTAAAATATGATGGTATAAACACTCAAAATAACCCCGATTGACTGTCGTCGTATTTTATTTGCTTTGGGTGCACTGTGGAGTGTTTTAGTGCGTTTGGTAGTGGATGCTACCGGTTACCTTAAGGCCAGTTTATAGTCCAGCGACAGTGTGTCGCGGCGACCAAAATCGCTGAGCGTTCATGAACATTCTATTGTCGCCCGACATAGACTGTGGTCGTTGTCGCTTTCAAAAAGTATAAACACTCCAGCGACATTCCAGCGACAGTTGACACTCCGAGGAAAATGGAGGAAGAAGCTGTTTTGCTTCATCTAATTTTATCAGCTACTTTACTCCTAAAAAGGAGAAAGCAAACACGGAGGGCATATGTCAGGGATGTGAACACAAGGCGTCACTCGTTGGGGGAGTACAATTCTCTCGTTAGAGAACTGAGGTTCAGTGATGTCGAGTATTTTTCTCGCTACATTAGAATGTCACCGATGATATTTGATCAATTACTGTCACTCGTTACAAGTCTGCAACACAGGCCAACGCATCGTCAGCCAATATCGCCCGGAGAAAGACTGACCTTAACCCTACGGTAATGTACAATCTAATAAGCCACTATTAATAGGAGGCTATAGGAGAGATAAATCAAGTTGGTAAAAGCAAATTACTTTAATGCATTCGCAGGCATAGCCTACGCTTGCTAGCTAGTTTGTTAGCTAGCTACAAATGTGTCATTGTAACCATTGACAATACAGACTGAACATTACCAACTTGTAAAATTGCAACATTGAGCCAGCTGCTTCCCGTGACATTCTCCACAGTCTAGTTCAGCAATCGGCGAATTTACATAAATAATAGGCTAATAATAAGAATAAATAAAACACAGCTTACAAAGATCAATTTGTATTATAGATACCTGGCTTCCGGGGACTCCCAGCAATCCCTGGCCTTCTCCTACAGAATGGCAAAGTCAACTGTTAGCTTAATAATTGAGGAGACCTGTACAGCTCTGTGGGAGGCATTGCACCATCAGGTCCTCAAGGTCCCAGACGAAAGGGAATGGATGAACATTGCTGCAGTGTTCAACGAAGTGTGGAATTTCCCTAACTGCTGTGGTGCTATCGATGGGAAGCACTGCATAATTCAGGCCCCTGCCAATGGTGGGTCCACGTTCTATAATTATAAAGGCACACACAGCATCGTCCTCCTTGCAGTATGTGATGCACGCTACCGATTCAGCATGGTCGACATCGGCTGCCCTGGAAGACACAGTGATGGGGGCGTCCTGAGCAGTTCTGTTTTTGGGCGAAAGCTCCAATCGGGTGATCTTGGCTTTCCCGGAGCCACCAATTCGCCAAGGTCTGCCATAACGGTGCCACACGTACTAGTGGGCGACGAAGCGTTTCCGCTGCGGCCAAATTTGATGAGGCCCTTTCCAGGGCGCTTTCTCCCCGAACCAGAGAGAGTTTTCAATTATCGGCTATCCAGGGCAAGACGAATAATTGAAAACTCATTCGGCATTTTGTCAACCAGGTGGCGTGTGTACAGAAAGCCCATCCACTGCAAAATCAACAGGGCAATTGCAATAGTTAAGGCCACAGTCTGTCTGCACAATTTCCTTAGGGGTTTAGAGGTTGAGCTCCCAGTAAACAACAGGAGTTACTGTCCTCCAAATGCTATTGACAGCGAAGATGTCAACGGCAACGTTGTCGAAGGCAGCTGGCGTCAAGAAGAGGAGAGGTCCTGCCTCCAGGACATACCTCGTGTTGGAGCCAACACCTTTGGGGCTGACGCCTCCGCCATCCGTCAGAACCTAAAGAACTACTTCATTTCTGAAGCAGGAGAAGTGCCTTGGCAGTGGGAGCATGTGCGGCGCACATAGTGGCTAATTGTTACTTCTGTGGGTTTTGTTGTGTTTGTTGTGACCCAATGTAAAGGTGCATAGCTACCGCCACCTACTGCACTGGAGTGGGTATCAAATTATTTAATTGTATGTATATCTGCTTCAAATTCAAGATTAACTTTATTTGTTTGTGTTTGACGTGATCAGCGCCTATACGATAGTAAGACATGTAACGTAGTTAATATTGTTTCAAATGCAAGTTTTTTCATTGCCTTTACTTTGATTGTTTCTCATCTTCGCTGCACGCTTCACATCTGTGAAATGGGCTGTAGCTTATAGCCTAAACAAAATAAATGTTTTATTACGACGCCCAAGCCGCATTGTTTCATGTCTTTTTAAGACTAATTTCAGTCGCCACCATTTTACGCTAATCAAGGAACTGACTTATTAATCCTAGTATATCCCACGTTAAAACAATAAAGTGACATATCCAACGGTCGTTATAGCAATTTTCACCGGCACATGTCTAAGTAGCCTATACAAAATTTAGCTGTATTAGCTACACAGGCTGAACTTCTCATTTTTGGGTTGTCAGGAATGGGTTCACTCCAGTAACCTAGTCTACCACCCAGGTGAGATTATTTCCACATTTACAACTAAGACGATCACTGAATGTTAAATGCATTTAGACATTGCTGCAACGATTAGTTTTTTTAAATTAAATATTTATATAGGCATGTAGCCTAATCTGTTGAGGTAGGCTATAGCCTATATTAGGCCTATTTATAGACATAATAGTGTTCTGCATTATTTCAGGCCAATGGGGAAAGAGACTTATATCATAAAAACTGTTTATTTAAAGTGCTATTTACAAATTTAAAAACATTCTCCCTCCACTCTCCTCAATTTCTTGGGACCTCCCGCCTGGGAACTCCACTTCCAGGAGCACTTGTTCGATGCGGACCCTTGCCTGGGCCCGCTCGAATGGTGGCAGGCTGTCCAGCCTGAAGGCCACGGACTGTGCCCAGAGCACAGTCTCCGAGGACTGCCTCTTTTTGAGACTGTGCAGGGCTGCGGCTGATTGCTGTACCAATTGGTACAGCTCGCGATCACACACTGCCCCTCTCATCCTCTTCTCCCGAGGAGGATCAGAAGCCTTGTCTGGGGCAGGGGGTGATCGGGAGCTCTCTCCTGTCACTTCCTCCGGAGAAGGGGAGGTTGGAGCAGGGACATTCGGCGCGCTGTCCTCTGCGTAGTTTGACTGTGTATTCCTACAAATAAATTTATTTTTATTTTTTTATTATAAGGCTCAGTGGCGTCCATATCCATAACAATGCAGTCCAATACTATTTTGTAAGAAATAAACCACGATGGGCTCTACAGGCAATATGCCAATATTATATTGTCATTTGATTTTTTTTACTAACATGCTGCTCTTCATATAGGGGTCCATGAAGGCCATCAGCGCAAAATATGGCCATTTATTTGTTGGGACAGTCGCTGCTGACCCGCTCCGCCTGACAGACTCCCTCTTAATTCTCCCGTAGACGTCCCGGAGACTCTTGAATCGTTTCATAACTTCTTTGGCTAAAATACATTAAACAAAATGTCTATGTTAACGTTATGTTCAATGAAAAAAAGATTCAAATCATTAACGTAGCCTAAGACTAAGTAGTCTAATATAGGCTGCTCAGCACCATAACGTTACCATTGCTTTTATTTTCGAAGTAAAATAGCCTAATATATAAAATAAATGTTTTTATTATGTTTTATATTTTGTTACATGAGAAAGCTATTAGGTTAAGTTTTGACGCGCTGTTAGAAAAGTGTGTGTGTGCGTTTAACGAAATCTTTCGCTAATCAACTAGGCTACGCCGGACCGTGGTTGGTTGAAAAGCTTGAAGTAGGCTGCTCTAATATCTATCACATGACAACACCATTATCACGGAAGCCTTCAGTTGACTTGTAGTCTAATATATAGCTTAGACGGTATTAGACCTGCCGCAAGTATCTAGCCTACGTTATACTTGGCATAATGTCATTTTTATAAATTAGGTATGTTATCTAACCAACTGGTCTGCTCACTTGTAAGCAAAACAAGACGTTCGTTAAAGACAGCTAACGTTAACGTTAGCCTAAGTTACTTGTACGTCTACTGGTTACTTACGAGAAGTATTTAAATCGGCTGCAATTTGAGACCAGGCATTCTCTTTTTTAAGAGAATCCTTGTAGTCACTACGGTCATGGGCATATAAGCATGGGTACCCCATGACCGCACTTAGCAGTTTCTCAGCAAGAAATTTATCGCCCTCCATTGTAGGCTACAGTTAGCTTTTGTGCTAGCTAGTAAGTTGACCGCTCGAGCGAAGCCTCCGCTGTCAGAGACAAACGTTACCATAACAACAGAGGCAGCGACAGGGTCAAAGTTTAATTAATTTCATGTCTCAGCGACATCTTCAGCGACCGTCGCGGCGACCACAGGACGACAGTCGCCCGAAGTATAAACCAAATGTCGCTGCGACCAGCGACATCCATGGCACGTCGTCGGTCGCCGCGACACTCTGTCGCTGGACTATAAACTGGCCTTTAGAGTTGCGCTAGCATTAGCAATGTGTGTATGTCCAAAAGAAGGGACAGCATGGAATTATCTGAAAATGGTTTCCATCAATCAACTACATCATGGGTAAGTCGTAATTGAGACATTATGTCCAAAATTCAGAACTATCCCTTTAGGTAGAGAAGCCCGCCCGACAAGGTCAGAAACTGCGCTAGGGTTAACCACATAAAGCAATTCTAGCTTTTAGTCCTTCAAGCTAGCTAGCTAACGTTAGAAAAAAGTGTAAAAACGGAGCTGTGTGCTACTGCTGGCTAACGTTATATGACAATGTCTGGAGACAAGGCTGCACGTTCGGAGGGAATTATGGGACGTGTAGTTTTTAAACAGTGCCAGCGCTGGTATGTTCACAAAAAAAATACTAAAACGTAAAATATACTCGAAGCTGGTCCAGAAAAACCACATGCTTTGCGAACGGGCTTTATATTGAACAATCCGGGAAATTGACGGTAAGACATAATCAGTAGAAATGGTTTAAAAGTAAGCTTTAGTTAATGTCTACGCTCTAAATGAATGGGGAATTTACTTCCGAAACCAGCGTGACATAGTCACTTGAGTACTCTATAGGGTTGTAACATTAGCTCAAAACAGACCAATCCCTGAGCAAAATGTTTTTTTCAGCATGAAATCGCACGAACTTAAACAATACCTGTGATCCGCGTAGCGGCCTGCATCCTGTGAATTCTCCGATAGCGGTGTATATGGATTTTGCATGTTTATCCACAAACATTTCTAATCAAAGTGTACAGTTAGCTATACTTCCTTGCCTTTTGTTTTGTGTTTGTGCAGGTTGATGCTTTCAGGGAACGGATCACAGGAGAGGTGAGAGAAACCAAATGGCTTCTTAGTAAAAAGTAAATGAAAAAAAAAGTCGAAATTATATTGTCCAGATTTGCATGTATTTTTTTAATTTTAGGCAGAAGACTTGGTTGCAAATTTTTTCCCAAAGAAGTTGTTAGAACTTGATCATTTCCTGAAGGTAAGCCACTTTTTTTCCTCAAGGAGAAAATGTTCTCTGAGATGGTCACATTTGAGTGTAAGCATTGTGGCTTTAAAGGGTTCCTAAGGTGGCTTACCTAGAATAATACATCATGGAAAGTGTGTGATTTGCAAATGCAAATCACACACTTTCCATGATGTATTATTCTAGGTAAGCCACCTTAGGAACCCTTGTTCCTAAGGACAAGGGTTGTTGCTGATGCTTCTGGTTCAACCAGCCACCACTTTATTTTTTTGTAATTCAAATTATTTATACAGACTCAATAATAACAGTAAAGCATGGTATATTCGTTATATCATATCAGTAAGCTAAAATTTAGATAATTGTTTAAGGGTGAATCTGTAATGTCATTTTGGGTTTTCTTTGTACTTGTCAATTTTTGCTTTGACTTGACGATTAGGCATTAGGCACTTATCTTATCAGTCCTGTTTACTATAAAAATTTCACACTATTGCAGGACCCAATCTTAAACATCCATGAGCTGAAAGAGATCCACTCTGAGATTAATTTGACAGTGCCAGACCCCATTCTTCTCACAAACAGTCATGATGGGCTGGAGGCGGTGAGTGCCAGGCTTTGCTAAATGGCCTCTCAACTGAACTTTTCCCATGATTATATGGTGTTTAAAATATGGTGTTTATAATAATGAGTGATTATTTGGAAAACTCCATTTTGCAAGAGTGCAAAAAAAGAAAAGAAAAAGCAACACAAATAATGTAGTTAGCTGCAAAACTCATGCATATTGATGTCAGGGACCATTTTTCAGAATATGTGTGTGCCTGTAAAGTTGTCAATGTGTTATTGAATACTTGGTAACAAAGGGGCTGTCATTGCGTTAAATGTAGCATCTTTGTAGCATGCGTGTTCAACAGTACAAGCAAGATCAGTTGCTAACTGTTTGCATTTTCAGCAAAATGCCAAGAAGAGGAAGCTGGAAGATGCTCCAAGTGAGGACAATTGTCAAGGTGAGTTTGCTAGCCTTCCTTGCTGTTTAACAATGGAAATGCTTGTTACATTATGTACACAGTGACCTTCTTGCTTGTTAGATTGTTTCTGTCTATTGTCAATTCAAAAAACGAAAGATTTTCATCAGTTCTATATGGGTCATCCTCGCAGAGAGGGGTGAGCGACAAGGAGACTGAATAGCAAATTAACCACCACTATGGGGCGGACACCACGTCCACCATAAATATGGTACATGTTGGCAGCCCATACTCATTTGCCTCCTTGAGATGTTGAATATCTTTGCTTTCATTTGTGTCTGCAAATTTGCGGCTCCGCTTTGCCCGATGGGAGCCGCTTCTCCTGAAAAGGAGTACGCTACCCGAGGCATTTTTTTTACTCGTAGCCAGTTGCTACGTTAAATCTGTGATGAATCTGCCCATTGGCGCGGGTGCGCACATTAGGTAAGATTAATCGGTAGTGTTGTTCAGTATGGTCGTTTAAGCGGGTCATTGCTGTTCTTCTTTGGGGATGGAAAGTATTTGGGCAGTGACACAATTTTTGTTGTTTTGGCTCTACATTACATTACAATTATTTGGCAGACGCTTTTATCGAAAGCGACGTACAATAAGTGCATATTGAAGGTCATTGACGCGACTAAAAAGCAGATCTGACAAAGCACAGCTTTCTCACAATGTAGAAGCTATCCCTAGTAATGAACATGAATAGTACACACAGTCAGCTCTACATTCTGAACTATAAAATAACCGAAAAACACAAGTTAAATAGAAAACAAGCAAAAAACAGGAAGCAAGTACTATAGAATTGACCCTATATGGGTAGTTTAGTCGAGGTGGAGTCTGAAGAAGTGCGTTTTCAGACCACGACGGAAAACAGACAGTGTTTCAGCTGAGTGCTGTGGAGTGGGGAGTTAGTTCCACCACTGGGGAGCTACGGTGCAAAAGCTCCGCAGTCGGGATGAGCGGGAGCCATTAACACGGATGGAGGGAAGTGCAAGTCGCCCTGCAGCAGAAGAGCCAAGTGGTCATGTAGGAGCGTAGTGCTGGATTGAGTACTGTAGGTAGGAGGGGCCTGACCTTGGCTGCAGTGTAGGCCAGTGTCAGAATCACTGATCCTGGCCACGACCGGCAGCCAGTGGAGTGACCTCAGCAGGGGGGGTGACGTGTGAGAACTTCGGGAGGTTGAACACAAGCCGAGCAGCCACGTTCTGGACCAGTTGTAGGGGCAGAATGGCGCAGGCTGGTAGGCTTGCGAGAAGGGAGTTGCAGTACTCCAGATATGAGATAACCATGGTCTGGACAAGAAGCTGGGTGGAGTAGGTGGTCAGGTACGGCAGAATCCTCCTGTTGTTGTACAGGAGGAACCTGCAGGACCCTCCTGTTGCCCTGATGTGTTCTTTGAAGTCCAGCTGGTCGTCCAGGACCACCCCCAGGTTCCTAGCAGAGCGGGAGGTGGTCACCATGGTTCCGTCGACAGTGATGGACAGATCTAGAAGCGGGGAGGTCTTGTATGGCATGAAGAGCAGCTCAGTCTCGAGGTTGAGCTTCAGGTGATGGCTAGACATCCACACACAGATGTCAGCCAGGCAAGCAGATATCCTTTTCTTTACCTGTGGGGTAGAGGGAGGGAAAGCGAGGAAGAGTTGGGTGTCATCAGCATAACTATGGTAAGAGTTGGTAAATCCATATCTACTGCATATCTGGCAGCAGAGTGATGGTTTGAGGCTTGTTTGATACCTCAGACCTTTGATGACTTACAGCCATTTTACCAATCATGTATTCCATACTGTTCCAGCATAATGTACAGCTAAATCTAGTCCCACCCCCCAATTCCCGTAGAGATCCATTCAAATGCAGAGACGTTATAGTATCGCGTGTAGTACCAAAAAATAAGATATCTAGAGTCTTTTGATGTTGTTGGGTCACAGACATCAGGAAGTCATGGCATGCAAGGATATGCGACCAAATATAAAAAATTTAAAGGCACAGTCAACTTAGTATATGTAAACTTCTGACCCACTGGAATTGTGATATAGTGAATTAAAAGTAAAATAATCTGTGTGTAAGCAATTGTTGGAAAAACTACTTGTGTCATGCACAAAGTAGATGTCCTAACTGACTTGCCAACACTATAGTTTGCTAACATGAAATCCGTGGAGTGGTTAGAAATACATTTTAATGGCTTCAACCTAAGTGTATGGGAACTTCCGACTTCAACTGTATATTATATAATTATTTAAAAAATATATTTTATGCCTGAGATAAAGGGGGGCTTGCCTCTGTTGACGGCTGCTGTTTCGCCTCCGAAACGATAGCATTGGGCTTACGAGGTTTTATAAACACAAAACAGTGCATGATAGTGGTGAGAGTGATAGAGAACGTAAGCAAGAGAGACAGATATATGATAGTGTATTTTAATATATGTGAAGTATTCCAAAGTTTGAGGAAAGTAGGGCTGACTAGCCAACACACAGAGGTAGGCTAGCTAGCACACACAGGGGCGCGCACACACGTGCAGCCAGCTAATGGAATGCTGCAGATGTTTTACAGAATCGCAGCTGCAATATAAATCTAAACAACTAGGTTAGATGCAACATGTAATCAATCTATTTAAAATCTAATCTCCCAGACGGAGACTCTCGCCACAATTCTCAACTCACTGAGTAAGCTAGGCTAGCAAATATTATATCCTAAGCAATGCGTAACAGTTACAGTTATCGCAAGAAGTGACCGCATAGATTGATCAAAGAAAGTGACCTCTCTCTCGCTGTGCCTCCATGTTTTATATGGCCAAACCAACTAATCAAATATTAGAGAGATTAGTGTTGCACGGTACACCGAAACTTCGGTACTTTTTCGATACTTAAAAAAAAAAAAAAACGGTTCGGTATTAGAATTTTCCGACGTTCGGTACTTTAAAAAAAAAATTTATATTATTCTTTTTTTTAATATAATCTTTTTTTTCTTTTTTCTTTTATGTAGCTGCAATATTTCCCTTACCGCAGAATGCTGGAATGATCAAAATAGCATCTGGAAAAACCCTTGCCAAAACAACTTCGGTTTCCCGTTAGGCCTAATTAAATTTTCAATGGCAGCGCTGATATTATGAGGGTGTAATTATAGTTTCCGCCTCTACGCAAAATGGCGCACTTTCGTCCGTTTCGCTATCTGACCAGAACTCTTACATTTTAGTGTAGAGTAAAAGCTAATACTGCAGAGGCAGGAGTTTGATTCTGCCTGTTTTTAAGGACTGATTATGGATCAGCACTATGGAGGAGTCTCAAAAGCAGCTCTACAGTGCTGCAAAGATAGCTGATCCAGAAACAGTCCTTAAAAACCGGTAGAAACAAACTCCTTGTCCTGGGTTTAAGTTGTATAGTTCTGAATATCATTTGTGAAGCTAAGGGGGGTTTATTGTATATAAGTTCTGTTTTAAGTTTATTAATATTATAAATAACTAATATTTATTTACCATACGCCTTTGTGAGCAAATGTTATTTTTGCTCAGAATGGAGAAATGCACCACTTTGTTACCAACACCCTCCCCATGTGTGCGACGACTCTCCGTACCCCCGACCTGCGCGATAATACTACCTCGGCCCCGCACGCACGTTTGATGACACCGTGTACGCGCAACAACACTGGTAGTTTCGAGGGGGCCTACCACCCGGCCTGAAAAAAAATCTAGGGGAAACACTGTACTGTATGTGACTATTCTGAAATAAATGTATTCTGTAGCAAATTTCTGAATGATACAGCTTCTTCTTCAGTTCGAATTTAAAACCATGGATGTGCAGGGAATATTTTTTTAGATATTGACATTTAAATAAAACTAGTAGAAACGAGGAGGAAATTGCCTCTGAAGGGCCAACGTAAATAGGGTTAAGGTCATTTCAGTAGAGGTACCGAGTATCGAATCAGTATCGTTTCAGTTTCAAGTACCGTTTCAGTATCGAGTATCATGATACTAAACCTGGTATCGGTATCGAAGTCAAAATTTTGGTATCGTGACAACACTAAGAGAGATATATTATTTCGATGTGGCATTTTTATGATTGGCCGAATCGTCTGTAGCTCTACTGTAGCACCGACTTCATATTATCGGATTCATTTTTTTCTGGGTTTGGCTTTGGGGGTGCAGGCGGAGCATTTGCCCACTCCTAGAAACGGCCCTTTTCATAGCCCTCTCAGAAGTCTTTAATACAGTTGATCATTCCATCCTCCTCAATAAACGGCATTACTGACACTCCTCTTCTCTGGTTCACTAACTACTTGACTCACTGCTCCCAAACTGTGAAAGTTGAAAATCTCATCTCTTCACCCCTTACAATAACTAAAGGAGTTCCTCAAGGCTCTTCTCTAGGCCCAACACTGTTCTCCATCTACATCAATAACCTTGCCTCTATCTTATCCAATGCATCAGTTCATCTCTATGCTGACGACACGGTTATACTTCTGCCCCTGATTTCCCCTCTGCTATTGCCTCCCTTCAAGTCAATCTCACTGCAATTCAATCCACCCTGTCAGACATCAAACTGCTCCTTAACCAAGTCAAAACTAAATTCATGTTATTTTCTCAAAAGAAACCAGTCCCTGCTTTCACCACTGCTCTATCCTTCACAACAATAGACAACATCCCAATTGAGCAAGTACAACACTATAAATACCTCGCTAACTATTCCAAACACGTAGAATCTCTCAAATCTCTCTTTAAATATGGCTATTTGAGTAATTTACATAATGACTCTTCGTCGATCACCTGCAAAGTGTGAAATGACGCGTGCAAATACTGTGCATGCAAAATGACACCCCTATCTGTTATTTGGCACTCTTAGTAAATCGACCCCATAATGTTTTATTGGCAGTCGCCTTTGGATCACCATTTGGATTCTACCGTCGTATTTTATTTGCTTTGGGTGCACTGTGGAGTGTTTAAGTGCGTTTGGTAGTGGATGCTACCGGTTACCTTAGAGTTGCGCTAGCATTAGCAATGCAGTGTTTCCCCTAGATTTTTTTTCAGGCCGGGCGGTGAAAGTGCGCCATTTTGCGTGGAGGCGGAAACTATAATTACACCCTAATAATATCAGCGCTGCCATTGAAAATTTTAATTAGGCCTACCTAAGCTGTTTTGGCAAGGGTTTTTCCAGATGCTATTTTGATCATTCCCGCATTCTGCGGTAAGGGAAATATTGCAGCTACATTAAAAAAAAAAAAAAAAAGATTATATAAAAAAAAAAAAAAAAAGAATAATATAAAAAATGTTTTTTTTTTCATTAAAATTATTTATTTTCCCTCTTGTCCAAGCCGGGCGGCACGTGAGTTTGGCCGGCCGGGCTGCCCGGCCAAGATAATGGTAGGGGAAACACTGCAATGTGTGTATGTCCAAAAGAAGGGACAGCATGGAATTAGCTGAAAATGGTTTCCATCAATCAACTACATCATGGGTAAGTCGTAATTGAGACATTATGTCCAAAATTCCGAACTATCCCTTTAACAATGTTCCTGATACTCCCAGCAAACAGTAAGTGTTGTGAGTAACATTAAAGTCTAAAACTAGCCTATCAAAAGTCTGATTGTTGGCTAACAAGCCAAGGCTGGTTAGCTTTGTGCAAATAATGGATTAACGCAGCACCGTGTCATGCACCATAGCCTATGTCTCTGTGCGATTAGCAGTGCAGTTTGACACAGGTAACGTTACCTCAGGGGATGGGTCAATGACGTTAAAGTAGAAGGAGGTTTTCGTAAAACATCTTTGTCATTCATAATTTCATTGACATTTACATTAGTTTTTAATTGACGGATTGTTGTGAAACAATATTTATGCTGCATTAAATGTATTGAATATTTCAATATTAGCGAATTTGTCATTGTCAATATCAATATGAGTAGTCATGATGGTAACATGCTCAAATCTACAGTAAGCCTCCCAGGACCGCGGTACGGTGATTTGAGGGCCCCCGTCTCCTGAATTCTAACACTCACTCATATAGGTTAACATGTATTAAAAAATTTGTTCAAACCTAAAAGGGTGAGGTCAGAAAGTGATTGATTTATGATGGGATACCCCAACAGAAATTCTGTGCAAAAGCCTAGGTTCCGCTTTTGAAGGTCAATTCCGCAATTCTATTTGTGATTCCGCAAAAACGGATTCCTAGGAGCCCTACATTATATTAGAGGCAACCCACCAAATAATGAATTGATTAGTCTTATCTAGTCCATAAAATCAGCACCCTTTATCTTGTCAGTTTTTAAGTTTCTGATCTCTATTCAATTAAACACCAGTAGAGAGATGAAAGTAGACATTCTACCCTTCACTATTAAAAACTTCCTCACATATGATGGTTGACCTGTAAGTGTTTGTGTGTATATGAGGGAATTCTCCATGTTCTCATTGTTATGGGTTGTAACCGAGTTGGGATGGGTCTCCTGGCCTGACATTTAGATATTACAAGCACATGCTCGATAACGCTTAGCCTGTCTCTGTTCTTACACTCAGTTGCTGGTACAAAGGTTTTCGTCATGCCAGGTGGGATGATGAAGAGCAACAACAAGCTGGTGGATCTTATTGAGAAAGTCAAGCCGGAGATCAGGACGCTGATAGAGAAATGTAACACGGTAGGCCTTCCTCGCTCACTCCATGCCTCATGATTAGGCCCACCAATGACAAACCTTATCACAGCTGCTTTTGTAGTATCTGCCTTTTGAATGCACTTATGTCTCCAATAGTTTAATAGATTTTGTGGTCCCCCATTCTCAGTCTGCCTCTCCTTGTGTTTTCTCTTATGCTTTAGGTCAAAATGTGGGTCCAGTTGCTAATCCCAAGAATAGAGGATGGCAACAACTTTGGTGTTTCAATTCAGGTAAGCCTTAAAGAGTAAGTGCACTCACTCTCTCAGCCTGTGTCCGCCTACTACACAATTCAGAAAAATTCTTAGTGGGGTGAGTGAGGAGTGAGAGGGGTGGGGGGTGGAGGATGTGTGTCCATGGTCATTTGCATGAATGAATGTACAATGTACAAATGATTTAGTACAACTCAGATCAAACTCGACATTGCAGATCAAATATAAATCAAGATTCAGCAACTGCATGGCCCATTTCTCACCTCAAATATTTTCAGAAACGTATTTTAGTGGACTGTTTAGGTGGAATAAGAGTGTTTATTTAACAGGCCACCACATTCCGGTTTAAAAATGTGTAGCCAAAACCAAAGGACCGTAGTGTGTCTAACCAATCAGGTTCCGGCTATTTCCGTTGTGGGCAGCAACAGTTATCCATATGACTTCCAAAGAGGTACTTTGACATCACGTTTGGGGCGGGGGCAGAGTGGGGAGCAGAAAGAAAATTTCAACCGTTAGAGAGCCAAGACGCTGCCCTCCAACCAGTTTCTTCTGATATCCAATATTATTCTGGAATGGATGAATAAGTTTAATTATAAGGTAGGCATACAAATACGTTTACAGCTAAAAAAACCGTGACTTAGAATGTCGTTACCCTTTAATATTTGTACCTTTTCAAAGTTCCACAGTTTATTTTGAACTAGTGGTAGAGTATTTCCATCTTGAATATAATTAAGGGAAATGTATTTTAACATTGATCACAGGAAAAAAAAGAAATGGTGTAACATCATTTCTCTTGAAATAATAGATATGAAGTACAGATATGTGAAATACAGATATGGTCACTTAGCTTGGTTAGTTTTAAAATTCCTCTGTAGAGGGGAAAAAATCCACCAATTAAAACCAGTGATGAAATCCATTATACCAGTGAAAATATATGGGTCACAGCCCTCCTATCCCTTGTCTGTGGGCAGCCATTGGCTTTGTTTACATGCTACTCACAGACATAAGCAGTGTATTCCCGTTTCCACTTTTCCATTTCTCAAATTCCTGGTTCTTGATTCTTCTTTTGCACACTCCATAGGGTTTACACGATCTCAACAAAAAGCATTTTGAACATACAGAAGTTCCATGTTACTCATGCATAGCCTACAAATCACTGTCAACAAGTAATTAATTAAAACTTAAAAGTATTGATATCAAAATGAGGCCAAGTTACAACAAACAATATTGCCTATCATAGCTCACACTAATTAAACTGGCTCTATTCCAAAGCAATGCTACCCAATCTTTCTTAAATCATTTAATGTAACTTGGCCTTGTGTTTTTTCATTAAAAAACTGTGCCACATCAATGTCAAATGCCAATCATTTATATTAGAACTAATTGGCAATTCAGATGTTACACTTAGAAATGTAAAATAAATAAATGACTGGACCATATGTTTGAGCAATTGTCTGTATCCAGTGCTTTCGGTCTACAAAAAGCACAGCATAAAATGCTATAATAATATAGCAATAAAATGCATAATAATAAATATACAGTGCATCCGGAAAGTATTCACAGCGCTTCACTTTTTCCACATTTTGTTCTGTTACAGCCTTATTCCAAAATTGATTAAATTAATTTTTTCCCTCAAAATTCTACACACAACACCCCATAATGACAATGTGAAAAATTTTTTTTTGAGATTTTGGCAAATTTATTAAAAATAAAAAAATAAAATTTCTCATTTACATAAGTATTCATACCCTTTGCTTTAACGTATTTTTAAAGTATCATATTTCATATTTGGTCGCATATCCTTTACATGCTGTTACTTCCTGAAGTCTGTGACCATCAACATCAAAAAAACTGTCGATATCTTATTTTCAGGTACTGTTACAAGCGATACTATAACCTCTCTGCATTTGAATGGATCTCTATGGAAATTTGGGGGTGAGACTAGATTCAGCTGTAAATTACACTGGTACAGTATGGAACACATGGCTGGCTAAATGGCTGTAAGTTATCAAGGGTCTGAGCTATCAAACGAGCCCCAAACCATCACTCTGTTGCCAGATATGGAGTAGATGTGGATGGATCACTGCAAGGGTTATTTCTCCGGACTCATTTTCCTATAGAACTCTATGGGGAAAAAAGTCAGGAGAAACAACCCTTAAAGTGATCCATCCACATCTACTCCATATCTGGCAACAGAGTGATGGTTTGGGGCTCGTTTGATAGCTCAGACCCTTGATAACTTACAGCCATTTAGCCAGCCATGTGTTCCATACTGTACCAGTGTAATTTACAGCTGAATCTAGTCTCACCCCCCAATTTCCATAGAGATCCATTCAAATGCAGAGAGGTTATAGTATCGCTTGTAACAGTACCTGAAAATAAGATATCGACAGTTTTTTTGATGTTGATGGTCACAGACTTCAGGAAGTAACAGCATGTAAAGGATATGCGACCAAATATGAAATATGATACTTTAAAAAGACGTTAAAGCAAAGGGTATGAATACTTATGTAAATGAGAAATTTTATTTTTTTATTTTTAATAAATTTGCAAAAATCTCAAAAAAACTTTTTTCACATTGTCATTATGGGGTGTTGTTTGTAGAATTTTGAGAGAAAAAATTAATTTAATCAATTTTGGAATAAGGCTGTAACAGAACAAAATGTGGAAAAAGTGAAGCGCTGTGAATACTTTCCGGATGCACTGTAGCTGCATTAACATTGAATAACAATGGAGGTCTATGGGAATTTTTGTGAATGTTGTCCATTGACTGATGTAGTGACTGGCTAACATTTGCATTGTTAGACCAGGTACATCAGAATGCTCTGATGTTGCGATGGGAGGCAGTGGTTATACTGGGTGACAGCAGAATGACCAAACCAGAGACCATGGTGTGAGACTAAAGTCTTTCTCCCTTTTGTTTAATTTGAAGCAATATAATAAATTTTTTCGTATGGCCGTGGCCCCCTCTGGAAGCTGAAGCACTTCTTATTTTTCACACAAAAAACAAAACAGCTATTTCCTGCAATCTAGATGCTTCAATGGCATGAAATATCCAAAATTGAATTGACTGCTGATTGTTCTTTTTTTGTGCAGGGTTTTAATCAATCCAGTATTTTAAGACCACTGTATTGACCACACAAAATTGCTACATTTTGCCAACATTCAGAGTCTGATGTCTGATGTACTTTTGGAATAAAAAACCCCTTAAGATGAAGTAGAAAACACAAACATTGCAATTACTAATTTATTATTTACATGACAACCCACTCCCTTGCAGAAACAAACAAGAACATTTAAGTACACTCCTTTGCTATTTTTATAAAATGTACAATTGATACCAACAATCCATACTCCACTAAAAAGTTGCGGGGAATTTATTATTTCTATGGCAACACAAAAAATGGCACAAATTCCTGCTGGCTTTCATTGATAAAATACTGGCGCGACTACGTTACAAGGAGAAGAGGGACAGGATAGTTTCATTCATAAAAATATTGCGTGTACGTTTGAAGGTGAAAAATCCCCACTCTGGCCCTTCTACACCCTGCCACCCGTCAATAATACAAAATGACACTAATTGCAGAAGATTCCGCCGCGTCTCTCGGTAGTCAAGAGTTGAAGATCAACTCTGTAGGTAGCGGGTACCTACAGGTAGCGAAGTGGGTAGAGTACCCAAAAACAGTACTTGAGTAAAAGTATGATTACTTCATGGAAAATTAACTCAAGTACAAGTAAAAGTATAACCTTCAGGACTCTCCCCACATAATGGTATAGTGGCGCTGTGCCACCATGTGGTGAAAAGGTGACTTTTTTTCATCTACATAATCCATCCTGTGTCATGTAAACGGCCTAAATTTGTATTAAATTAGAACAAGCACATCTCTGTGTGTTGCTTCATCTTATACAACTAGGAAAATTATAAAATTAACGATGATGCATGGATTTCTCCGGGGAAAGCGAGGGGTGGCTCAAGTAGAATTAATTTCACTGAAGCTCAGTGGTGTAGTGCTTTTTTTTTTTTTTGTGCCGGAGCACAGTATTGTATGATGTCACCTTCAAAGGTCCTTCATTAGTCATACGATGGGCTGCGCTGTTGGTGCCAGACAGTAGAATGAGTTGGACTGAATATGATGTATCGCTTCAGCGCTGAACAGAACGCTACATTGAGATTAAGTACAGCAAATAGGTAAAAAGATGGGACAGATACATGTTTTATATAGGCTATATAACGTGCATGTTTTATGTTTTATTAGGCTATATCAAAACCTTAAATACTGGCACATTGTTAAATATAGGAATGTGAAATGGAGCTTTTTAAAACAAGGACATGTTTTTAAAAAGTTTATCCTGAATAAATGCAATTGGCTCAATACCAAAATCTCAAAACATGCCAACAGCACATTAGAAATGATAATGATAATTATCGTCCGTATTTAAAAGTTGAATAAAGGCACTCGGACGGTGGTCGCGGATGTAGGACTAGACTGTTCGCAATGGGTCATATAGAACTGAGAGAAGTAAAATGAAATTGAGCATTTTAAAACAAAAAAATTAGCAAACTCCTAGCTAGCTCTAGGAGACAGTAAAATAAGCCTAACGTTACCCTGCTGGTTCGAATCAAATACTTCTGCTGGGGGCCCATGTTGCAATTCAAGAAAATTTAAGAATTTTATTTTCGCCATTGTGTGTGGAGACTACAGTTGTCGGAAATAAAAAATTTTCTGAGATCACTTTGCGACTGAGCAGGTTAAATCAATTGATCCAGCAGCTGTTGATCATCAATATTTTGGTGAATACTGATTGGTTGCGAAGTTTAAATGCATCTTATGTTTTAACATGGTTTATGTTTTCCAAGGCAAAAATAATGTATGTTAAAATCTGTATGTATGTTAAACTTCAATTAATTTCTTGGTGGTGATATTGTAATTTCAATATCTAACAAATTTAGTTCCCTGGGACGTCCCCTGAACGTCTCAATGTCATCATTGCCTTGAAGTCTTTTGTAGGGTTTTCTAAATGTTACGTTGACATCAGAGAACGTTCCCGGGACGTTCTAGTAACGTCCCCCAGACAATAATTACATGACGTTATATTGTAACAAGTAATAGACGTTGCAGGAACGTCCCTGAATGTCCCATGAATGTTATGAGCACAATGTCATGTCATATAACCAGATAGGGACGTTGCTTGAACGCCCCCGAAATATTCAAATGAAATGTCATATTGTAACCAGACAGTGACCTTCCTAGGAATTTAATAACATCCTCGTAATGTTTTTAGGACATCCCTAGAGACACATCATAACTTTTGGGGGACTAAAAGGGGACATCCCTGGGACGTCCACTGTTTGCTGGGATGTTTTCTGCCTGTGGTAGAATTTTTATTTATTTAATTATTTTTTTAATCAATCCATTCCAGTATTTTAAGACCGCTGTATTGACCCCACAAAAATCTACATTATGCAGGCCTCGACAAATTAAATTTTTCAGCTTGCCCAATCGGACAGTGATGTTCAAAAATTGCTTGCCCAAATTTGGCCGACAAAAATGTGTTGCTATTGCCGCGTTCCGTTCAATTGATTGTACAGTAACCAACCATGTTTTGTGTGCTGCCGCGGCGGCGATTATAACAGTTTAAGGTCTAGGCCGTACGCTAGCTAGATATTTACATGCAGGATGATCGCACTAAACATTTTATTTATGCTTACATTCATGATAAATTAAACTCATCAATAAAATCAATATTTTATACCAAATGTAGACCTACTCACCATACCATTTTGTGACTCTTAGTCTTCCTGCTCCTGTGACCCGTGACGATGAACATGTCTTGTTCCACGTCCAGAAGTCATCCAAGTGTGTATCATTTGATTGGAAGCTTGGAATTCGGAAACTTCGGGGGTGTTCAAAGAAATCATTAAATGATTCCGTAGGCAATCCTGGGACATAATGGATCGTTGTGATGTCTTGATGCGATTGACCGCACTGAAGCCCCGCTCCACAGCCGCAGTGCTTATGCTTATGGTGAGCATTAGCTTGATCATGATTAAGATGTGGCACATGTTCGGAGGACTAAGGCTTAACAAATCCGTGTAGACATCAAGTACATTCTTTCCTGAACGAACGCTACTGCACTTGGGACTTAGTCGGCTTTTGAGTGCTGTCCATTCAGCCTTGATACCATCACTGTGATCACATTCTTCATCTGACAACAAGTCTTTGAAGTTATCAACTAAGGCTGCAATTTCATCATTGCTGTAAGATGCAAGTTGCTCTGTAGCTTGTGACCACTCGCGAACATCAAGAACTTTGAAACTTGATAGGGGTGGGCAGTTAAAGGCTGCAAATCGACTATCTAAGTATTCAACAACTTTGTCCACCATTTTGTTCTTCAAACTTGAGATATCAGCACGGTCATCATCGGCAGCTTCAACACGCCTACCCTGGGTTGTGCTGGTCAAAGTAATGCTGTCTTTCCAGTGTTTCAAAACGTTGGTATCAGCGTTAAAGTTTTTTGCGAACTTAGACTCACCCATTGACGATTTTAGTGATAGTGAAGTTTCAGGGTGGCCTCACTAATTTCATGGGCAACATCAGTAACTAGGAGGTTGTCCTGTTGAAGACGCTTGGAGAGTGTAGCTACTATATCCATGAAATCCATCATGAAGTACATGCACCTTACAAAGCGCACATCTTTCATTTTTGTCACGAGACCATTAGCAGTGGCAGAGATTTTCATTTGGTTTTGCTGCAACATTCTCCAAGTGCTCTAATGTTACTCTGTAATGTTTCTCAACAGCACAAATTGCACGCCACCGACTAGCCAACCATTTGACCTGTTTAACACCTCTGTAATACGGGGTGTCCTCATCCAAAACATCTGCTAATTCCTTTAGACCGCGGCGCTGCTTTGAGGACGTGGTAAAACTTGTACACCCCACAAAGTGTAGACTCAAGATTGTCTAAGTACTGCAAGTCCGGATCATTCTCTGCATCGCCAATTCTAAATTATGAGCAACACAGTGAATTTTTATTAAATGTGTACTGACTCGATCTTGCAACTTTTTCGCTACTCCATTTTCACGGCCCATATTGACAGCAGCTCCATCAAAGTTTGACGAAACACGTTTCTGTTTCTGTATTTCCTTGGTGACCCCGACAGAGTATTGACAAAAGTGCTTTGTCAATTCCATCCAGTACTCCAACTGCATCACCACTCTCTAATTGGATGCATTAATGATGATAAATCTTCTCTCTGGATAAATAATAGATGTATTATGGACAAATGGAATGTTTTTATTTACTGAAATTGAAACACCTCTTTGTTTACTGTTGTAGAAAATATTTTATCAAATTGTTTAAATTTGAGATTGTAATTCTGAGTTTGTGTGTTTCTTGTATGAAACATTTATCAGCTTTTAATTTTTGAAGATGATTTATGATTGTAGTCCTTTTAGACTGAGTGCGGAAGCCACGTGCATTCCATTTTACCAAGTTGAGCGTTTGCATGGTTGTGTGTTGAGCATGTCTTGTTTTGAATTTAAATAAAATATGAAATAAATAAAAAGGGAGAGGGAGGAAAGAAAAAAAAGAATTTTGTCTGTGGTGTAAGATAAAAATATATAAAGATGGGGTAAAGAGGGAAGAGGGGAAGTAAATGGATGGGTAGGTGGTAGAGATAAAAGATTGGGTGGAGAGAGAGAGAGCGAGAGAGAGAGCGCGTGCTTGGAGCTGCACAAAATAACTGGTTGAGACTGACTATACACATAACAAACTACAGAATACACACATGTGACTTGACATAAAAATGAATGGTACAGACACAGAACATCAACAACAAAAAAGAGGAGGAACATTGAGTTATTTAACAGGCAATATAGAGTTTCCTTACACAAAGGAACAATGTCAGGTAGTAGGTTTATGAGAGGTTATTTTTAGAAGAGCCATGATGTGATTTTTGTGTTTTTGAATGACTGTCCATCGATATAGTCTATCAACTACCAGTGATCCGCGTTTGTCATTTTTCCGGTTTTCTTTTAAGATAGGGTGGAGTATTTTCCGTCGTTCGATTACTTCTTGTAGGAATTGCTCGTTCAGTCCGAATGTGGTGCCTTTAAGTTCCTTTCCTTTGCTTTTGACCTGTTCTTTTTGCTGAGAGCTTGAATTTTGCAGTGATGGGTCGAGGTCCTTTGTCTGATCGTTTGCCAAGGCGGTGAACTCTGTGGAAAGTGATGTTTTTGACAGTGTCGGACGGTAGTTTCAGGTGAGTTGTCATAAAGTCTTTGATTAATGATTCTGGGTTGTCGGGTGTTTTTTCGGGGATGCCTGAGAAGATAAGGTTATCGCGCATGGAATGGGTTTGTAGGTCAATGATAGTTTCTTTTATCAGTTTGTTTTCTTTAGTGACAGCATGCATTTGTTCGGTGAGTATTTTTAGAGGTTTGTAGCTCCTGGTTTGATTTTTGGAGTGTTGCAATGTTATTATGGGCTAATTCCAGGCTATTGCGAATGTCTTTAACTTCCTCATGTAGCTAGACTAGTATGTCAAATTTTTTATTTATACTGTCCAGCAGACTAACCTGAATTTCCATTGTTTGAAGATCTTCAGTGTCTGTTGAAGAATCTTTCTTTTTCCATTTAGATGGGTTTCCTGAATCCGCGTCCATGTTGTTTTGTAGGTGGTAATATTGGTCGATGAAAGTTTCGAGGTCCGCTAAATCCTCCACTGTAAGGTTGTTCTGTTCGGGTTGGTAGTAGCAGATGGATTATGGATGTGATCTGATCCGAAATGGTTGTATTCCTTATAACTTTGTTTTTAGCTGTTGTTTAAGCTGTAGCTGTGTTTCTAAGCAATAAGGCGCCGCCATGTTGAGTCACCACTTTGATGAAGGTGAAAAAGGCTTCCAACCTACCCAGCATGTCTGATTGCCTTCCTGTATTTCTAATTGAGTGTTTTCCTGAATATTTCTATAAAGTGCCCGTTTCCCTGTGTCATCGAAGTACAATATCCTGCTTTGCACACATCATACGATGTTAATGCCACTTTCACGTGCTGGTGGTTCTTGAAATATGCATAGCATCATCATGTAGTTGATTAAAACGTTACTGTCCCAGCACTGACATGACAAGTGCTGCGTTTGCTGTTTGCTGTTCTTGTGTTTTGAATAAACACAAATATCTAAAATACTTCCATTTAAATCCTATTCTCTAATTAACACAAACTCTGTATGCACCTCTGAAAAGTGTCTGCAGACTTTTACAGTAGGCTACAATTTATCTTTAAGCGCTTTACTGTAGGGTAGCCTAGTTTAGCCTATTTCCCCGGTAATATCTTGCTCGCATGCTCCATTTTATTGGTTTCACAAAGTTCGGCACCGGTCTGATCCATGCTGCTTGACACAATTTCCTCCAAGAGTGGCTTTTTAAAAAAAATTTAAAGTGATTGATAGGCTATTTATTAATTAACCATGTTAGCTAGTCTGACTAGCTAGCAGCTGTCTTGCTTGCAATATCAGCTGCTGCCATTTTCCTTGTGGACGACATAAACATTAGCGGATGTAGGGGGGGGGGGGGGGGGGGGGTTTGTTTAAGTTAGGGCCCCAACAACGGAATAAAGTAGATACTATATTTATTCTGATCAAATACATTTATTTGGATCAACGGCAACAAAGGAAACCAGAGTAACAATCAATTTCCAAGATTAGTAACGGTAACGACGATACTGAAATTGGACCAGTAACACGATACACGACTCGCTACCGCAAAAAAGTATTATAGATACAGTAACGCGATTTTGTACTCCCAACACTGATCTCAAATGCCCTTCTGTTGTTTTGAGTCTCACTGGCCTTGTAACATTAGTCAACCACATTTACATTAAATTGCCTACGTTGCCTTTTCTCATAAAATTAAGTTGCCTCGTTTAACTTGTCGGGTAAGTGAGGACTAGGTAAAATGTGTATTTTCTGAATCCAGCGGTTCCAACAGTCAATACCCTTGTTAAAACGTTCGGCACTCTGAATACTGAACACAAGCGATATTGCGTGCTAGAACCCCTCACTTAACCTACATTCAAAATAAGTTTTACGTGATTTAATTTAATTATTATTATAAAAAATTACAATCATCAATTAAATCGCCAAATTCGTTAATAGGTAAGTCGAACAGTAACCTGGTGGATCAACTAACAAGCCAAAACAAAGTCTAAATCAGGTCTTGAGATTAAGTAATTTTATTAAATGAAAACATTCAATTAGAATAATGACTGGGAATCATACATTCACGAAGGATTGTAGGCTGACTACTTATAATTCACAAAAGTGAAGACATTAAACCAGACATTAATTAGGAAATATACCAGAAAAGAGAGAGATAAGCCAAAAATTGTCAAATTATTTACCCTCCAGCGGAACAGGAACAAAAGGAAACGCACGAGGAACCAAAAAGAATGACTTCTTCACACAAACTCCACAATTGACTAACTTCTTTTTCTGCGGTACACTCATAAAATACCTCCACAGGAAGACCATCCCTGTCCTGATTGGGTTAAGGTGTGGGGGAGGGGGGGGAGAGGGGTCATTTATGACAGACTGGCTTATCTTTGATGGGGGGTTGAGAATGAGAGAGAGAGACAGAGATAGAGAGAAGGGGGGAAATATTAGATATCCTACATCCCTCTCTTGTAAGAATAGGTGCATGCACCTGCTAAAAACCTATTCTTACATCACCAAATAGGAATCACATTACACATTTGGACATTGAAGATGCAGTTACCTGCTAACAACAAAAACAACTGTCCAAATGGTTCACCAACCATTTTTAAAACATTTAGTCCATGCCCAGTTTAATAGTCCCTTTGTGATCTAGAGTCATATCTCTATTAGACACTCTTTTGTGTCGCTGCTGTTATGACACCCTGGTTCAGTCTCTTCCTTCTCCAGTGTCCGGGTATCTAGACTGGCAAGGGACCAGAAGTTCCCTGGACTTGGGTAACATGCAGTGCTTTTTCCATTAGTGTTGCAATTGCGTGAGTGAAATGCAACCTACTCCACAGTGTCTCTACCAGTTGTGCACGGCGTGCGGGGGCTCTGTCTCCTGTGACAGGAAGCTGGACGATCCACAGGTGGCAAAGTGCAGTCAGGGCCTCTCTTCTGACGGGCGGGGAAGCTCCTCTTTCCCTGTCGGAATCCATTTTGGCTCCTTTAGCCTGGATCCAATTGGGTGGACTGCTGACGGCAGTTGCTTAGGCTAGCTTCCCGCGGCAGGGTGTGGGACCGGTTGCACTTGTTTGCACTTGTGTCTGTGGGTGTCCTTTAGGGAATGGCAGGAGAAGACTGTGGGAGTTGAGGGCTTAGGCATTAACACTCATAGCGAAGACCGGAACAATTAATGATAGCACTGCATGTTATGACCACTGTCAGTCCATGCCGGGGAACCTTACGGACAGGGTTTACCTTCCACGGGATTGCCAGTCTAAATAATCACATGAATAGGGCTGACTTGTCCAGAAGTGTCTATGAACAGTATTTGGCGGGGCACCTACACTCTATAAAAGGGACTTAAACACAACATGGGCATGGTATTAGGTTAAAAGGTGGTGGTAGGGATGGATGGGGGGGGCAGAGAGAGGCCGAGAGAGAGAGGCCGAGAGAGAGAGACAGAGAGAGGGAGAGAGAGAGAGAAAGAGCAAAAGACATTAGGCAACATCCCGTCATTCCCTCTCTTGGAACGATAGGTGCATGCAGCTGCTAAGAGCCTATCGTTCCATCATCATAACAACCACACATTTGGACATTATATCATTGTACAATGATAGCTGCATGAAAACAAGTGTCCTAATGGTTCACTAACCATCTTTAAAACAATTAGTCCATGTCCAGTTTACTAGTCCCATTGTGATGATCCGGTGTGGTGCAGACATTTTTTTTTTTTTTTTTTCCACTGCTGTCATGGCACCTTGGTTCAGTCAATTCCTTCTCCAGTGTCAGGGTATCTGGACTGGCAAGGGAAGAGGCTCCCTGGACTTCCTTGGATAACATGCAGTGCTTATTCCCCTTAATGTTGTAACTGTGTGAGTGAAAGGCGGCCTAATTTGACAGTGTCTCTACCAATTCTGCACAGCGTGCGGGGGGCTCTGTCTCCTGTGACAGGCAGCTGGACGATCCACAGGCGGAAAAGTGCGGTCAAGACCTCTCTACTGACGGGCGGGGAAGCACCTCTTTCCCTGTCATAATCCGTTTTGGCTCCTTGAGCTCGGGTCCAGTTGGGTGGACTGCTGACGGCAGTCGCTTAGGCTAGCTTCCCGTGGCAGGGTATGGGTCCGGTTGCACTTGTGCCTCTGGGGGTCCTTCGGGGAGTGGCAGGAGAAGACTGTGGGACTTGAGGGTTTAGGCCTTATCACTCACAGCAACATGTGAAGAGGGGAACACTGCATGTTATAAGCACTTAGTCCATTCAGGGGAACCTTACGGACAGGATTTACTATCCACAAGATTGCCAGTCCAAATAATCACCTGAATAGGGCAGACTTGTCCACAAGTGCCCAGGAACAGCATTGGAGGGGGCACCTACACTTTAAAAAAGGGACTTAAAAACATGGGCATTGTCTTATGTTAAAAGGTGGTGGTAGGGATGTGGGGGGGTGGTGAGGGGGGGGGGGGCAGGGGCAGGCAGAGTGCCAGTTTTACCTCCTAGAACCCCAGTGTGGTTACTGGCAGTCCTTTGGCTGCGGAGGGCCACAGCGTTCAGCAAACCGGGATGACAGGAGGCATCCTGTCATCTTGCTTCTTCCGCACGTGGATGCCCCTTAACCACGCCCGTCTCATCTCTGTCCAGGGGTCTATGCCAGTTTTGGCTTTGGTTCCCTCTCTGGGCAGCTGGGCTGATCGTTGCTCGTAGGCATGCAGTCCATCACTGCTCTCCGAACACTTCTGATGTCGGAAAAGGGCTCTTGCACTCTCCCTGGATGACGTGTGTGTGCGAAGTTTGCAGGTGTGGCTCGGGGGTGGAGAGACGAGGGTGGGGGAAACTGTTGTGCTAAATTGACTGCTTTCATCTTGCTTTGGATTGCAAGACAACACTCTGGCGGAGACTTTGAGGGCCAGAGGAGTCGTAAAACGGCCGGGGGTTGGCTTCCTGCTCCGTTTCTCCCGGGGTCTCTTTACAGCTCTGATAGGGGAGCGAGACTTTCGCAGAAGTCCCCCTATCTCCTCCATCACAGGAACTGTGGAAGTGGGAGAGTCCACAGAGCACACCCCTTCTGTCTGTGCAGCAGACAGAGGTTCCCCGGATTCAGCAGGAGGGGAAGAAAAGTCCACAAGGGGTGGGGTGGGGTCCTCGGCCTGGGTGGACTTTTCTGTGGGGGCTGACTCCACCTGTTGGGGTGCGTAGACCTCTCCACCTGGCAGGGCTGATGGGCCTGTAGAAGCCGGTTCCGCGTCCTGCGGTTCAACGGTCTCCTCACCAGGCTGGGCTGCTGCGTCTGCAGTAGCAGGTTCTGCCCCCAGGGGTTCGACGGTCTCCTCACCAGGCTGGGCTGCTGTGTCTGCAGTAGCAGGTTCTGCCTCCAGGGGTTTGACGGTCTCCTCACCAGGCTGGGCTGCTGTGTCTGCAGTAGCAGGTTCTGCCTCCAGGGGTTTGACGGTCTCCTCACCAGGCTGGGCTGCTGTGTCTGCAGTAGCAGGTTCTGCCTCCAGGGGTTTGACGGTCTCCTCACCAGGCTGGGCTGCTGTGTCTGCAGTAGCAGGTTCTGCCTCCAGGGGTTCGACGGTCTGCTCACCAGGCTGGGCTGCTGTGTCTGAAGTAGCAGGTTCTGCCTTCAGGGGTTTGGCAGTCTCCTCACCAGGCTGGGCTGCTGTGTTTGCAGTAGCAGGTTCTGCCTCCAGGGGTTTGACGGTCTCCTCACCAGGCTGGGCTGCTGTGTCTGCAGTAGCAGGTTCTGCCTCCAGGGGTTTGACGGTCTCCTCACCAGGCTGGGCTGCTGTGTCTGCAGTAGCAGGTTCTGCCTCCAGGGGTTTGACGGTCTCCTCACCAGGCTGGGCTGCTGTGTCTGCAGTAGCAGGTTCTGCCTCCAGGGGTTCGACGGTCTCCTCACCTGGCTCAGCTGAGAGGACTGCAGCAGCGGATTCCACGTCCTGTGGGGTCACATCCTCTGTGGTGGCTGGTGTGATACAAGACACAGAGCTGTTTCCCCCAAATTCCTCCAGGGAAGGGGGGCTCACCAGGGGGCTACATTGTCTGTGGAGGTGACAAAATCCACAGAATTGTCCAAGCCTGAAGGGGGTGGGGATGAGTCAATGGAGAGTGCTGTATTGTCCTCGGTGGGGGGTGGTGCCTGGGTTATGGCTGGAATGGCGCCATGCACTGCTCCTTCCAGCGCATGCTGGACTGCCACAGAAGAAACTGGTTTGGCAGTAACTCCTGACTTAGAGTGGTGCTTTTCCCAAGCCAGTTTCCACATCTGGTTTACCTCCTCCCATGCCTGCTTTGACCGCCAGAGGTAGAGAAAATGTTGTCTTTTCTAGTTATGACCTTATCCCTTGGACAATCTTGCGCTTGGTTTCATCACTATCTGGAGAAATCAGATAGTCCAAATACTCAGTCCGCAGGTTGTAAAGGGCCTCCTCCTTCAGCTGGTCCATTGCCTTGAGCTGTTCTGCAAATTTTTGGGCACTGGGCTATCAAATATTGCCGTTCTGATAACATGAGATACCACTGCTGATCCAGCCTTGACTGGCCAGGGAATGCTGGTAGGTTAGCAGTGGAGGGTAAATGAGGCATCTCTCTCTTTGTCTGGTATGCCATAATAATATTTTTAAAAAAATTTTTTTAAATTAAATAAAATCAATAAATCTAAGACCAGTCGATTAGAAAAAGATTTGAACTTGTCTCAGAGTTTACCGCAGTTTACTCAATAGCAAAATTTAGTATGCTATAGGACAACCTATCTCGGTGGAACCTCCAATTATGTCGGGTAAGTGAGGACTAGGTAAAATGTGTATTTTCTGAATCCAGCGGTTCCAACAGTCAATACCCTTGTTAAAACGTTCGGCACTCTGAATACTGAACACAAGCGATATTGCGTGCTAGAACCCCTCACTTAACCTACATTCAAAATAAGTTTTACGTGATTTAATTTAATTATTATTATTAAAAATTACAATCATCAATTAAATCGCCAAATTCGTTAATAGGTAAGTCGAACAGTAACCTGGTGGATCAACTAACAAGCCAAAACAAAGTCTAAATCAGGTCTTGAGATTAAGTAATTTTATTAAATGAAAACATTCAATTAGAATAATGACTGGGAATCATACATTCACGAAGGATTGTAGGCTGACTACTTATAATTCACAAAAGTGAAGACATTAAACCAGACATTAATTAGGAAATATACCAGAAAAGAGAGAGATAAGCCAAAAATTGTCAAATTATTTACCCTCCAGCGGAACAGGAACAAAAGGAAACGCACGAGGAACCAAAAAGAATGACTTCTTCACACAAACTCCACAATTGACTAACTTCTTTTTCTGCGGTACACTCATAAAATACCTCCACAGGAAGACCATCCCTGTCCTGATTGGGTTAAGGTGTGGGGGAGGGGGGGGAGAGGGGTCATTTATGACAGACTGGCTTATCTTTGATGGGGGGTTGAGAATGAGAGAGAGAGACAGAGATAGAGAGAAGGGGGGAAATATTAGATATCCTACAAACTCTAATAAGTCACTACAATGCTGTTGCATGTAAAACCCCTTGTCTTGCATAGTCTATGCACAGTGACTTTGTTATTCGCTAATATGGCATAATATTGCACTCATTTATTTGCCATTCATGGGAAAGGACAGAATCCACGCCTATTTCAATGCATGTGCATTTGCATGTCTTGTGTGTGCAGATCTCTACATTTCCTTATCTTATGACTCGTACATTTATAGATCACCACTTAGCTACTCTAGTGTAGCTAAGTGATGACATATAAATGTGCAAAAAGTCGTGAAATCTGATTCGAGTACGTTTTCAACATACAAAAATGCTAAGTTACTCACGCATAGCCTACAAAGCAGTGTCTAAGTTATTAAATAAAACTTCCAAAAACTAGGTCTGCCCTTAAAAGTATTGATATCAAAATGAGGCCAAGTTACAACAAACAGTATTGCCTATCGTAGCTCACACTAATTAAACTAGCTCTATTCCAAATCAGTGCCACCCAATCTCTCCTAAATTATTTAATCTAATTTGGCCCTGTGTTTTTTCATCTTACCATCTGAAGAGAATGTGGTCACTAAGTTCAGATGTCAACTTACAAAAATTGACACAACACTTAATTTCGATGATTGTTTTACACAGTTGAGGAGAAATGACACAAAAGATATGTTTATACTTGGTTTTCAAGTTAATTTTAGAAAATGTACAGGTTTTAAAATGTTCTATGCTGGTAGGAATTTTCCTACCAGTATATAACATTTGAATTGACAGACATTTATACCATGGAAGATCAGGGTTCGTACAGATCCTTGAAAGTCTTGAAAATGCTTGATTCTGAAAGCTCTGTTTTCAAGGTTAGAAATATGCTTGAATTTTGAATAAACTACTTGAAAATGCTTATGTTTTTGATAACTCGTAGTCAAAGTAATTATTGGGAGGAAACAAAAAATAGTTAATATTTGTTAATTAAAACAGAAACCGTTTTCCTTGTTCGTCAAAACTGTCCAATGTTAGTTTCAGCGGCAGTAAAGAAAAAAGAGGCTAATTTTAAAGACAAACAAGAATAATAGTTGGGAATGGATACGTGCGTTGCTAATGATACAGTGGTGATTTATAATTTACAAATGTATTCATTTAAAGCATGAAAATTATAGTGGGGCACACATTCATTTTAGGCATTTGCTGGTGCTCTTACCCTGAGCATTTTTCATCCAATGGCAAAGTGCTAAAACTCGCGTATATGTTTGTTGATGCTGTGTATGTTTGACATGGATATAGTTTGGTTATTTAGTTTTTTTTTTTTTTTTGGTGCATTAATCGATCTCGCTCAGGGAGGTCTGTAAGAACAAAGCAGGAAATGTTCACAAAAATATTATTTCAAAGTGCCAACTGATAGGGTATCTTACCTTGCTGTTGTTTTAAATAATAGGCCTATTCAGGTAACGTAGTTAACTTGCAGACGATGTATAAAGCTAAGTTGAAATCATACTGTTGTTAATTATATTGCTAACTCAACGTTTGATTCCACATTTTTAAGCCTCAAGTTGGCTAGCGTTAGCTTATAATTTGCTTTAAAAAAATCTATCTTAGGGATAGAACTCCTGCTTTTCCATGGTAAGGTCTGTAAGAATAATAATAGAAAATGTTGACGATATTTTAATATACCAAATCTCAACCTACAGAGGTACGTTTACTATTTGTTTACTATTTACTATAAGTGATAGTGGACATGCTAGCTTACATTACTGCGGTTTAGCTGGCAAGCTAAGGTAATATGCTGCAGTTAATATAGTTTGCTAGCTAAAACTCTTAGCTATTTTTCAAGCTAAGCTGTAGCTATGTACTATTTTTAATTATATAGCTAGTTAGTAAACAAGCTTCAACATGGTTTGAACAAGAAACGTTGCCAGATACTGATTCCAAACTTTTAATTCCACATTTTCATCAAGCGTCCAAGTTAAGGTTGGCTAATAGTTTACCCATCATACACACATACATCTCTATGGGAATTGGGGGGTGGGATTAGATTTAGCTGTAAATTACACTGGAACAGTATGGAACACATGGTTGGCTAAATGGCTCTAAGTCAAGGGTCTGATGTATCAAACAAGCCGTAAACCATCACTCTGCTGCCAGAAATACAGTAGATATGGATGGATAACTTGAAGGGTTTCTTTTCCTGACTTATTTTGTCCATAGAGTTCAATAGGAAAATTTGTCAGGAGAAACAAACCTTAACTCCTTTGCGTAGAAGATGACACCGGCAGAAGCTTTTTGCTCAACTGAGACATTCGTTGCTACTGCAGCCAAACTATTATTGGAAATCACAAACTCTGTGTTTTAAATTTATTGGTAGACGGTTCGTGACGATTTCTGCCGAATACGTAGTTTCAAGTTTTCCCTGTAGCAAGTCCATTTATCAAGCAACCCCCCACCTAGTCTATACCTACCTATGCGTGACATAGTGGACAATACCTTCTATGTTTGAGTTCATAAATATATTTATTCATCATATAAAGTTAGAATAACGTCATAGCAACGAGATAAACCCAACAATAGCCTGATCGTATGCCAGAAAAGCCGTGAAAAGCCCTGCTCACTCAAATGCAAAATAAACGAAGTACTATCTCATTCTACCATGTATTCTACTAGCAATATATGCTACTAAATATGAAATAAATATACAATCCTACCATTGGTTTTACACATCGAGATGTTCCTTTCAAAATTCAGTTGTTATTTATTGTCTGGTACAATCGGTTTGAGAAATATACAACACTTTCTGAAACGTCTCCGCGTAATACCCCCATGCCCTGTAAGCCTTTCTCATGCATTACAGTTCATTCTGGTTTAATTGTTGGCTTTTTTATCCAATAGAGTACATTATAACCTTCGCAACGGTATATGCCAACGGTATATGCCAACTCTTTTTGGGTGCTTTGAGCAATTTACTACAGCCCAGCGTAACGGCAGTTTTCGTTTTATCTGTCTAGTATTACGCAAGCTCTATAGAATACGCATTATGGAGGGGAGTTTCCCTTTTGCGATATGTAAGTATTTTTGCGTCTAAAATACCGTTGGTCTCGCTGGCTACATATGTACGTTCGTGTTTCCACTCGAGCATTGTCTTTCCAATATGTTTGATAGCCCTATTGTTATTTTCGCATTTTGAGTGCATTTCACATACTGTAGTGCAATCGTTAAATGTATTTTTGATGTAGGCTACCGATGTTCATTGAAGATAGAACATTTGGCAGCATTTTGCAGATGGTGGAATACTATTTTATGTTCATGTTATCGTACATAATATAGGCTATGGCGTATACTTGTCTCTTAGGGCATGACAAATGCTCATTCCAATTTACTATGCGCTGATAAGTGGTAGATTAAGGTAAAAATTTCCTTGGAGTCATTATGAATAGGAAAATTTAAAAGATTTAAAAAATACAGAAAAATGCTATCCCAGGACAAAAGTATACATACTGTAGAGTACAGGGACAAGTAATGTTTTATTGAGGTACAAGAGTGAATGATTAGGCAACATATTTAGGTGAATGTAACACTGTGATATCAATGGTTTTTATCTTAAGCCATCAGAAGGAGCAAATGTATTTGTTTTGTAATGGAAAAAACTAATTTATTCATTTTATGACATTTTTTGCATAGGGGTTTTGGACCCATAGATATCTACCCCCCTATACTGATGGAAATATAGTCATTCCTACTTGAAAATTATGCAAAAGTGAGTTTTATGAGCCAAAACTGTTGGTTTGTAGTTAAATATATCATAATCTTTTTTTATTTAGAGCAGTGCACAATTTAGCCATTTGGATAGATTTGGAGACACTAATGGACAACAGGGTACACTGCTATATTTTGCATCATAGACCTTTAGTAGTTCTGCGTATCATCCTCAGATTTTGCAAAACTTGTGGACATGGAGTTTATGATCCAGGAAATGTATATATATTACCGATTTCACTTATGTAGCTCTTAGCAAAAGAAGAAAAAAAAAACTATTTTTTAAATTTTTTTTCCAAAGTTTCTTTAAATTTGTGGCACTTTATTTTGACTTAAATTATGAAAATAAACAAATCTAAGTTTGTATTGTAAATGGTACACCTTTTTTTTTTCATTTCAGCCATTTACCAAGTTTATGTGATGCTCACACCTGGAGTTATAAAGCCTTAAACAGAGCACCCCCTAAATAGGTGAAATTTGCCATCTGCGCCAAGGGGTTAAAGTGATCCATCCACATCTACTGCATATCTAGCTGCAGAGTGATGGTTTGAGGCTCGTTTGATACCTCAGACCCTTGATGACTTAGAGCCATTTTACCAACCATGTATTCAATACTGTTCCAGCATAATTTACAGCTAAATCTAGTCCCACCCCCCAATTCTCATAGAGATCCATTCAAATGCAGAGAGGTTATAGTATCACTTGTAAGAGTACCAGAAAATAAGATATCAAGAGTCTTTTGATGTTGTTGGGTCACAGACATCAGGAAGTCATGGCATGCATGGCAAGGATATGCAACCAAATATTAAAAATTATTACTTTATTCTATATATAAATTCATTGGGTGCCAATCATTGTGGCACACATGGTTTTGTTAAAAATAATAATTTTTGATGAGGAATTATTTATTTATTTATTTCTAATTTACGTCAATTAAAGGTTGGATTTTTCTCATTTTTTCAGTGTGACATTAAGCTAATTCACCTTTACCAGGGGTGCCAATAATAGTGGAGGGCACTGTAGATATCTACATTAAGTCAGCCCACACGTTTGTGCAGCCCACAATTTAGGCATGTTCGTTTGTGTTTGTAGCCTACCTTTGTGCAGATAGAAACTTGTCGACGTACCATTAGACGCAAAGGAGGCTAAATGCTTTAAATTGCTGCTTATTTATTTATTCGTCACTTTAGACTAGTCTTGCAGCCTATTTGCCGTGACCAGAGTAGTCTGGATAGTGTAGCCTAACTTCTGAGGTAAAAAGTTGAGTAAGATTTAAATATCAATGAAGTCCGTCTTCCGCTGGTGAAACAACATTGATTGGGCGATAACGACTACGAGAAAAATTATACATTTCAGCCAATTGAACTGTATCTTTAAACATAGCTACACAGTTGTTCATTCATGATTTTTGGGTGCTACAACTTAGCTTAGCAACGTAGCTAGCCTAATAGTAAAAGCAGACAAGGAGGAACTGGGGAACCGTCTCCTGTTCAGGTGAAAAGCCAGCTAAAATTGGTTCAAAAGTGAAAGGTTTGTGTTTAACCAGTTTGTGATGAGATATCGGTGTTATGAGTCACCCTGCCAAATCTTTTGAAAATCCGTGCTGTTAACGGCAGAGAACGAAACAGTCGAAAATCGTGTTTTAAGTCCCGATCAAAACAAAGATAGGGCCCGACTGGGCTCTCCCTAATTAATAAAATCCATTGTATAAAGAAAGTTACCCCCCCTTCGGTCCAAACTGTCATTCCATTGTGATGCAATAGTCTGGTGGTGTGGGGGGGTGGGGGGTGATCAACGTAATCCTTTTGGCTTTTCACCAAACAACCAAATGACATTTAAAAGGCAGAGTGTTTCAGGACCAACATTCTCAAATTTGCAAAATTGTGCATGTGGTTAGTGTGAGGGTTGCCGATGGGATTCCGCAAGTGGACATTTGCTTTCATTTGAAAGGTTGGTGTCATCTTAGGTTAATTAGGGGGCCAGCTGTTGCTATTGATGCCATTCCTGAGTCCTGTTTTCTTTTTTTTCACATGTAGGAGGAGACTGTAGCAGAACTAAGGACAGTGGAAGGGGAGGCGGCGTCTTACCTGGACCAGATCTCTAGGTACTTTCCCTCACCACATCTGTTCCAGTGAAGCCCCAGGCGCAGGCCCAGACCAAGAATCTAACACCACTGTTTTCCTCCCCTGTGCACTCAGATACTACATCACGAGGGCAAAACTGGTTTCCAAAATTGCCAAGTACCCACACGTGGTAAGTATAAATCTCAACAAAAAATGTAACGTACAAAAATGCCAAGTTACTCAGGCATACAAAGCACTGTCTATAATAAAATTAGCAAAATCTAGGTCTGACATTAAAAGTATTGGTGTCAAATTGAGACCAAGTTACAACAAACAATATTGGCCATCTTAGTTCACTCTATTCCAAAAGCAATGTTACCCAATGTTACACAGTCTAATACAGTAGTTTAGCCCCAGCTTTCACAACATTTATTTTCTACAATAACAATATGCACGTTATGCGAAGAATATTAAATTACACCATCTGATACCGCAACACAAAAGTCTTAATTTGGCCTGCTCATTTCTGTTAAAATGCTTTGGCCTTGTGGTTGAAGTCTTGGTTAGAGCTGGGACGGTACTGCTTTTTTCCTGACCGCATGAATTGTTGAAATAAGTCTTACCGCAGCGATAACCCCCATAAAATAACAAAAAACTTTATAAAATATTTAATTGGTTCCTAAAAAAACATAGCGAATGCATTAATTCATGTAGTAGTATATTCTTTATAGTTTCCATAGTTAATATCTATCTTTATTCCAATTTTGTCTTTGTAGGATTTCTGGTCGGCATGGAAATCAATAATTCGCAATTGAAACACGGAGACAGGGAACAACTCTGTTTATTAACAGCAGAAATGTACAAATGTAGGCTACAATTGTATAAACAAAAACAGAAACAATAGGCTTCATGAAAAATAGGCTAGAACATGTCGGCCTAAATTAACTGGAACATAATTAGCAATTAGGCTATTTACCGGCTATTTAGCTTTGCATCTGCAATAGACCATAGGCTAATTCAATTCAAACTGGCCGCTTTTTTTCTCATTTTAATTTTTCTGTCCTTCTGTCTGACTAAAGGCCATTGCCAAAGTGCGTCCTCCTATTCAACTGACTTATTTCTCGCAAGAAAAACCAACATGTTTACCTTTTTGGGTTTGCGATTCCCTCAACGGAGTGACAACAGCCCCGCTGTACTGAATACAGCTTGCTATATTTTATTGCCCTGCAGTGCTGGAGAGGCTGAGGTTTCCGCAATCCTCCACGCATCACAATTTACGGGGCTTTTTTAAAGCTGTAGCTTAGTTTATAATTTTAGACCAACATGAATAGCTTCCTGTAATCGGGCCGGATACTACCACTAGGGCCACTGTGGATAGGGATATTCTTGCTATTTAATTTATTGATCGATAGACAATTCGTTTCATATTAGCTTGTTAAAAAAATTGTCAAACAGATGTATTTTTTTTTAAATTAAAATGACAAGGTTATGTAACTCACCACAACTAAGCTTAGTTGGGGAATTTTTAGCTCATCCCGTGCTTGCTGCAATTTCCTTTTTTTCTGCCACTGCAACAAGTGGCGAGCCCTGACAACTTCTGTAACAAGGTATTTGGTTGAAGAGACGGTGCCGTTCCGTACAGTAGAGAAGCCAGCATTCCAAGCCATGCTCCAGGCTTTTGATAAGCAATATGAGCTTCCAACCAGACAGTAGCCTACTTCTCCCAAACAGCTGATGAGTGGTTCTGAGGTGTGCTGCACGATTTGTGGCGTTATACTCTTGTAACAGCCTCGTCCAAATTTTTTGATTACCATTGTCGTATGCCTCAAGCCAAAATGCTCCTATATGAGCTGATGGCCATAACTAAATAGCCTATATAAGTGTCCGATATAAGTACTTATTATAACTCCAAGGACAACACTTTTTACCCCCTTGTTTCTGTATAGCCTATGCTATGTTGTAACGTATCACAAGTAGCCTATAGCCTACTGAAGCCTATAAAAAACTCCACAAAGCAACACTCAAAACGAATCCCCCTTTGAATAATGAACTGTCCCAGACAGATGGATGTTAATTTGGCAAATTTGTAGACGTTTGCGTTTGGCTGGCTTTTTTTTTTTTTTGTTTAAAAAGATGTGGTGCCATGAAGACAATGGGGGTAGCCTTGTCGACTATGATGATGATTTATTTAAGATCACATAACTTTCAAAAGCAAAAATTGACAGACCGTTAAACAAAGAAAAACAAAAACAAAACAAAACAGGCGCTAATGCGGTGATTAGCTCAGCTCAGTGAGCATGACGGGACTGCAATACCGTGGTATTTCGGTAAGCATCCCAGCCCTAGTCTTGGCTTTTTGTGCGTGAGGTCGGTGGTTCGATCCCTGCTTGGTACCAAAGGCTAAATTAATTTTTCGACAAAACTATTGTGTTTAAATGCTCTGCTTCTTTTAATGTTCTTTTCACATTAACAAATGTCTTTTCATTGCGAAGGTTAAGAAATTTAACAGTATTAACTCTATGGGCCCCTAATGGTGGGACGTATCCGTCCGCAAATTGTTAAAAACAGTCACAGCCTGCGAACACATTCGTTTATATGCTTATCAGCTCTCAGGCTACACTGCAGGACCATAAAGCAGCAGGGTGCTAATACCCCAACCCACTGTTTACAGCCTTCACCTCGCCGCAGTCACAGGCAATAAAATGCATAACACAAAAACTCTTGGTACAGTTTCTACACGCTAAAAAATCAAGATCCGATTTAGGAACAATTGTATGTTACTGAAACGTTGTATAAATGAACATTGTGTTTTTTCCCCATGCTCACTTCACTATGCATACAACCGATGTACTTCCGGTTTTGTATAAATATATTTTATTTTCTACAAAATCTCTTGATAAACATGTTTAATCAACCAAATGTGATACCTGGTTATGCAGTTATAATAACTGTTTTCTGAAGAATCCTTAACGTTTTTTCGTAATCCATTTATCCATTCTCCAGCAAAATATTTCCACGGTGCGTACCCATCGCATTTGCGTTTGTACTACGTTACTACCGTTGCGTAAAAACATTACTAGACTGCTTCAGGGATGATTAACGTAAACCACGTATATTATCTTCTACGGGGTTTCCTGCCTTTTAAAACAAAGTAAAATATGTCATATTCTAGCGAATGGGAACGGCGCTGTATCCATGCGTAACGACAGCCCATAGGGCAATCGTGCTGTGCGCAATCGGCCACATGACACTATCGTCAGGATAAGATCGAGTCTGTGGCCATTTTTACTGAGCTTATCCTGGAAGGGATGGACTGGATTACTGTACAAGTACGTTTTTAGCCTATCCAGATGATATTTAGCCATGTGTAGCGCTTTTGTTAGCTGTATGTACGTCATAGGCTAGCTTTTCTCTTAACACGTACGTGGTTTGCTGTATGGTGTAAATGTGCTGGTCATATGTCTTTGCTGCTTCAACGATTACGATTATTTTATACATTTATACGCGAACGTGGAAAGCAACAGTGGAAAGAAGAGCGCTTATTTCACGGTTGCTCAGGTTTTGGAGGTGCTGCACCACAGTGATCCCGGAGGTGAAGAAGTCTGTCCTCAGGCATAGCAATGACTCTGTGGCATGGACCCGTGCCTGGACATGTAAGTGTTTTTAAAAATGTATAATACAAATTATTATTATTACTATTATTGTTATTATTATCATCATCATCATCATCATCATAATCGTCAACAGTATGGAGCGCTATTATCTAGAGTATTTTTAGTTTGGTGATAAATGGATTCTCGCAGAAGTTCTCTAGTTAGCTTCTATGTTGTCACAGGCTGGAAAGGAGCTCCTGCTAAGGGGGTTTGTTTTGTTGCGTTCATTCACAGTTTTTTTTTGTCTAGCAACCAACACAAGGGCTAGTTGTTGAATTCACGCATGAAACTACATCAATTCTCAGTACTTTATTTCATGGTTCAGTCAAGACATTACAGTATTATAATAATGTAATTTAGTTTGTGCAAGCTGACAAACTCATTCATAAATCCTAGTTAGCTACGATTGCTAATTATGTTGGAGCTAATATCAGACGTACTGTGGATGTAAGATTTTTTTAATGTATATATTGTATATACGTGTGTGTATATATATGTGTGTGTGTGTGTGTGTGTGTGTGTGTGTGTGTGTGTGTGTGTGTGTGTGTGTGTGTGTGTGTGTGTGTGTGTGTATATTTTATATGTATATATGTAATATAATATATGTGTGTGTATGTATATACACTACTCACAAAAAGTTAGGGATATTCGGCTTTCGGGTGAAATTTGAGGATGAACCTAAAATGCACTATAACCTTTACAGGTGAAATTAATTTGACCTTCTCTAAACTTTTGAATGCACATGTCCAACTATTCAATGTTTCAGTACTTTTTGCACAACTTGCTGTTCTCCAACAAGGAGCTGAACGGCAAAATTCACAACAGGTGTTTGATCCATGAATCGACCAATAAATTTCCTGGTTCAATTAGAATTGGTATTTAAACAGTCCTCTTCATCATGCTGTTCACATTTTGACATCATGAGACCAAGACGACACCTAACAATTGATCAACAGTACCTCGCCATTGCGAGGCTTCAAACAGGATGTTCTCAGAGGGAAGTGGCCACTGAGCTTAGAGTGTCACAGAGTGTCATCAGCAGGTTGCAACAGAGATACAGAGAGACTGGAAGAGTCACAGAAAGGCATAGAAGTGGACGTCTTTTGGCCACATCCCACACTGATGACCGCTTCATTGTGAACAGTGCCCTGCGGAACCGGATGATGAATGCCACTCAACTCCAGGCACATTTAAGGGAGGTGAGAGGCACCCAAGTGTCACGTCAGACCATTCAAAACCGTTTACATCAGCGTGGTCTGCGTGCTAGACGACCTGCAAGGGTACCTGACCACACCACCAGGCACAGGCGTCATCGTCTTGCATGGGCCAGGGAGCATTTACGCTGGACGAGGGACCAGTGGGCCTCAGTGCTGTTCTCTGATGAAAGTCGATTCACGTTGAGCAGAAATGATGGCCGCCAACGATGTTGGAGACGTCAAGGAGAGCGCTATGCATCAGCCACTGTTGTCACCAGACGACCCTTTGGTGGTAGCGGTGTTACAGTGTGGGCAGGTGTATCTAGTCAATACAGAACTGCCCTACACTTTGTGAATGGTACAGTGACAAGCCCATACTACCTGAATAACATCATTAATCCAGTCATTGTGCCCCTGCATGAACAACACAGGCCTAATTTCATCTTCATGGACGACAATGCTCCAGCTCATCGAGGTCGCATCATTAGGGAAAGGCTGCTGGAGACTGGGGTACCTCAAATGGAGTGGCCTGCACTTTCTCCAGACCTGAATCCCATAGAAAACCTATGGGATCAGCTGACTCACCGTGTAGAGGCTCGTAACTCTGTACCCCAGAACCTCAATGACCTGAGGGCCGCCCTTCGAGAAGAGTGGGATGCCATGCCTCAGCAGACAATAAGTCGACTTGTGAACAGCATGAGACGTCGTTGTCAAGCTGTAATTGATGCTCAAGGGCACATGACAAGTTATTGAGACATTGACATTTTTGTTGTGGTATACCCACCACTGTTGTTGGCTTTTGTTTCAATAAATTGTTTGAGATGAGGAAATCACCATTGCATGCTTCTACTTAAATGCCCTACTTTCATGATACGTATAATATCACTGTAGCGTGAACTTACATTTTCCATAAATTTCACCCGAAAGCCAAATATCCCTAACTTTTTGTGAGTAGTGTATATATATATATATTTTTTTTCACTTAATTGTAATACTTGCCATATGTCCCTTTGAGATAATTAGTGTTCTCATTTTTTAGTGATTCTACTTAGTAATGTACTTGAATCTGTCTTTTTCAGGGAGGACAGTGAAGACACCCCTCCCCCACCTGACACCTCAGTCGTAGGAGGTGGTAACAGACCGGTTTGCCAAATAAAGTGATGTATAATTCATTACTTTTGCTGTAAATCTAATTATGAAGTACAGTGCCATTTTAAATGTAAAGCAGATAGGTTGGATAACATTAGGGTAAGTAATCTTTTTTGGAGAGGTATTTGGGCACTTATGGGCACGCTTTGTAAGAGAATACCCTCATACACGTAAACACAAAACATGTGTAGGTTAATTTTCTTCACATTTTGTATTACAAAAACTGTTTTAAAAGAAAAATAAAGTTTCTGATGATTGACATGCCTAGACAGAAAGATATGCACATGTATTATATTTGGAGAGGTTGGATAGCTTTTGGGACATCTGGGCCCCGTTTTGGGAAAAATACCAATGGATAAGGAAAGCCTGTAGATATCTTTACCAAATTGTATACAAGTGGACAACATATTAGTGCATTAGTATAAGCAATTCTGGCTTGCTCCAGTACTTTGAAGTTGAGATATTCAGTGATAAACTATAAAAACACAAGGCGTTTTGTACTTTTTTTTGTATTCTTATGTGTATTTTGTATAAACTGTATGTGACCACTTTGACATAAATTTATTCTTTTCCAAATGTCTGAATGGTACAAGCCTCTTCTTTCATTCAAACTTTCAACCATGGATGTGCAGTGAATATTTTTTGAGATATTGGCACTTAATTGACACTAGTAAAAACTAGATTAAAAATGGGCCAAAGTAAATAGGGTTAACTGTTTACATGTAGAGCAATATTGCAGCTATGTTGCACAGGGTTGTAGTAGGAAGGTTTCTTAGTTTATGTTACACTTGTAACCTTTGTCTGGGGCTTTTGTAAAATATTTCCAGAACTATTGGCAGAAGCAGACTTCTAGGCTGAGTGGTACCGGAGCGAACTGGAACTTGCGTAGTGGTAACGTTCTAATGGTGTTCATCACTCTAATTAAATTACGTCTGCTTCCCTTCCTCGCTCACTCCCGCTCCCATACTCTGCCACACCCGCCTTTGAGAATCAGATGCACTACGTCGCCCTGCAGGCCAATCTGCATGCTCCAGACCACTATCCGCTGTGCCCTGTCGCATGTTCCTCACTGGCGTCCGGGCTGAGCTAGGCTTGCCTAGTCTTGTTTTCAGAGAACTGTCCCAAAGATGCTGTACAGAGAAACAAGGAAAATTAACAAAAAAAAATAAAATAAATAAATAAAACTAGGCCGGAACCCCCAAACGGCAAACGAGGTAAAAACTCCCCAGTGGGAAGAAATGCGCTCAAGCGGTGGTGAGAGAAAAACTCCCCGATGGGAAGAAATCTCGTAAGGAACCCAGCTATAGAGCCCATCCTTTGTTCGCCGGCCCGGTTTAAACTAAAGGTGGAATGGATGGTAACAGAAATGTAATGAGGGATAACACAGGAAATAATCAGGTGGGTTGAACATGTTACAGTCTGAGATATTAAACTAGCTGGTAAGTAGAAAGTCCAATGAAGAGATGTATAATATTCGATTCAGAGGGGTGGGGGGATATATCTGGGACTCCGGTTGCGTCAAGGCGTGGGCATGAACCAGGGAAGGGACAGGGCTGGAGCAGTCCAAGTGCACATACAAAACAGTAACAGAAAAACAACCACTACAGGGAGGGTCATTTTTAAGTGTGTCAAAACCCCAGGACATTTGTTTGGTTATCAGAAGTGTCAGGTATCAATGCATTAGATCTTTTGGAAGCATTTAGGAAAGCACAGAGACATCCCTGGGTAGCTAACATATAATCTAAGGCAATTTGGTGATGCATAGGAACTATGAGTATTTCTCAGCTGTTTGGTCACAATTTCAAGGCCTTTTCTAGAAAAAATAAGGAAATTGTTTCAGCGTATTATTGATGTTGTCAATATGTTCAGCTTGATGTGCTACACCAAACCAGGGAAACAAGGCAATGCCTATCTTTTCTCGTAAACTGGTTCTAAAATGTCTAGCTTCAGGGGAGAGACTTTCAATCTCCCTTTTCTCCTGATGAGGAGGAGTGGCAGTATCGACATACACAATAAGGCGCAAGTTCGGTAGGCTGTTTCACTGGAATGTGCATGGGTGTATGAAGTTTGGAAGCAGTGGCATTGTCCAAAGGTAACCAATGCCTGTCGCAGAAAGGTAAACGGGTGTGTCCTATCCAGGGGCTAGAGTATAGTTAAGTGCCTTCACCAGTATATTACAAGTGGTGCAATTAAGTTCATCAGTGGGTTTGTGGTTTTTATCGGCAATGGTATACATGTGAGAGATCATAAGTACACAAAGAGTCTGGTTCTTTGTAAGTGGCTCAGGAATTAGAATGTTATCAGCAGAGAAGAGAGAAAGAAGCAAGAGAGCAGACGTTTTTCTGCAAGAATGCAAGCACGAGAGCGAACAAGGTAGAGCTGAGGTAGCAGGAGGAAGCACATGGGCTTCCAGTACTTCAAAGTGAGAAGTAACGGCATCGCCAGCAGGCCCAGCGCTAGACGAACATACAGAGGGGTGCAATTGGACTCCACAGGGGGGCACAAAAAGCGTGTGATATATATATTAAACAACAACAACCAAGGACTGCTTTTCAAAGCACCATGCCATAGCCTACACAGCACATTGATAGATTCACCTAAAAAACCGTTTAAAGGGATAGTTTGGAATTTTGGACATAATGTCTCAATTACGACTTACCCATGATGTAGTTGATTGATGGAAACCATTTTCAGATAATTCCATGCTGTGCCTTCTTTTGGACATACGCACATTGCTAATGCTAGCGCAACTCTAAGGTAACTGTTAGCATCCACTACCAAACGCACTTAAACACTCCACAGTGCACCCAAAGCAAATAAAATACGACAACAGTCTATCGGGGTTATTTTCAGTGATTATACCATCATTTTTTAAGTCAAACTATCGTTGAATCCTTTACTATGTGCTGACCTATATTCTCTGGAAGTATGGCGGCGGAGCGTGCAGCGGTGATTCTCTAGCGGTTGCTACGGGGGGAATTGAATTACAATAGGGGTTCAATTGGCTACCAAATTGGGAGAAAAAGGGGAAAAATCTGAAATAAATAAAAATAAATAAATAAATATCGTGGCTATAGACAGTCATCTCAGCAATATTTTTAAATATCGCGATATCCGATATTATCGGATATCGTGACAACCCTATTACATACACCTAAATATGTTGCCTAATCATTCACTCTTGTACCTCAATAAAACAACACTTACCTGTACTCTACAGTATGTGTACTTTTGCCCCGGGATTGCATTTTTTTTGTAGAGTTCATTTTTCAAAGCACCCAATAAGACATGGCATATACCGTTACTATGGTTATAGTGTACTCTATTGGATTAAAAAGCCGACAATTAAACCAGAATGAACTGTAATGAATGAGACGGGCTTGCAGGGCATGGGGGGTATTATGAGTTGACGTTTCAGATAGTTTAATAGCGGTATAAATTGTTGTTTTTGTTGTATTTCTCAAACGGATTGTACCAGACAGTAAATAACCACTGAATTTTGAAAGGAACATCTCTATCTGTAAAACCAATGGTAGGATTGTATATTTATTTAATATTTAGTAACAGATATTAATTGTAGAATACGTGGTACAATGAGACAATCATTTTTACACGTTTATTTTGTATTTGAGTGAACAGGGCTTTTCACAGTGTTTTTGGCATACGATCAGGCTATTGTTGGGTTTATCTTGTTGCTATGACGGAATTCAAATTTTATATGATAAATAAATATACACTACTCACAAAAAGTTAGGGATATTTGGCTTTCGGGTGAAATTTATGGAAAATGTAAGTTCACGCTACAGTGATATTATACGTATCATGAAAGTAGGGCATTTAAGTAGAAGCATGCAATGGTGATTTCCTCATCTCAAACAATTTATTGAAACAAAAGCCAACAACAGTGGTGGGTATACCACAACAAAAATGTCAATGTCTCAATAACTTGTCATGTGCCCTTGAGCATCAATTACAGCTTGACAACGACGTCTCATGCTGTTCACAAGTCGACTTATTGTCTGCTGAGGCATGGCATCCCACTCTTCTCGAAGGGCGGCCCTCAGGTCATTGAGGTTCTGGGGTACAGAGTTACGAGCCTCTACACGGTGAGTCAGCTGATCCCATAGGTTTTCTATGGGATTCAGGTCTGGAGAAAGTGCAGGCCACTCCATTTGAGGTACCCCAGTCTCCAGCAGCCTTTCCCTAATGATGCGACCTCGATGAGCTGGAGCATTGTCGTCCATGAAGATGAAATTAGGCCTGTGTTGTTCATGCAGGGGCACAATGACTGGATTAATGATGTTATTCAGGTAGTATGGGCTTGTCACTGTACCATTCACAAAGTGTAGGGCAGTTCTGTATTGACTAGACACACCTGCCCACCCTGTAACACCGCCACCACCAAAGGGTCGTCTGGTGACAACAGTGGCTGATGCATAGCGCTCTCCTTGACGTCTCCAACATCGTTGGCGGCCATCATTTCTGCTCAACGTGAATCGACTCATCAGAGAACAGCACTGAGGCCCACTGGTCCCTCGTCCAGCGTAAATGCTCCCTGGCCCATGCAAGACGATGACGCCTGTGCCTGGTGGTGTGGTCAGGTACCCTTGCAGGTCGTCTAGCACGCAGACCACGCTGATGTAAACGGTTTCGAATGGTCTGACGTGACACACGGGTGCCTCTCACCTCCCTTAAATGTGCCTGGAGTTGAGTGGCATTCATCATCCGGTTCCGCAGGGCACTGTTCACAATGAAGCGGTCATCAGTGTCGGATGTGGCCAAAGGACGTCCACTTCTATGCCTTTCTGTGACTCTTCCAGTCTCTCTGTATCTCTGTTGCAACCTGCTGATGACACTGTGACACTCTAAGCTCAGTGGCCACTTCCCTCTGAGAACATCCTGTTTGAAGCCTTGCAATGGCGAGGTACTGTTGATCAATTGTTAGGTGTCGTCTTGGTCTCATGATGTCAAAATGTGAACAGCATGATGAAGAGGACTGTTTAAATACCAATTCTAATTGAACCAGGAAATGTATTGGTCGATTCATGGATCAAACACCTGTTGTGAATTTTGCCGTTCAGCTCCCTGTTAGAGAACAGCAAGTTGTGCAAAAACTACTGAAACATTGAATAGTTGGACATGTGCATTCAAAAGTTTAGAGAAGGTCAAATTAATTTCACCTGTAAAGGTTATAGTGCATTTTAGGTTCATCCTGAAATTTCACCCGAAAGCCGAATATCCCTAACTTTTTGTGAGTAGTGTATTTATGAACTCACACATAGATGCTATTAGGTGCTTGTTAAATGGACTTGCTACGGGAAAATAGTGACACTTAGAAACTGTATTCGGCAGAAGTCGTCACGAACCGTCTACCAATAAAGTTAAAACAGTTTGTGATTTCCACTAATTGTTTGGCTGCAGTAGCAACGAATGTCTCAGTTGAGCAAAAAGGTCCCGCCGGTGTCACCTTCTACGCAAAGGAGTTAATAACATAAATACCGTTAAATGTATTTCCGGGAATCAACATAAATATTGTGATTAAAATATCAGTTTAACCTTAAATAAACATATTATGAACAATAACTGTCCATGTATGTAATTTTAATGTGATATATGGACTGTTTTAGCGGCTTTTTTTCCTCAACATTCCATCAATGATAAGAGTAGGACTCAGGCACGGAAAACAGATCAGTATTCTGTTCTATTCAGTATCTCACGGTTATTATTTCAGTTGATTTGATCAACTGTCAGAATTCTGAAAGACTGTCAGGTCAATATTTTCGCTGGACACTCTGTATATCCCGCCTTATAACTTAAAAGTCCCAGCTTATTGGTGAAAGGTTTAAACGGATTCTGAAGATTGACATTTCAGGCTCCAATCAAGTTAACGGTGACAAGCGTACTATTATATTTATGTGGCAAATAACAGTGCTGAATACTTCTGACGTAATTTACATAGCAACTGTATGCCCAGATCACAGCGCTTCATCCACAGTGGCCAGGGGAAATCGATAACGATTCAGAGGATATATAACTTTTAAAGATCTAATTCCATCTTCTACTGGGACTTTTGCCATTTATCGAGGGTGTGACAGAAATTTTCGGTGCCGCTCACCATAATCCAATGCTTTCACTTTTACGATTCGATTGAACAAGTAACGTTAGAAGGGCTTTCGTTTTGAAGCTCACTTCCTGGTTGGGCTGGGAGCGGCAATTGTGCCGTTGCTCACTAGCGCCACTACGATTGGCTCCAGTATAGGTCTTTCACCATGTCAATGGCAGCAACGTGGTCAAAATACTCAGTCAATACATTTTTCCCACAAAAAAATGTAATTGCAATAGGTGCCTTTCCTTCATCTAATGCATCTGCATGTGCTGATTTTTTTAAATATTGTGTTGTTTGGACAGGGTATTAACATTTGTTCAAGACCAATCAGAGGGACAGGTTGAGTCCTCTTCGGCTCCACGGAGCAGGCACAGTTTGTACAAACGGGTGGCAAAAAAGACATCCAGAGCTTCAATTCAGTTTTTACGAGGCCGTGGAAAGGTCTGGTTAGAAGTAAATTTTTCATGGGTTAGTGCTATTGGTTTCTGTTAGCTTCACCATTCTAGCCTCATACGGCGAACAATAAAGGCTAACAATACACTAGCACTTACTTCTTGTAAGTTTTCTCACCACTGCCGTGAAGTCAAAAAAGTCAGTAGTAAACTGCCTTTTCTGTGAGAAATGTATTGTCAAGCTCACGTGCATTCACTGGCGTCTACGTTCTAAAGCTCCGGTTTGCCCTCCCTACTGTCAGGTTGGCAACCCATAGGTTCACGCATATTTCCCCTTGTTTTATAATGTCCTGCTTATGGAAATGTTTTATCATTGAACCAACCTGTTTTACTGGTAGCGTAATGCTTTAAAATAATTAAGTCCACTTTCCCAGGAAGACCGTGAAAAATGTGATTTACAGCAGGGGAAACAGACCTAGGCTAGGCTCTATAATGAACCCTCCGCCGGGTGTAAGATAGCAAAGACACTTGTGTTTGGGTTAGCGCCGCTTAGCGCTGGGTGTAAGATAGGGCCCAGAGTTTGTGTTTTCCACTAATAGATTGGCTGCAGAAGCAACAAATGTCTCAGTTGAGCAAAATGATGCCGCCGGCGCTATTATCACTAGGCATCTTCGCAAAGGGGTTCACAGTATTAACTGTTCACTGTTCACTGTTTCGTCACTAGTCTCAATCTCACACAAAAGCCGACAAAAACATCTTTCTATGTGTAGGCCTACCTATGTTGTCCTGTTGCGGTTTCGCAGCCAAGATTTCTTTATTCATTTGCGACAAAAAGGATGTGCACTTCAGCACTGTTCGGGTTATGGTTTTCATACATAACAAAATGTCACCATAAAAATTAAGTAGCCTCCTCGGAAAATTAAGAATTTACGATAATACACAAGCCCTTACGAGATCGCATTTAGATAACATCAACAATGACAAAAGCCCTGATTAGAAACAAACATTTGCTTTTTGGGTCAACCCTGTCTTGAGTTGTCTACCATTTTGCAGTCTCTGTGTTTGACAAATGCTGCTTATGCTGCTCAGTCCCCACAATTGCAGCTATATTTATTTTTATTATAATTTTTTTCCTGTGGGTTTTCACCTAAAATGCTTATAACTTCTGTTTGGACTGGTTAAAACTTGAAACTTTGCAGGATTAATGGGCCCATAGGCCAATTGCACAGATTGGCCAGTTGGTGGCGCTGTAGCGAGCAATCGAATGTTCAACATTGAAACGGTCATAACCTTTGAACCGATTGTCATAGAAAGACAGGACTTGCGTCTATAGATTCCTCTCCTCCCGCTGAACAAAAACGTCTCTGGGACCGTTAAAGTGCGTCAGGTTAGATTTGAGCTATTTAGAATTTTCTGAGAAATGCTTAAAAGACATCTCCAAGACCGATTGACCAATTTGCACAAGCTTTGTATTAGTAAGTTCAGTTGACCCTTCTCTTTAAAACTTATATAAAGAAAGTTTCTATGTTAATAATTATGGCTGCAATATAAAATAAAATTTTCGTTTTTATGCATAAATTATGTTAATTAATTCTGGCTTTGGTTTATTCACTTTCTGCCTCAAGGGGTTGCTAGGGGTTGATCGGTTAAAAACTAGAAGTTAGAGCTAATTTTCTTTCCAAGCCAGAAAGCTGCTTTTCTATGGGATTCATTACTTGGATGCCGTGTTCTGATGTTTTCTCAAATTTTGGGGATTTTGCAGTGATCAAATTGCATGATACTTGTCAGAATGGTTGAGGGTGACGTGCAGTAGTGCACTATTATGTTTGGCGCCAATTGGCCACTTGGTGGCGCTATAGCAATGAATTGAATTTTCAATATTTAAACAGTCGTAAATCTTGCCCACTTTGTCGTGCAGACAAGCGTCCAGGTGCTCTAGATTCCTGTTCAGACGCCGAAAGAATGAGTCTCTTGGACCTTTACAGTGTGCATTAGTGAAATTGTACTATTTTAAATTTGCCGAAAAACACTTAAACGACATCTCTTAGAATGATTTAGCGATTTGCACGTGACTTGCAGTAATATGTTCAGTGAACCTTTCTCTTTAAAAGTTATATTAAGAAAGTTTGACTTGAAAAATTATAATAAAAAAAAATATATTTTTATGCATAAATTATGCAAATTGTTAGTTAATTCCGTCCTTGGTTTATTGACTTTCTGTCTCGATGGGCTTGTAGTGCACATGAGTCTGAATAAAAGAAAAGTGGAATGGTGTCAATTGATTTAAAAAATGAAGAAATTAGAGCAAATTTTGTGTCCCAAGATGGACAACTGGTTGAATCCTATTGTTTTAAATGGGATTAATTACTCGTATGCACTTTCTGATTATTTGCGAATTTTTTGGGATCATGCTGTCTTCAAATTGCATGATACTTGGCACAATGGGAGAGGGTGACGGGCAGTAGTGCGCTATTTTTTCACCGATTGGCCACTTGGTGGCGCTATATTATTGAATTGACAATATTTATACAGCCATAACTCTTGGCCACATTTTCGTACAAACAAGCATCTTTTTGCAATAGAATCCCCTTTGGACACAGAAAAAAGCTATTGGATCTTTACAGTGGGCTTAATGAATTTTTGCTACATTGAATTATCTGAAAAATGCATCTCCTCCAAGAGCGATTGACTGATATGCATAAATCTTGCACTGATACGGTCCCTGTATACATCTGTGTACTAATTAATATTTTGCTGCTTTCTGATCATCTAATTTTAGGGATTTTCCACTCTTCAAGTGTTACGATACTTGGCACAGTGGTAGATATTTACGTGGAGTAGTGCAGGTGCATGTTTAGCGCCATTTGGGCAATTGGTGGTGCTATAACAATGAATTCAAATTGCAATATTTAAACAGCCATAACTTCTGAGCACATCATCATACAGATATGAATCGACTGCCTTACATTCCTCTCCTCACAAAGGCCAACCATGTGTTTTGGACCTTACAGTGTGCTTTATTTCATTTTTACAGTTTTGCATTAATGTAAAACAATTAAAACAGATCTTCTACTCGAGGCATTGACCATTTTGCATGTTATTTGGACTAAAATGGTGATTGAACTTTTCTGGATTTTCTGTATATGTTCCTTGAAGAAACATCCTGGAGAAAGATTATGGCTTCAGTGTTAAATTCACATGTCCTATTTACATGTAAATGATAATGGTGTAACGATTCTCCAAATCCACGGTTCGGTTCAGACCTCGATTTTTGAACCACGGTTCGGTTCATACCTCGGTTTTTTTTGTTTTGTTTGTGTAATATTTACAAAATATAGAGATCAGGGTTTTTCCTACAGAGTAAATTATTTGCCGGTTGCCAAAATGATTTCACGGACCGCCAAAATGACAATAATTGACAAAACGGCAAATAAAATCATATCCGAATGAATTTAATTAAATTTTTTGGGTGCAATATGGTCTTTCGGCCAGTGGATGGCGATATATATTGTACTAGTCGCCTTCAATATGTCAGTACTAGGAGACGAGTAGAAGAAGCAAAGAACCATAGACTGTAGCCTAAAGAAATGCGGCTCAGCTATTCTGTGGCAGAGTGCGACTCGGTAGAAAGACATAGCGTGGGCAGCGAGTTGGATGGAACACGCTCCAATTTTGAATTAGGCTACCTTTCGAAGCCCTAACTTCTGAAAAGGTAAAAGCTTTAACCCGATCCACGTTGGCGCCCCATAACTATAGTGTTAGACTTATCGGTCTCAATTACAGTATCCTATTCATGTTTGTCTTAAATTATAAACTAGACTACAGCTTTAAGAAAACCCCAGGATTGATACTACAGTGCAATGAAATCAGAGGGTGCTGTCAATAGCCCAAAGCGCTTACGACCCTCGTCTTGTCACAGCCACAGACTGTAAAATGCACCGTTTACAAGAAAATCATGTTCAGTATAGCTAGAAACAATATTTTTTAAAAACGTTGTACAAATAGGCCTACGCATTCGGCGTTTTCCATTGCTTACTGTAGGCTACTATACAGTAGGCTACCTAATGCACTTTAGAAGACACCTCATTTTTTTCCTCCCAAATCTCTCGTAGCTAGCCCATAAATATGTTAATGAAACCAAATATCTTACCTGTGGGCTATATGCAGGTAGGCTACCACTGTGTTATGATTAACCCTGAAGAGTTTATCTTGTTACGTTTCGCCAAAGTCCCGTACAGTCGACATTTCCAGTGACCTATCGCATTTAGGGCTGAAATAGTCTACGTTGCTGTTGTCATGTAAAAACACATTGTGTTTTTGATCGTTTAAAAAAAAAACGCGGAGCTGCATTATTTCTGTTTTAGAGTGTTGTTTATTTATTTTTCAAAAAGCTTCAAGGACCTTTGATTTCCAAAACCTAACTCCTAAACACTACCCTACTGGTACTTTACAACCAAAGCCTACATGGGCTCTTTGTACTCCAAAAACTGTATTTACGGTAAAGTTAATGCAAAAAATGTTGCTACTCATGCACTGCGTGCGCTTGCATTGGTACCGTCAAAACCCATTTCTCTGCCAGGAAAAACCCTGCAGCTTGCCCTAACTTTAAATAGAATAATAATTTTGTGATTTACATGTGTTAGTGTTAATTGTGAAATTAAAAATGAGTTTTCTTACATTAGTAGTAATGTAATGAGCTCAACAGGCTGCACCTGCAGTGGTGGCAGCGGGTTGGGGTTGGGGGAGGTGGTGTGTCGCAGTTCCGTCTTCCAGAACCGCGACACAAGACCGTGGACGTTTGTATCACAGTTTCGGTCTCGGTTTCAGAACCGTTACACCCCTAGTAAATGATATAAATCACTTTAATTTCATGCAGCCTTACTTGATTACCTTGAAACCTACATCAAGTTGTAGGACACATGGTTCTGAATAGCATGTATTGCTGGTGTGTATTGGTCTGCTTGGTCCCTGCAATTGCTACTAGCAGCTATATTTATTATTATTTTTACTATTTCTGAATTAATTTATCTCTTGAGTCTGCAATATCCACCAGGCAACAGTCGTTCAATTCAAGTGAAAGACTTAAAGGCTACCTTTATACAGCAGTAGAAGTATTGGATGAATCCAAAATAAATCAGAAAACTCATCTAATGACACAATGTCTAATACTGGTAGCATACATTCCCAGCAATGTTGAATAGGATTGTTTAAAAGATCTGTTTAAAGATTTGAATGAGCAAAACCGCATTAAAATTAGCATTAAACTTCTGCAGAAGTCCCTGTCCACTTTTGGACAGGGACTTCTGCAGAAGTTTAATGCTAAGTTTAATGCGGTTTTGCTCATTCAAATCTTTAAACAGATTTTTAACGTGGCAAAAATGGCGCCTAGAGGGAAGGAGCACGACACTGTCTCTCGCGCAGGTTTTCTTGAACAGCAGAAAAGCTTGAACAGCAGAAAGCCTTTTACAAGGAGCTACTTGAACAACAAGACGTACTTACAAGAATTGCATGCAAATCTTGGTAGATGCGTCAAATAAGAGTGGACGAACTCTCCAAAGAACTCAGGTAGCTGCGATAGAGCCTCCATTTTACCCAGAAAGATGTGGATGTTTTGACTACAAAGGAAAAGAAAATCACCATGAACTGTTTTAAAATGCAATCGGACATCTCTAAGATACACGAAAGTCACTTTTCTCTAACGGAAAACTGATTATTTAGAAGGACAATCACGGAGAAATAACATTGTCATCGATGGCGTCCAAGCCCAAGAAACCACAAATGAGAATTGGTCCGAGTCGGAGGACAAAGTATGGAGACTGATTTCGGAGAAGCTACAAATTGACCATCGATGTATTGAATTGGAACGTGCACATCGGATAGGGAAACCTACCAACGGAGGACAACCAAGACTGATTGCTGTTAAATTTCTCAAATATAAGGACAAGCTTGCGGTTCTGGAGAAGGTTCGAACGTTTTCATCAGCGAGGATTACCCTGAGGCAGTACGCCAAAAATGTAAGGAACTCATGCCAGCCATGAAGGCTGCCTGTGAGCGTGGGGATTTCGCTTACCTGCGATACGACAAAATTAGTTGTCCATCCCCCCTCTCAAAAGCAGCCCAGGAGGAATGATCGATCCAAATCCTAACCCCGGTACGGGTCTAACTATTTCATGCTCGTCCATCCACTGACACTCATACACATTTCTATATGATTAAAACAAACAAATGTCAAAAATGCCATAGACTTTTTAATTCTCTGGCGTTTGCTTGTGGTCTGTGCCAACTTATATTTCACCAAAAATTTACACCTATCAATAAGAACAATGTCAGTTTTTGGTCGCACTGGACATGTGACGATTGAATTATTCTGTTTCCTCACCATGGACTAAATGATGATGATTGTGTTACTCTATTGTCTGGGAAAAAATGCCGCGATTACCCCGATCATTTAGTTTTCAACCACTTCGACATCAATGATGATAATGACTGAAGGTATAATTGCTGTTTTGACCCTGATTCAAACTTTTTAAATCTGGCAACGCAGGGGTTGACAAATTTTAATTATTATTACGAGAGTCAGTTTAACTCATTTTGCGGAGCTCTCCCAGTAGGCACAGATTTATTTTCAACCTTTTATCTAAATACACGCAGCCTTCCTAAGAGCTATGATCATTTAAGTCACTATTAAGTCTAGCTTAGAGTATGAATTTTCTGTTATTGCCCTCTCGGAAGCTGTTAATGATTACAAATACAAAATTTTCAACACGAAAAATACGGATCATTTTAAATTAATGTTTTTAAGGAATTGGTTGTAGAAACAGCATATCAGAAGTTTTAAGTTTTTCATATTTGTTTTTTTCTGGTTAAAGTTAGTAAAAAATTTACTCCAGTCTTGATAAACCTTGGGTAACCAATGGCTGAAAAAAATCCTCTATCAAAAAATGATATAGAAAATTCCTATCAAACCCATGTCTCTTGAATTCTGAAAATTATAAGAAATATAAAAATAAATATACTCACTTCGTATAGCAAAAAATACATAATTTACTCAGAAATTCAAGGAATCAGCTAACAATATAAAATCCCCCTGGAAAATCATAAATCAATTATTAAATAAATAAAAAAAAGGCAACTTCTGCACTCCCTTCTAAATTTTTGAGTGGCAGCAGATCAATAGATGACCCGTATGACACATCTTCTGGTTTTAATGATTGTTTTGTAAATGTTGGTGCTTCTCTCTCAACTAAAACAGAGGATAGAGCTGGAAATCCTTTGGACTATATGAATGGCCACCATCCCTCTGTATTGCAGTTTGATCCACCAGATGCTACAGAAGTAATGGATATAATAACTGATCTCAGGAATACTGCAGCAGGACATGATGAAATAAGTACATCACTGTTTAAGAAGATTAGTTCTTCAACCTCTCACATATGTGACGCGGTATGTCAAAAGCAGGCGGAATTGGGCAGAGCTACGAACGGAGGAACAGCTGCAAAATGCCTTGAGGGTGAATTTTAGGGGTTTAGAGATTTTTGGACATTTATGATGCTACAAATATTAAAAATGTTCTGTAAAAGTTTCTAACTGAAATTTCATCGACAAAGTATTTTTTTAAACACTTTTAGAGAGGCATATAATTTCACAAAATGATGCCTTGTTCGAGATTTTGCTTGGAAATGACGCCAAATTTAGCGTAACTTCGAGCTCACTTGCTAACGTAAAATCGCATGATGATATTTTGCCAACATATTGGTTATTCAAACGGTATCTTTCTTGATGAAATAAACTATTAATTGATTATTAAAACAACAATAATCGTGAGCTTGTTTATGGATTACAACAGCCGCCCGATAATAGGCGCCCTTTCTTTGGCAGTCTCGTCATCTTAAAGACGTTAAAACGAAGAAAAAAAAAACACGTTATTGGCTTAAAAGTTAACATCGTTTTTGTAAAGAAATAAATCCAATGCGACTGGCCTATCTCTTTTAAGCCAATAAACGATAGTTGTCTCCCCTTTTTTGACATTACTGTCTCATCTAAAAGACGTTAAAACAAAAAACTACCGGTCACGTCTACATGTTTAATATTGGCTTAAAACTTAGTTTATCGTTTTGTGAAGAAATAAACCCAATATCGACATCTTTCGGACTGTCAGGTAAACTATCCAGTTAGCCAGCTATTTTGCCAACATATTGGTTATTCAAACGGTATCTTTCTTGATGAAATAAACTATTAATTGATTATTAAAACAACAATAATCGTGAGCTTGTTTATGCACTACAAGAGCCGCCCGATAAAGGGCGCCCCTTTTTTGACAGTATTTTCTAATCTAAAAGACGTTAAAACAAAAAAACTACCGGTCACATCTACATGGTTATTGGCTTAAAAGTTAGCTTATCGTTTTGTGAACCTAATAAATATAATATGTTCAATGGTATGTGCCAGAATAATATCAGTATCGTAGCTATGTTGATCACAAAAATGTCTGGTTTCCGCCCGATAACAGGGTTCGGTACGCTAACATTGTTAACCAACTTGTTTTGTTTAAACTCAAACTTTAAAGGGCTATTTCTCAGTTTCGATGTTTCAGACGGTCCAATTTAAAATCTTAATAACTTCGCTTTGGAATATCCGATTTGAAAAAAGAAAGCGGAGTTGTAAAGTGCAAGGTCTATGTTTTACTAATATACCAATAACTCAAAATTGACCTCTTGCCCAATTCCGCCTGGTTTTGACATACCACGTCACATATGTACATTTGAAGTCGGAAGTTTACATACACCGTAGCCAAATCCACTTAAACTCAGTTTTTCACAATTCCTGACATTTAATCCTAGTAAACATTCCCTATCTTAGGTCAGTCACTTTATTTTAAGAATGTGAAATGTATAGATTTATTTCAGCTTTTATTCCTTTCACATTCACATTCCCAGTGGGTCAGATGTTTACATACACTCTATTAGTATTTGGTAGCATTGCCTTTAAATTGTTTAACTTGGGTCAAATGTTTCGGGTAGCCTTCCACAAACTTCGCACAATAAGTTGCTGGAATTTTGGCCCATTCTTCCTGACAGAACTGGTATAACTGAGTCAGGTTTGTAGGCCTCCTTGCTCGCACACGCTTTTTCAGTTCTGCTCACAAATTTCCGATTGGATTGAGGCCAGGACTTTGTGATGGCCACCCCCAATACCTTGACTTTGTTGTACTTAAACCATTTTGCCACAACTTTGGAAGTATGCTTTGGGTCATTGTCCATTTGGAAGAGCCATTTGCGACCAAGCTTTAACTTCCTGGCTGATGTATTGAGATGTTGCTTCAATATATCCACATCATTTTCATAATTTTCCTTCTTCATGATGCCATCTATTTTATGAAGTGCACCAGTCCCTCCTGCAGCCAAGCACCCACAACATGATGCTGCCACCCCCCGTGCTTCACGGTTGGGATGGTGTTCTTCGGCTTGCAAGCCTCACCCTTTTTCCTCCAAACATAACGATGGTCATTATGGCCATACAGTTCATTTTTTGTTTCATCAGACCGGACATTTCTCCAAAAAGTAAGATCTTTGTCCCCATGTGCAGTTGCAAACTGTAGTCTCACTTTATGGCGGTTTTGGAGTACTGGCTTCTTCCTTGCTGAGCAGCCTTTCAGGTTATGTCGATATAGGACTCGTTTTACTGAGGATATAGATACTTTTGTACCTGTTCCCTCCAGCATCTTCACAAGGTCCTTTGCTGCTGTTCTGGGATTGATTTGCACTTTTCACACCAAAGAATGTTCATGTCTAGGAGACCACGCGTCTCCTTCCTGAGCGGTATGACGGCTGCGTGGTCCCGTGGTGTTTATACTTGCGTACTATTGTTTGTACAGACGAACGTGGTACCTTCAGGTGTTTGGAAATTGCTCCCAAGGATGAACCAGACATGTGGAGGTCCACAATTTTCTTTCTAAGGTCTTGGCTGAAATCTGTGGTTAAAAATGCGTTTTAATGACTTCAACCGAAGTGTATGTAAACTTCCGACTTCAATTGTGTGTGCAAAGTCTATGGAAACCGGAGTTGTTCCTAAAAGCATGAAAGTACATATTCCAAATTCCTTTCCCAAACCCTTCACTAATTATTTCCAAGTTAACTTGCAATTTCATATGTACAATACTAGAAATTCAACATATCTTCACTCCTTACTATCGCACCACCCATGGTCATTTTTGCTTTAGATACAAAGGTACAATACATTGGAACAATTATCTCAACAGTGACATAAAATTTTCTTCTCTCAATATTTATAAGAACAGTCTAACAACTCACCTGACTAACCAAGTCACAAAGTAGGTCACACGTCCATGTGTACACACAGGCACACACGAACACAGATGATCTTGCTCGCTCGCTTGTTTGTGTGCGCACGCACACGCACACACACACACACACACACACACACTTATTCACAGTCTTCTGGTGGAGTAGGAAGCTAATCATACACATGTACTTTACTTTTCTTTTTTTTTTCTTAATTTCTTTCATACACATTATAAACACTTACACACACTTATACATATACATTGGTTTAAAAAAAAAAAAGCATGAATGTTGCCAAAGTCATTCCTCTCTAAGTCTGGGGATCCTAGTAGCTTCACAAATTATCGCCCAATATCAATTTTGCCCTGTTTCTCAAAGGTTTTAGAGAAACTGGTGTACAAGTGAATATTTTTACATTTAAATGAACAAAATATCCTTTATGAACATCAATATGGGTTTCGAAAGAATTATTCTATATACATGGCCCTATTGCAACTTGCTGATAAAATATATACAGCTATGAATAACAATGACTATGCTCTTGGCATCTTTTTAGACTTATCCAAAGCCTTCGATACAGTAAATCATGAAATTCTAATCGCAAAGCACTACAGTTTCCATGGACAGACTTTGAAATGGTTGCACAGTTATGTATATGACAGAGAACAATATGTGATTGCTAATGGTCTGGCATCATCCAGGGCCAGGATAACGTGTGGATCCACAAGGATCTATTCTGGGACCTCTGTTGTTCTTCATATATATCAATGACCTTGCTGCTGTATCTTCCACCTTACTTCCTATACTGTTTGCAGATGACACCAACCTGATTTTAACACATAAAACCATTAAGTCCCTTATCTCAGATGCAAATACGGGTATGGAACAAATATCTAAATGGTTCAATCAAATAAATTATTGTTCAACATAAAAAAGTCAAATTTCATTATCCTCGCTGAAAAAAAAACAGGAAATACAACAAGGAGGAAGTTAAAAACCTCAGTCAATGGAATTGAAATCTCAGTTACCTCCACAAAATTTATTGGAGTACTACTCATAGATGAAAGGTTGAGATGGAGAGAGCATACCAACTTAGTATCCAAGAAAATTACAAAATCACTGGGTGTTATCAGAAAAAATTGTGACTTGGTTAATCAGAACTGTCTACCTACTTTGTATTATAGCTTGATTTACCCATACCTCATATACTGCAATATTGTATGGGCCAGTACATATCCCACATCTCCATGTCATTTATCTTACACAGAAAAAATTCTCAAAACGTCTTGATCCTTCTGCACCTCATTCAACAAACTCAAGATACTTTCCATTTTTCTAATTAGCATATCCCAAATGTGCACTTTTATATACAAATACTTACCAAATTCCTTTCCCAAACCCTTCACTAATTACTTCCAAGTTAACTTGCAATTTCATATGTACAATACTAGAAATTCAACATATCTGTTGAAGCCAGTTATGAATCTTATCCACGGTGGTAGTTGTCAATGCCCCCATTACACGTTTCTCTGAAATTATTATAGCTTAAACCCACAAAATTCCGCCACAACCTTCATCTGTATAAAACGCAAAAAAAACAAAAACATGTTCCAATATAGGAACAGTAATAGCCTATATTATTAAAAAGTATAATTAATAATAATTTTGGTTTAGTAGACTCCTCATTTTTTCCTATGAAATCTATGATATAAACACGTTGAAGGAACCAAATATCCTGCCTCTTTATGAAGCTACAACTGTTTTCTGATTAACACTGAAGAATTTCTTTTACAGTTAACCAATGTCCAGAAAAGTTTACATTTCCACAGCGACCACCTATCACACTTGCAGCTGTAATACATTACTGTTGTTGTAAAAACATAGGCCTACCTTTTATCGTAGGCTTCTTTTTTTTAGCCTACGTATATACCAACATTAACAGTATTTTTATGCATATTATTTAGCCTATATCTAGGCGGCTACTGTATGTGACCATTCTGACATATATTTATTTTGTTGCATATTTCTGAATGGTACAGCCTCTTCAATTCATACTTTAAAACATGGATGTGCAGTGAATAGTTTTTGATATATATGACACTTAAATTAGACTAGTAGGGCCTAGATGAAAATTGCTTCTAATGGGCCATGGTTAATAGGGTTAACTGATTTTTTAAGTCCTTCGCTTGAATTGAACGACTGTTGCCTTGTGGATACTGCAGACTCAAACTGCAAATGAGAGATAAGTTAATTGAGAAATAGTTTAAAAAAATAAAAAATTAAAATTTTAAATCGCCAATCCAGTGGGTTGCCAGGTTAAGTACGTGAGTTACCAGTCAAGGAATGCTAGTAACCAGCCAAGTCCGTTGCAAATCCAGTGGGTTGCTAAGCTAGGCATGCGAGTTACCAGCCTAGGAATGCTTGTGTCCAGCCAAGTCAGTTGCAAATCCAGTGGGTTCCTAAGCTAGGCACATGAGTTTCCAGCCTCTGCAAATCAATAGCCAGCTTATCATTCACCACCGCCGGCCTCTCTGGTCTTATTTTTGGCACATATCCTGCGGCATATACAGCATGAATCACAAGGTAATCTATTCACTTGCAAGATAGCTGCGTCTATCCCAAGCAGTAACAACATGCCACCATATTTGAAGTTTTTTTCCCCCAGTGGCTAAAGAGTGAACTGCATTGCCTGGTGGAAACCCCGCCCACCCCATTGTAATTCAATGGGGTAAGCCCAAAAAGAAGCCATTGTTCTCTGTGGTTCTTTTTTACACAAGAAATTATGGTTTAACTAGTTAATCCCATCCCATCTAATGTCTCCCCTGGGTCAGATTTTTTAAAATAATCGCGCCAATATTTCTAAATTAGGGTTTATTTCAGTGCGTGCAATATGGCGCTTCATATGACCATATAAGGATTTCCGCATCCTGCCTGGGACAGTTTTTTAGTCACATGGGTCAGACCACAGAAGTTCAGTGGAAGGTGTATTGTTAATGCTGTTTTTTTTAAGATTACATTAGATTTTTAGATTAGTTCTCACCATTTTGTAAAGTCCAAACATGTCATGTGCTGTGCCTGTATTCAACTGTACTAATCACTATTCCAAGGATTCTTCTCTACAGTTCTTTCGGAAAGACCCGCTGTATCACTATCGGTTGAAACGGCGTTTTTGGATAAACTAGGTTTATTGTCAAAATGCGCTTTTTGACCATTTTGGGGTTTCAACTAGCTAACGATAGCTATATATCTAAGGGTTATCTCTCCCGCTAGCGACCTCTCTATCTCTCTCGCTATCTCTTTGGTAGATAGCTAGCATCCATTTATCTGTCTCGATCCATCTATCTTGCTTGCTAGCGATCTATCTGTGTAACTGTTATCTCTCTCGCTAGCTAATGTTAAGTTTATACTGCACTGCTAGCAAACGTCACAAGTTGCGTAATTTAATGTTAACTACATCATTTGGCTAATAGTAACGTAATTTAAAGGAGCTATATGTAACATTGACACCGAGCGTTTAAAATGGGTACTGCAATCCAAATTCACAATATTGGAGAGAGTCGAGACACTGAACAAACACGAGCGCAACATTGTATTTTGATACGAGCTTATTCTATTTTGACAATGACAAGCGACGACGAGTCCTACACTGTAAGTTGATCAGCTAATGTATACGTTTTCAATTTGTTTATAATTTATTGTTTGCAAATTATGAACCAGCTCATGTGGATTTTTTATAACTCTGTCAATGTTAGCTAGATGCATGGCTGGCTATGTTTACGGTCACACAGATATAAGCTAACGTTAGTGGTATGTTTAGCGAGTAACTATATACATATATATATATTTAAGTCTTTAGCTAGCTAGCTAGCTAGCTAGCTAGATGGAAACGATGTTGAACTTAGCTTAGGAATTCGTAAATCGGCTGTCGGAGTGCCGGAATACATCTGGTTGTTCATAATGGGCAGTGGACTCGGAGTCAACTCGGAGAATAGTGAATCACACAGGCCAAAACAAATACAGACGTTCCGACCCGGAATGGAAATTTCAAAGGAGAACATACTGGCTGTAGCATTGTTGTCGGAGAAGCCAGTATTTCAACTTAGCATGTTTCCTTAATCTCTGATGACGACATATGGTCATTTTATGATTTAGTACAGTAAATTTGTTACATGTAGCTCCTTTAACTGTAGGCTATGTTCATGTATACACTCAAAATAAAATAAAATATGTACCGGATAGTTTACTTGTAAGTTAACGTTATGTCATGTCAATTGCATTTAGATTTGCTAACGTAATGTTAAGTTACAGACTGGGCATCTTGGCATTTTCATGCCGTGATTCGTGAGCAAGTTCTGTGCTACAGAAATAAATATTAAACTTTGAATCAGAGGTTGTTGAATAATGTTAGCTAAATGGGGAAATCAGTAGTTAGATGAGCAAAACCAAGCCAGGATTCACTCGCAAGCAAACGTGCTAATGACTAACGCTACCATTAGGATATGCTCAAACTGTATTGATAAAATATTAAAACATGTTTTTATGACATTTCAGAATTTAAGTTGGCTTATTGTCACAACCTTCGCTTGTTTGTGTGCTTGTGTAACATTTCTCGCCTACAAATAAAAATATAAAAACCGATGAGCTGGGCCGGGACAGGACATCAGCGGTTTCTTTACTAAAGTTAGGATTTGTTTTACGAGCCGCAATATTTTTCTATGGCCGCGACTCCTTCATTACAAGGCAGAGAGGATTTTTGTTTTTGTCTATTTTGCGCTCTACTGTGAATTGCAGAAGTGCGACTTGCGGACCATTTTACCAGCATGCGTCACATATACTATTTTACTTATCTGGCTAAATGTTATCTGACCCACAAACTGATGGGTTGGGAGTTTTGTCCTTAACCCTATTTACTTTGGCCCATTTGGCCCAATTTTCATCTAGTTTTTACTAGTGTCAATTAAGTGCCAATATCTCAAAAACTATTCACTGCACATCCATGGTTGAAAGTTTCAATGAAAGAAGAGGCTTGTACCATTCAGAAATTTGGAACAGAATAAATGTATGTCAAAGTGGTCACATACAGTTTATACAAAATACACATAAGAATACAAAAAAAAGTACAAAACGCCTTGTGTTTTTATAGTTTATCACTGAATATCTGAACTTCAAAGTACTGGAGCAAGCCAGAATTGTTTATACTTAGTGCACTAATATGTTTTCCACTTGGGTATACAATTTGGTAAAGATATCTACAGGCTTTCCTTATGCATTGGTATTTTTACCAAAACGGGGCCCAGGTGTCCCAAAACCTTTCCAAACCTCGCCAAATATAAAACATGTGCATATCTTTCTGTCTAGGCATGTCAATCATCAGAAAACTTTATTTTGCTTTTAAAACATTTTTTGTAATACAGAATGTGAAGAAAATTAACCTACACGTTATGTGTATTCTCTTACAAAGCATGCCCAAAAGTGCCCAAATACCTCTCCGAAAAGGATTACTTACCCTAATGTTATCCAACCAATCTGCTTTACATTTAAAATGGCACTGTACTTCAAAATTAGATTTACCAGAGCCCCATAAGCCAGCAGAATAACAGGTTTATCTATAACAAGCCTTCAACTTGACTTTTTACAGCAAAAGTAATGAATTATACATCACTTTATTTGGCAAACCTGTCTGTTACCACCTCCTACGACAGAGGTGTCAGGTGGGGGAGGGGTGTCTTCACTGTCCTCCCTGAAAAAGACAGATTCAAGTACATTACTAAGTAGAATCACTAAAAAATGAGAACACAAATTATCTCAAAAAGACATATGGCAAGTATTACAATTAAGTGGAAAATTTTTTTTATTTTATAAAAAAAAAATATATATATATATATACACACACACACACACATATATTATATATATATATATATATATATATATATACGTATATACATTAAAAAATCTTACATCCACAGTACGTCTGATATTAGCTCCAACATAATTAGCAATCGTAGCTAACTAGGATTTATGAATTAGTTTGTCAGCTTGCACGAACTAAATTACATTATTATAATACTGTAATGTCTAGACTGAACCGTGAAATAAAGTACTGAGAATGGATGTCGTTTCATGCGTGAATTCAACAACTAGCCCTTGTGTTGGTTGCTACACAAAGAAACTGCGAATGAAAGCTACAAAACAGCTAGCTAACTAGCAAACTCCTACGAGAATCCATTTATCACCAAACTAAAAATACTCTAGATAATAGCGCTCCATACTGTTGATGATTATGATGATGATGATGATAATAACAATAATAATAATAATTTGTATTATATATTTTTAAAAACACTTACATGTCCAGGCACGGGTCCATGCCAGAGTCATTGCTCTGCCAGAACACAGACTTCTTCACCTCTGGGACACTGCGGTGGAACACCTCCAAACCCTGAGCAACCGTGAAATAAGCGCTCGTCTTTCCACCGTTGATTGCCACGTTCGCGTATAAATGTATAAAATAATCGTAAACTTTGAAGCAGCAAAGACATCACCAGCGCAATTGCACCATACAGCAACCCGTGTATGCGTACAGAGAAAGATTGGTCTGTGACGTTTTTTCAGCTCACAAAAAAGCTACACATTGCTAAATACATCTGGATAGACTAAAAACGTACTTGTACAGCAATCCAGTCCATTCCTTCCAGGATAAATTCAGTAAAAATGGCCACAGGCGTCATCTGATGCTGTCGACAGTCAGGAGCGCACAGCCGATTGCCCTATGGGCTGTCGTTACGCGTGGATACAGCGCCGTTCCCATTCGCTAGAATATCACATATTTTACATCATTTAAAAGGGCAGGGAACCCCGTAGAAGATAAACTACGTGGTTTACGTTAGATCAACCCTGAAGCAGTCTAGTAATGTTTTTACGCAACGATAGTAACGTAGTACAAATGATAGGTACGCACCATGGAAATCGAGATTTTGCTGGAGAATGGATAAATAGATTACGAAAAAATGTTCAAGATTCTTCAGAAAACAGTTAGAACTGCATAACCAGGTATACAATTTAATTGATTAAACATGTTTATCAAGAGATCTTGTAGAAAATAAAATATATTGAAACAAAACCGGAAGAACATCGGTTGTATGCGTAGTGAAGTGAGCACGGGGAAAAAACACATAATGTTAATTTATACAACTTTTCAGTAACATACAATTGTTCCTAAATCGGATCTTGATTTTTTTAGCGTGTAGAAACTGTACCAAGAGTTTTTTTGATATGCATTTTATTGCCTGTGACTGCGGCGAGGTGAAGGCTGTAAACAAATAGAAAAAGTGGGTTGGGCTATTAGCACCCTGCTGCTTTATGGCTCTGTAGTGTAACCTGAGAGCTGATAAGCATATAAACGAATGTGTTCGCAGGCTGTGACTGTTTTTAACAATTTTGCGTCGAAAGTTCCGTGTTTTATTAACGTTATAATTTAGAATTTAAGAGAAATATGAACACTATAAAAAATTGGGACGGATACGTCCCACCACTAGGGGGCCAAAGCCCATAGAGTTAAAGGGATAGTTCGAATTTTGGACATAATGTCTCAATTACGACTTACCCGTGATGTAGTTGATTGATGGAAACCTTTTTCAGCTAATTCCATGCTGTCCTTCTTTTGGACATACACATGTTGCTAATGCTAGTGGATGCTACCGGTTACCATAGAGTTGCACTAGCATTAGCAACGTGTGTATGTCCAAAAGAAGGACAGCATGGAATTAGCTGAAAATGGTTTCCATCAATCCAGTACATCATGGGTAAGTCGTAATTGAGATATTATGTCCAAAATTCCAAACTATCCCTTTAAGCTGTTTAAAACATTAATTTAAATGATGTCTTCCGTGAAGCAATTTGTTATTTGACACTTTGAAATGACGCATAAAGTCAATGACCACATTCTCTTCAGATGGTAAAATGAAAAAACACAGGGCCAAGTTACATTAAATAATTTAGGAAAGATTGGGTAGCATTGCTTTGGAATAGAGCTCTGTGTGAACTAAGATACCCAATATTGTTTGTTGTTATGTCTCATTTTGATATCAATATATACATATATATACAGTACCAGTGAAAAGTTTGGACACACCTACTCATAGGTTTTTTTTGTTGTTATTTTTACTGTTCCACATTATAGAATAGTAAAGACATCAAAACTATGAGAATACAAATTAAATTACGCAAAGACCAAAAAAGTGTTAACAAATCAAAAAAGTCATATATTTTAGTCCTCGATCTTATTTCCAGGTACTCTTAGAAGCGATACTATAACCTCTCAGCATTTGAATGGATCTCTATGGGAATTGGGGGGTGGGACTTAGCTGTAAATTACACAGGAATAGTATGGAGCCCATGGTTGGCTAAATGACGCTAAGTCATCATGGGTCTTTGGTATCAAACGAGCCTTAAACCATCACTTTGCTGCCAGATATGCAGTAGATATGGATGTATCTTTTTAAGGGTTGTTTCTCCTGACTTATTTTTCCATAGAGTTCAATAGGAAAATGAGTCAGGAGAAACAACCCTTAAAATATACGGCACATGTATAAATTGGTAGCAGTGGAGATTATTCCTAAATAATTCCTCGTACGGGGCTCCAAAATGTGTGGGGAACACATATAAATTGGTAGCAGTGGAGATGATTCTTAAATCATTCCTCGTACAGGGCTCCAGTAATATATGGAACACGTACAAATCTGATAGCAGTGAGCAAGATGATTAGTAATATGATTTCTGAATCTTGAGTCCTCACGCGGGGCGCCATTAATATGTAGAGAACATGCCTCTATATTCCTACATGTGGAGTATTACTCATGCGAGGGGTTTACATATACATTCAGCAGTAATGGTGATAGACATATAAATCATGTTCATTTTACCAGTCTTCACCCAGGCACTATAAATGTAGAGAATATCGTCAACGGGGCGCCATAAATGTAATGAACATGCCTCTATATACAGTGCATCCGGAAAGTATTCACAGCGCTTCACTTTTTCCACATTTCGTTCTGTTACAGCCTTATTCCAAAATTGATTAAATTAATTTTTTCCCTCAAAATTCTACACACAACACCCCATAATGACAATGTGAAAAAAGTTTGAGATTTTTGCAAATTTATTAAAAATAAAAAACTAAAATGTCTCATTTACATAAGTATTCATACCCTTTGCTTTAACGTATTTTTAAAGTATCATATTTCATATTTGGTCGCATATCCTTTACATGCTGTTACTTCCTGAAGTCTGTGACCATCAACATCAAAAAACTGTCGATATCTTATTTTCAGGTACTGTTACAAGCGATACTATAACCTCTCTACATTTGAATGGATCTCTATGGAAATTGGGGGGTGAGACTAGATTCAGCTGTAAATTACATTGGTACAGTATGGAACACATGGCTGGCTAAATGCCTGTAAGTTATCAAGGGTCTGAGCTATCAAACGAGCCCCAAACCATCACTCTGTTGCCAGATATGGAGTAGATGTGGATGGATCACTTTAAGGGTTGTTTCTCCTGACTTTTTTCCCCATAGAGTTCTATAGGAAAATGAGTCCGGAGAAATAACCCTTGCAGTGATCCATCCACATCTACTTCATATCTGGCAACAGAGTGATGGTTTGGGGCTCGTTTGATAGCTCAGACCCTTGATAACTTACAGCCATTTAGCCAGCCATGTGTTCCATACTGTACCAGTGTAATTTACAGCTGAATCTAGTCTCACCCCCCAATTTCCATAGAGATCCATTCAAATGCAGAGAGGTTATAGTATCGCTTGTAACAGTACCTGAAAATAAGATATCGACAGTTTTTTTGATGTTGATGGTCACAGACTTCAGGAAGTAACAGCATGTAAAGGATATGCGACCAAATATGAAATATGATACTTTAAAAATACGTTAAAGCAAAGGGTATGAATACTTATGTAAATGAGAAATTTTTGTTTTTTATTTTTAATAAATTTGCAAAAATCTAAAAAAAACTTTTTTCACATTGTCATTATGGGGTGTTGTTTGTAGAATTTTGAGGGAAAAAATGAATTTAATCAATTTTGGAATAAGGCTGTAACAGAACAAAATGTGGAAAAAGTGAAGCGCTGTGAATACTTTCCGGATGCACTGTATATATATATATATATATATATACACACAAAAAGTTAGGGATATTTGGCTTTCGGGTGAAATTTATGGAAAATGTAAGTTCACGCTACAGTGATATTATACGTATCATGAAAGTAGGGCATTTAAGTAGAAGCATGCAATGGTGATTTCCTCATCTCAAACAATTTATTGAAACAAAAGCCAACAACAGTGGTGGGTATACCACAACAAAAATGTCAATGTCTCAATAACTTGTCATGTGCCCTTGAGCATCAATTACAGCTTGACAACGACGTCTCATGCTGTTCACAAGTCGACTTATTGTCTGCTGAGGCATGGCATCCCACTCTTCTTGAAGGGCGGCCCTCAGGTCATTGAGGTTCTGGGGTACAGAGTTACGAGCCTCTACACGGTGAGTCAGCTGATCCCATAGGTTTTCTATGGGATTCAGGTCTGGAGAAAGTGCAGGCCACTCCATTTGAGGTACCCCAGTCTCCAGCAGCCTTTCCCTAATGATGCGACCTCGATGAGCTGGAGCATTGTCGTCCATGAAGATGAAATTAGGCCTGTGTTGTTCATGCAGGGGCACAATGACTGGATTAATGATGTTATTCAGGTAGTATGGGCTTGTCACTGTACCATTCACAAAGTGTAGGGCAGTTCTGTATTGACTAGACACACCTGCCCACACTGTAACACTGCCACCACCAAAGGGTCGTCTGGTGACAACAGTGGCTGATGCATAGCGCTCTCCTTGACGTCTCCAACATCGTTGGCGGCCATCATTTCTGCTCAACGTGAATCGACTTTCATCAGAGAACAGCACTGAGGCCCACTGGTCCCTCGTCCAGCGTAAATTCTCCCTGGCCCATGCAAGACGATGACGCCTGTGCCTGGTGGTGTGGTCAGGTACCCTTGCAGGTCGTCTAGCACGCAGACCACGCTGATGTAAACGGTTTCGAATGGTCTGGCGTGACACTTGGGTGCCTCTCACCTCCCTTAAATGTGCCTGGAGTTGAGTGGCATTCATCATCCGGTTCCGCAGGGCACTGTTCACAATGAAGCGGTCATCAGTGTGGGATGTGGCCAAAGGACGTCCACTTCTATGCCTTTCTGTGACTCTTCCAGTCTCTCTGTATCTCTGTTGCAACCTGCTGATGACACTCTGTGACACTCTAAGCTCAGTGGCCACTTCCCTCTGAGAACATCCTGTTTGAAGCCTCGCAATGGCGAGGTACTGTTGATCAATTGTTAGGTGTCGTCTTGGTCTCATGATGTCAAAATGTGAACAGCATGATGAAGAGGACTGTTTAAATACCAATTCTAATTGAACCAGGAAATTTATTGGTCGATTCATGGATCAAACACCTGTTGTGAATTTTGCCGTTCAGCTCCTTGTTAGAGAACAGCAAGTTGTGCAAAAAGTACTGAAACATTGAATAGTTGGACATGTGCATTCAAAAGTTTAGAGAAGGTCAAATTAATTTCACCTGTAAAGGTTATAGTGCATTTTAGGTTCATCCTGAAATTTCACCCGAAAGCCGAATATCCCTAACTTTTTGTGAGTAGTATATATATATATATAGATATATAAACTCTTACATGGGATGCCAGAAATATAGGCAATAACTATGGAATAATGAGGTTTACCCTTATTATTCTTAAGTTAGGTTAAAATTAAATCAGTCTCATTTGATTATTATGGATTATAATTACTATTACTTTAATTTACCATCAAAGCACTAATAACTAATAATTCATAAGGGTTGAAGGTATTATGTTCTAATGATTAGGTTTGACTCAGCTCTCGTGTTCATACGACATCAAAACAGACACCAGGTTTAACAAAAATAGATTTATTAAACAAGGAAAAACATGAATATTACATTCTACTAAATAGAGATATTGTTTTGTGTGTGTATTGTAGCATTTGTGTGTATGTCGGTGTGTAGGCCTATGCCATGTGTGTGTTCAGGGAACAAAGGAATCACGTGGAGCAAGCTAACTGTGTCGCAGCATGATGGTGGTTATTGATCTCAAATCTGACGTTACTATAAATAAGTTCACGGACTTCTTTCACGAAATAATGTATTTACAGTAAGTTGAACTGAGACCATATCACGAAAATGTTAGTACGTGTTAAAGAAAAGAGGAGCAAACCATGAGGCCTGCTTTGGTTAGTTAACAGTACTACCACATTAGCAATGAAACGGTAGGCCAGCCGGCTAGCTTGCTAACCAGCCCAACACGTTTATACAGTTATTATCGCAGATGTCGAGATGCAATCAAATTACCGATAAACAGTTCAGACTAAAATCCTAAGCTATGCCTGGGATGTTTGATCAGTCTTACTGAAGCCCGCGGTGAGTTGATTACAGCTGGCTTGTCCGTGAGGGATGGTCAGGGCGTTTCCTTTGTCTTTCTCCTGGTTTGCGTCTTTGTCCGACGTCGTCTGGTTATCGCCTGCGTCTTTGTCCGTGGCTGGAACACACCTCTGTCGGGGTTGCGTTAATTCCGTTCTATGGTTAGATGCCGTAGGCAAGCTAACCCGTTTGCGTCTCTCTCCGCGGCCTTTGATGCTGCTGCCGCGGTATTGCTGGTGCAATGGAGGTCCACCTTTGTAGCTGTGTAGCTAGCAAAAGGGGGAAGAGAAAATGGAGTGCTCGTGCAGCTTTGTGCAGCACGATCGAGGAAGAAGAGTGAAGTGAATAGGATTGGGGCGACAGACTGGAATGCGTTCTGTTCTGTTTTAGTTTTATGACCCTTAGTGTCTCGTATTTCTGAGAGACATGATTGGCTGTGGCTGTGTTTTAAATGTCTTTTGGGTTTCCTGTGAAATTAATGGAAATGTAGTCCGTTGTCCCTACAAAAAAAGATACATCCATATCTACTGTGGAGTGAGTGAGTGAATGAGTTTATACGCTATCTGTCTATCATGCAAAGGCTAGTGCTTACATAAGTCGCATTTGAGAACAGCTGGTGCGCACAAAAAAAAAAATGATGCTTTGCCAGCTGCAGTATGAGATTGCTTAAATCAGTCATGAAATAATCCTGCAACTAAACTGAGTGGAAACAACAAACCCCATGTTTTAGCTTCATTAGTACACAAATCGTGACAACAATGCTGAATACGGAGTTTCTAAGTGCCATTATTGTCTATACCGACCCAAGTGTGACAGTGGATAATAGCGTCTATCTGGGAGTTTCTAAAAATATTTTTTCACTACTAAAAATTTGTAATCCATCATAGCAACAAGATAAAGCCAACAATAGTAATGTACATTACATTACAGGCATTTAGCAGACGCTCTTATCCAGAGCGACTTACACAACGTTTTAGCATTTTTTACATATTATCCATTTATACAGCTGGATATATACTGAAGCGATTCAGGTTAAGTACCTTGCTCAAGGGTACAACGGCTGTGTCCTACCTGGGAATCGAACCTGCAACCTTTCGGTTACAAGGCCAGTTCCTTAACCATTATACTACACTGTATTAATTCTGGATGATTGACAACTCTTTTATCCAATAGAGGACATTATAACCTTTACAACGCTGTCTTCAATGTCTTATTGGATGCTTTGAACAATAAAAGAAGACAGAGCGTAATATAAAGTTCAGTTGTGTCACTGTAGGCTTATGCCATGAATAGTATTCAATTGGAGAATATGCCTACGAACATGGCGTTTTCTCTTCAATATGCAAGTATTAATGCATGTAATATTTCAATAATGTACATTACTTTTTCCGCTGCACCACTGTCCTGTGCCTTATGTTTGATATGAAATTGAGTGGTATTCTCTAATGAGTGCATTTCACTTACTGTAGTGTAAGCAGGGAGCACCCGCCAAGCACCAATGGCGTGTAGATTTCCTCTTTGGCCGGTAAATATGGAGGCTACTCTGCCACTCTGGCGGGTAAAACAAAAATGAGGAGCCAATTTTCTGAAATCTCTGAATTTTTCAGTAAGGAATGGCTTCTGTTGTCTATTCAAACTGCTTTATCAGCCGTGCACATTCTGTTGTGTGCCATACAGTGTGTGTAACGCGAATAGTGCATTACGATGTTTCATTGTGGTCACATAGTTGAAGCGTCGACGGAGAGAACGAGAGAAGTAACTCTTTTGTACCACATAGTTAGCTATATTTGAGTAAAAAAAGTAGCTATATCGCCTTTTGTTTTTGCAGTAAGAGAAGATGTGGAGGTATATTCCTGGAGTGGAGCCACCTCCAAAAAAAGAACGGGTGACAACCAGCAAGCAAACAACTTTAACCAGCTAACTTTGGCTAACGGCAATCTCACAGATCATCGTGCTACTAGGACGTTACCGTTAACATGAGTTTGGGTCCCCCCTCTGCACGGAGGTTTAGTGAGAGGTGGTTTACAACCAATACAGGAGAAGGGAGAGATTGTCTCAAGTTTGAGGGTGGGGTCATGTAGCTACTGTACTAACTTTAGCAATCATATAATCTTACTCCATCCTAGCTTATCTCAGGTTAGGAAATCGTAGATCCTCAATGAGAAATCGTTGATCAACTTTCATGGCTGTTACCTAACAACCGACTCCACTTTTTTCATCTCGCGCACAGCTGATCGATTGGGTAAATAAACCGACGCTAGTTCATTAACGGTAGAACTTAGCAGAGACAAGAAGCGCAGCGAGATGGACTTTGATTGAAAATGTGTTCTGATTACTTTCTACTAAAGATGTTTTAATAAATTATCTACACTTAACCCCTTGGTGCATATGGCAAATTTGGTCAATTCTCACCTATTTAGGGAGTGCTCTGTTTAAGGCTTTATAACTCCAGGTGTGAGCATCACAGAAACTTGGTAAATGGCTTAAATGAGACAGTTGTACCATTTACAATACAAAATTTGTTTTATTTTTATAATTTAAAGGTTGTATCAGCGATTTTGGGTGGAAACATAAATGATCACATTCATCTGATTTTTCCTCACGATCCGCTAGCTGCCCGCCCCATAAGCAGGCCGTCAAAAAACCGCGTCTCTGTAGGCAGCCTATGCTCCGAGATCGTACACAAAAACAATGGTACTACCAACTACTCAAAACCAAAATAAACAGTATTCCAACCAATCACAATGATCTGCACAAACGCTAATACTCTTATCTCGCTGAAATCTTGACGGATTTACAAACGGTTTGGTTTCTTACAAACGTTATTAACGTGGTTATAATTCTGGATGCTTGAACACTATTTTTTAAAACATAACATAATTATTCATAAGTATGTTTGTTTGGGATTTCGCTTCAGAAGTGACGTCACGTTTGTGCAGATCATTGTGATTGGTTGGAATACTGTTTATTTTGGTTTTGAGTAGTTGGTAGTACCATTGTTTTTGTGTACGATCTCGGAGCATAGGCTGCCTACAGAGACGCGGTTTTTTTGACGGCCTGCTTATGGGGCGGGCAGCTAGCGGATCGTGAGGAAAAATCTGATGAATGTGATCATTTATGTTTCCACCCAAAATCGCTGATACAACCTTTAAGTCAAAATAAAGTGCCAAAAATGCAAAGAAACCTTGGAAAATTATTTTGTTTGCTTTGAAATACTGAGAGCTACATGTGAATCTATACATTTTCTGGATCATAAACTGTGTCCACAGGTGTGCAAAATCTGTGGATGATATGCATTCTCCTACAGATATATGATGCAAAATATAGGTGGTGTATCCTGGTGTCCATTAGTGTCTCCAAATCTATCCAAATGGCTTAATTGTGCAGTGCTCTAAATCATAATGATATATTTAACTACAAATCAACTATTTTTTCACTCTTGCATCATTTTCAAGTGGGAATTACTATCATCATGGGGGGGGGGGGGGGGGGGGTAGATATCTATGGGTCCAAAACCCTATCCAAAACATGTCATAAAATGAATAAAATTGGTTTTGTCCATTATAAAGCATATCTCACCAAAAAACATATCAAAACGTTAAAAAAAACAGTGTTACTCATGCATAGCCTACAAAGCACTATAAGTCCTTAATTCCAACTTCCAATTCAAACTAGGCCTGCCTTTAAAAGTATTGATATCAAACTGTGGCCAAGTTACAACTTGCTCCATTCCAAAGCAATGCTATCCAATCTTTCCTAAATTCTTTCATGTAACTTGGCCCTGTGTTTTTTCATCTTACCATGTGCAGAGAATGTGGTCATTCAAACATTAAATGTCAAATAACAGAAATTGCCTCATGGAACAACATATCATTTAAATTAATGTTTTAATCAGTTGGCAAATAATTACAATCCAGAAAGGATATGCTTATACTTTCTTGTCAGGTTGTACAGGTTTTAAAATATTCAGTGCTGCTACAAATTTCTGTACAATGCAGAAACAGACATTTATATGAAGAAATATAATTTACAATAGAGAAAAGAGGAATGAATAAATAAATGCAGATAAAAATGAGAAATAGTGACCTAGAAAATAGCCTACATAATGCATTATTACAAACATGTTTGCCCCATTAATGTAGCCTACTGACGCCAAATAAGTACTAGTACTAGTATTCTGAACGTGAAATACTAGCCAATTTTATTTGTAAATGAAATTTTGTGAACATGAGAATGTCTATGCTCTGGTGGACCACACAGGTTTCTGTTGAAATCCAAATATTCTGAATAAATAAATAATAATAAAAATAACTATTACATTTTGTTCATCATGTGCTTTTCATAGACCCAAAGCACTGGATGCAGACATTTGTTAAAACATACTGTATGTATAGTGTAGTTATTTTTATTTTTAATTAAGTGTAACACATCTGGGGGGGGGAATTATTCTTTGAGTGTATGTAGGTAGGAAAAATAAGAAGAATTGGAAGAAGAGGAGGAAGAAGAAAAACCGGCAAAATAACCCACGTTTGGGGCTTTATTGTGTGGATGTGTGAAGTTGTATCTGAAAGCTGTGTGGTTACATGAGGTCAGAATGTACAGAAGTTAATGTTTTTAAGGGCTGAGAGTCTGTGGTCATTGTGGTTGCTTCTGTAGGAAACACTGAAAAGTGTCAAAATCTGTGCTGTATAGGTATGGGGCATGCCCCACCAATCCGTAACTTGGCGGATGGCATCGCAATACATTTGCCCCTTCTGATGGTTTAAAGGGATAGTTTGGAATTTTGGACATAATGTCTCAATTACGACTTACCCATGATGTAGTGGATTGATGGAAACCATTTTCAGATAATTCCATGCTGTCCCTTCTTTTGGACATACACACATTGCTAATGCTAGCGCAACTCTAAGGTAAACCTTCGCCCCAGTCTGAGGTCCAGAGCGCTCTGGAGCAGGTTTTCTTCAAGGATCTCGGTGTACTTAGCTGCATTCATCTTTCCCTCTATCAGGACTAGTCGCCCTGTTCCCGCTGCTGAAAAACATCCCCACATCATGATGCTGCCACCGCCATGCTTCACTGTAGGGATGGTATTAGCCAGGTGATGAGCGGTGCCTGGTTTCCTCCAGACGTGACGCTTGGTATTCAGGCCAAAAAGTTAAATTTTGGTTTCATCAGACCAGAGAATCTTGATTCTCATGGTTTGAGAGTCCTCTAGGTGCCTTTTTGGCAAACTCCAAGCGGGCTGTGATGTGCCTTTTACTAAGGAGGGGCTTCCGTCTGGCCACTCTACCATAAAGGCCTGATTGGTGGAGTGCTGCCTGGATGGTTGATCTTCTGAAAGGTTCTCCCATCTCCACAAGGATACGCCGGAGCTCTGTCAGAGTGACCCTCGGGTTCCTGCTCACCTCCCTGGCCAAGGCCCGTCTTCCCTGATTGCTCAGTTTGGCCGGGCGGCCAGGTCTAGGAAGATTCTTGGTGGTTCCAAACTTCTTCCATTTACGAATGATGGTGGCCACTGTGCTCTTTGGGACCTGTAAAGCTGCAGAGATTTTTCCGTACCCTTCTCCAGATCTATGCCTTGACACAATCCTGTTTCTGAGGTCTGCAGATAATTCCTTTGACCCCATGGCTTGGAGTTTGCTCTGACATGCACTGTCAACTGTGGGACCTTATATAAGCAGGTGTTGGCAATCCCCAATCATGTCCAATCAATTGAATTTATCACAGGTGGACTCCAATTAAGTTGTAGAAACATCTCAAGCAGTATCAGTGGAAACAAAATGCACCTCAGCTCACTTTTGGGTGTCATATCAAAGGGTGTGCACACTTGTGTACATATGATATTTTACATTTTGATTTTTAATAAATTAGCACAAATGTCTAAACCTGTTTTCACTTTGTCATTATGGGCTATTTTGTGTAGAATTTTGAGACAAAAAATGAACTCAATCTATTGTAGAATATGTCTAACGTAATAAAACGCGGAGAAGGTGAAAGACTTTCCGGCTTGACTGTACGTTACCTACTAACGTAAAGTATCGCTCCGCCGCCGTACTTCCACGGAGAATTTAGGTGAGCACAAAGTAAAGGATTCAACGATAGTTTGACTTCAAAAATGGTGGTATAATCACTGAAAATAATCCTGATAGACTGTCGTCGTATTTTATTTGCTTTGGGTGCACTGTGGAGTGTTTAAGTGTGTTTGGTAGTGGATGCTACCAGTTACCTTAGAGTTGCGCTAGCATTAGCAATGTGTGTATGTCCAAAAGAAGGGACAGCATGGAATTATCTGAAAATGGTTTCCATCAATCAACTACATCATGGGTAAGTCGTAATTGAGACATTATGTCCAAAATTCCGAACTATCCCTTTAAGATGAAAACATTGATTACACACACCTCAATATGTAGCCTAATCATTCACTTGTGTATCGTACATATGTAGCCAGCAAGAAGAACAACATATTACAAGCAGTACTACTTCCATATCGTGGATGAAAAACTCCCCTCAGCGAATGCGTTTTCTGTAGCAGTTTGCTTCACACTACATTGATAAAATTAAACATTCTGTTACGCTGGACTGTAATTAACTGTTCAAAGCACCCAATAACAAATTGCAAACACTGTTGAGAAGGATATACTGTCATCTATCGGATGTGAATAAAACCGGAATGACGTGAAATACTTCAGAGTTGCAGGTACAGTATATGAGGTGTTTCACGCAGACGCTCCGTTTGTGTAATAACGTTCTAAACTGGTGGGTATTTCTCAAACAGATTGTCCAAGACAATAAATGACCACAGAATTTTTAAAGGAACATCTCTGTGTAAAACTAATGGTAGGATTGTATATGCATTTCATATTTAGTAGCAGATATTGATAGTAGAAGGATATCATTACACAAGAATTTCACATGTTTATTTAGCATTGAGTGAGGAGGGCTTTTCACTGCTTTTTTGGCTTACGATCGGGCTATGGTTTATCTTGAAGGAATAGTAATTATAGATGAAGAAATATATTTATGATCTCACACAGACGCTATTGTCCACTATGTCACGCATTAGTAGTTATAGTAGTTATGCAGGCGAGACTGGGTGGGGTGTTGCTTGTTGAATGGACTTGCTACGGGAGAATAGTGACACTTAGAAAATCCATATTCAGCAGAGTTGTCATGAATCGTATACTAATAAAGATACAACACAGTTTCTTTTTCCAACTCATAGTTTGGTTGCAGGAGCAACGAATGTCTCAATTGAGCAAAATCTTGCCGTCGGCGCCATGGCCACTGCGCAAAGGGGTTAAACAACTAACATTGACTCATTCCTTCAATCCACTGAAAATTATGCATGAGAGTAGTATATAGTAATAACACATGGCAATAGTAAAAAGCTATTTATTATTTTTGGCCGGTAAAAATATATGCCCTGGCAGGTAAGCCAAAATGTTAATTTTGAAACCTGAGTGTAAGCGTTCATAGGTGGCTCAGTCATGTTTCATGTTTGATGCACCCAGTTGCCGTGAAGCTCGAACATTTGCCAGAATTTTCCTGTTGGTGGAATATTTTATTGTAATCTTATCGTACATAATATTGACTGTGGTATTAGTATCTCCCTGGACTATACCCTGGACTCTGAATGCATGAAATTTTCTGTGAGCTGATATATGCTAGATAAACATAAAAGTTTTCCTTGGAGTGATTTTACTTAGCAACATTTGTGAAACACTACAGAGAAATGTTATCCCTGGGCATGCAGCAAAAGATTACATATTGTAGAGTACAGAAAAAAAGCGATCTTTTATTCAAGTGCAAGAGTGAATGATTAAGCTACATATTTAGGTGTGTTACGTCCCAGAATCCACCTGCGTTGCAATAACCAGGTGTACAGTAGTGGAGGTAACACTAAGCCACAACCTCAAAGGAAAACCCAGTCAAGCGCAAAGTGATACAAAAGACAAGACATTTTATAACAAACACTTATGGTAGCAACTATTCTCTAAACACATATGATAGTTCGACAATATTTACAGGAACACAGGCTGCAAGCTCTCACTGGGCAGCAAGTATCCAAGTCCAGACCGATGTTGAGATGTCATTGTGATTACTTCTCCTTCTGGTCTAGCCTAAATTCTGCTTTGGTGTTATTCAGCAGTAATCATTCTTGTCGGGGGCTATCCAGTGTAGTCTGTTTTTAAACCAAAGCTAGTTGGATAACTCAATGGTAAGCTCAGATCTCAGTAGTCAGACAGCGTCGTGAAGGTTTTGGTGATTGCTAGCATCAGGTTGCTCGAACTCCCTGATGCAGCTGGAGACCGGCAATATATCCTCCTGCATCTTTCAACCCCGCTGCTCCACGACGGTCCTTGGCATCCCCAGATACGGGCATCTTTTCATACATTGCCCACATCTCCACGTAGGCTATCTCCCGAAAATGGTTACCAGGCAACAGCATGCATCTTCTCTCACAGAAAACAGAAGAACGTAACAGTATCAATGTTTTCATCTTAAACCCTTAAAAGGTGCAAATGTGTATGATTGATAATGGACAAAAAGTATAAGGTTTTTGTACCCATAGATATCTATCCCCATGTACTGATGAAAAGATAGCAATTCCCACTTGGAAATGATGCAAAAGTGAGTTTCATGAGTTAAAACGGTTGATTTGTAGTTAAATATGATTATTTATGATTTACAGCAGTGCACAATTTAGCCATTTTGGATAGATTAAGGGGCAACAGGGAACACTGCTTACAATTTGCATCGTGGATCATTCGAAGTTCTGCATATCACCCTCAGATTTCATGTGTGATCCAGGAAATGTACAGTTTTACCCATTTTACATTTGTATTTCATGGCAAACTAAAGAAAAACGTGCATTTTTGCCAAGATTTCTTTGCATATGTGGCACTTTATTTTGACCTAAATTATGAAAATAAACTCATCTCAGTTAGTATTGTAAGTGGTACAATTGTCTTGCTTCATTTAAACCATTTTCCAAGTTTCTGTCATGCTCATTCCTGGAGTTCTAAAGCCTTAATTAGAAAAGCACCTAAATAGGTGTGAATTGACCAAATTTGGCATCTGCGAAAGGGTTAATCCCTTGCCCCAACAGTGTCTTATATCTGCTTCCAGGAGGACTATCGGCGCACAGTGACTGAGATTGACGAGAAAGAATATATTAGCCTGAAGATCATCGTATCAGAGCTGAGGAATCAATACGTGAGTCTGCCCCTGTCACACACTGTCCTGTAAACCAGTGAAAAAGCAGCTCTCAACATTACATTTTGAGCTTTTTTTATTTTATTTAATTTTGAGCTTTTTTTTCACAACACAAAATAAATACATAAAGAAATTAAAATACAAATAGATAAATAAAAATAATTATAATTACAAATATGTATGTCTATACTTACATACTTCTATACATACAGTTGAAGTCGGAAGTTTACATACACTTAGGTTGAAGTCATTTAAATTAATATTTAACCACTCCACAGATTTCATGTTAGCAAACTATAGTGTTGGCAAGTCAGTTAGTACATCTACTTTGTGCATGACACAAGTAATTTTTCCAATTGTTTACAGACAGATCACTTTTAATTCACAATATCACAATTCCTGTGCACAATTACATGCACTAAGTGCCTTTAAATTTTTTATATTTGGTCGCATATCCTTTGCATGCCATGACTTCCTGATGTCTGTGACCCAACAACATCAAAAGACTCTTCATATCTTATTTTCTGGTACTCTTACAAGCGATACTATAACGTTTCTGCATTTGAATGGATCTCTATGGGAATTGGGGGTGGGATTAGATTTAGCTGTAAATTATACTGGAACAGTATAGAAACACATGGTTGGCTAAATGGCTCTATGTCATCAAAGGTTTGACGTGTCAAACAAGCCTTAAAGGGATAGTTCGGAATTTTGGACATGTCTCAATTACGACTTTCCCATGATGTAGTTGATTGATTGAAACCATTTTCAGCTAATTCCATGCTGTCCCTTCTTTTGGACATACACACGTTGCTAATGCTACTGCAACTCTATGGTAACCGGTAGCATACATTACCAAACGCACTTAAACACTCCACAGTGTTATTAATAACGGGGTTATTTTGAGTATTTATACCATCATTTTTTAAGTCAAACTATCGTTGAATCCTTCAGTTTGTGCTGACCTATATTCTCTGTGGAAGTACGGCGGCGGAGCGATACTTTACGTTACCTACGAATGTAGTACTGGCACTGGTCGACTACAACAACAAAGAAGAACAAGTTGCAATGGCCACGTTCCCTCTGCTGCCGTACTTCCACAGAGAATATAGGTCAGCACAAAGTAAACAATTCAACGATAGTTTGACTTCAAAAATGATGGTTTAAACACGTATGTAAACATACGTGTGTATGTCCAAAAGAAGGACAGCATGGAATTAGCTGAAAATGGTTTCCATCAATCAACTACATCATGGGAAAGTCGTAATTGAGACATTATGTCAAAAATTCCGAACTATCCCTTTAAATCATCGCTCTGCTGCCAGAAATACAGTAGATATTAATGGATAACTTGAAGGGTTTCTTCTCCTGAATTATTTTTCCTCAGAGTTCAATAGGAAAATCTGTCAGGAGAAACAACCCTTCAAGTCATTCAGCCATATCTACTGCATATCTGGCAGCAGAGTGATGGTTTGAGGCTTGTTTGATACCTCAGACCCTTGATGACTTAAAGCCATTTTACCAATCATGTATTCCATACTGTTCCAGCATAATTTACAGCTAAATCTAGTCCCACCCACCAATTCCCATAGAGATCCATTTAAATGCAGAGACGTTATAGTATCGCTTGTAAGAGTACCAGAAAATAAGATATCAAGCGTCTTTTGATGTTGTTGGGTCACAGACATCAGTAAGTCATGGCATGCAACCAAATATAAAAAATTTAAAGGCACAGTCAACTTAGTGTATGTAAACTTCTGACCCACTGAAATTGTGATATTGTGAATTAAAAGTGAAATAATCTGTAAACAATTGTTGGAAAAATTACTTGTCATGCACAAAGTAGATGTCCTAACTGACTTGCCAACACTATAGTTTGCATTATAGTTATCATTTTAATGACTTCAACCTAAGTGTATGTATACTTCCAACTTCAACTGTACATACTGCCATATATAAATTGCTTACCCACTGTCTCAGCCTGTCTCCGCCTACTACACAATTTTGAAAAATACTTTGTGGGTGAGCGAGGGAGAGGGGTCGGGGCCGGAGGAGCTGTGTCCATTGTCATTTGCATAAATGAACATACAATGTACAAATGATTTTGTATAACTCGAATCAAACTGTCAAACTAGATGTTGCACATCAAATATGAATCAAGATTCAGCAACTCCATGGCCTATTTCTCACCTCAAATATTTTCAAACATATTTTAGTCGACTATTTAGGTGGAATAAGAGTTGAACAGGACGCCACGTTGTTCCAGTTTAAAAACGTGGAGCCGAAACTAAAGTAACGTAGTGGGTCTAAGCAATCAGCTGGCTGTTTCTGTTGTTAGCGACAACAATTATCCATATGACGTAGAGGTACCTCCAAAGAGGCACTCTGACATCACGATTGTGGCGAGGGCAGTGAGGGGAGCAGAAAGGAAATTTCAACTGGTAGGGGCAGCACAAAGACACTTTTTTTAGCAGTTTCTTATGAGATACAATATTATTTCAAAAGTGTTGAAATAACTGTGCATGAATACGTTTCATTATAAGGTCGGCATACAAAGACGTTTACAGCGGGGACCAATGTGATCTAGGGTGTACTTACCTTAACTTGTTCTATCAAATGTCAGCTGCATACATTCATACGTATCGGTCTACATTCATACAGTGGTGTTGTTCAAAAAAATAGCAGTACAACATCAGTAACCTGATGAACCACTGTTATTAGTGGTAGTGATATTTCTGCATGGTAAATAATTTACTTGTAGATGTAGTAGTGTAATAGAAAAACAACAGACCCAACTGTCATGTCACTTATTTTTCCATAGAGAATGGAGAAATTTGTCAGGAGAAACAACCCTTCAAGTAATCCATCCAACAACCCTTCAACACCACTGTACATACCTGCATGCATACACACATAAATACAGTTGAAGTCATACATACACCTTAGCCAAATCCATTTAAACTCAGTTTTTCACAATTCCTGACATTTAATCCTCGTAAACATTCCCTGTCTTAGGTCAGTTATCACAACTTTATTTTAAGGATGTGAAATGTATAGATTTATTTCAGCTTTTATTCCTTTCATCACATTCCCAATGGGTCAGAAGTTCACATACACTCTTAGTATTTGGTAGCATTGCCTTTAAATTGTTGAACTTGGGTCAAACCTTTCGGGTAGCCTTCCACAAGCTTCTCATAATAAGTTTCTGGAATTTTGGCCCATTCCTCCTGACAGAACTGGTGTAACTGAGTGAGGTTTGTAGGCCTTCTTGCTTGCACACGCTTTTTCAGTTCTGCCCACAAATTTCCGATTGGATTGAGGTCAGGACTTTGTGATGGCCACTCCAATACCTTGACTGTTGTCCTTAAAGGGTAAGTTCGCTATTTTGGACCTTGGACCCTATTTGCGGTCCGTCTTCCATGAACCTGACCCTTGAAGTCCATTTTTTCGCTGATCGGTCCAGTATTGAGTTCGCTACAGATTTCCTGTAGGCTCTCACTGGGCTACAATAGAAGTCAACAGGGCAATTAGAAATGTTATGGAAAAACAACGATAAATGTGCTTTTATAGCTCAGTGTGTATTCTTACGGTCTCAGTATGCTCTCCTGTGAAATGTAGGCTATCGCAAACGCAAACCGAACGTTGAAACAACAGTTCCATTTGAAACAGAACTATTTCTCCGACTGCACTACCTCGCACTGACTTCGGATAACATTACCTGCGCAACTTCAGCCTCTCTTCTCTTGCTCTCTTATCATCCATCTCTTGTAGTTCCGTGTCCGTGTATTCTGGCTCAAATCTGTAGCCAGTAACGTCAAAGTCAAAATCAAATTCTTCGTCTTCGTAATCATTATAGTCATCCATCATCCAAGTTTTTTTGTGGAAATTGTAGCCTACGTTGCTGCAGGTAAACACGCAGACTGCTCAACTAGATAGTTTCGTAAACGGCCGGCACACCTTCCCGCTCCCCTACCCCTGACACATAATACTCCGCGGGAGCAGCGAAAACAAGCAACAGAGAAATGCTTACTTCCAAGCCATGCCAAGCACGTAAAAATGTTCGGATTGAGATACATTTCACAGGAGAGCATACTGAGACCAGTAACAATACACCCTGAGCTTCCCGTCTCATTTATTGTACATGAAAGCACATTTATCGAACATTTCTAATTGCCCCGTTGACTTCTATTGTAGCCCAGTGAGAGCCTACAGGAAATCTGTAGCGAACTCAATACTGGACCGATCAGCGAAAAAATGGACTTCATGGGTCAGGTTCATGGAAGACGGACCGCAAATAGGGTCCAAGGTCCAAAATAGCGAACTTACCCTTTAAGCCATTTTGCCACAACTTTGGAAGTATGCTTTGGGTCATTGTCCATTTGGAAGAGCCATTTGCGACCAAGCTTTAACTTCCTAGCTGATGTCTTGAGATGTTGCTTCAATATATCCACATAATTTTCCTTCCTCATGATGCCATCTATTTTATGAAGTGCACCAGTCCCTCCTGTAGCAAAGCACCCCCACAACATGATGCTGCCTCCCCCGTGCTTCACGGTTGGGATGGTTTTCTTGACTTGCAAGCCTCACCCTTTTTCCTCCAAACATAACAATGGTCATTATGGCCAGTTAAATTTTTGTTTCATCAGACCAGAGGACATTTCTCCAAAAAGTAAGATCTTTGTCCCCATGTACAGTTGCTGTAGTCTGGCTTTTTTATGGCGGTTTTGGAGTAGTGGCTTCTTCCTTGCTAAGCAGCCTTTCAGGTTATGTCGATATAGGACTCGTTTTACTGTGGATATAAACTCCTCAAAAAAAGTTCGGAAACGTTATTTTGGTTGATTATTCCTCCCCTTTAATAATACCAATTGGTATTGTATTTTATATCGTTGAAAAGCCTGATTAGTCACCTTTACAACGAGGTACAATTTGTAAGGATCATGCCTTCGTGGAATGAGCAACACAGCTAACCGTGTGGGTAGCGGGCCAAAAAAATGTGCCAAAATCCCCTGCAATATTCTTCTGTTGGTATTCACTCTCGTTTTGAGCTTCAAGTGCTGGCAGGTGTATGCCAGTCACAGGTGTGTGACTGGCACCTGATTGGCACCTAATTGACAGCACTTGTGTGCATGGGTCCTGCAACTTTGTTGAGTTTGTGTGTGCTCCAAGCATAAACATGCCACGTTTGTCCCTTCAGGATAAGGCCCGTGCAATAGGGCAAGTGGAAGCTGGTGTTCCGGTACGCAGAGTGGCAGCATTATTTGGTGTCAGCCCTGGTACCATTTCCAAACTTAGGACCAAGTTCTGTGAGACTGAAGTCAAAGACAGACCACGAACTGGCCGTCCCAGGAAGACAACACCCCAAGAAGACCGGTTCCTCACCCTTGCTTCACTGAGGAACCGTAGGCTTTCTTCCAGAGATTTACAGGCAAGATTTGCACAACGCTACCACAGACAGATCTCTGATCAGACGGTGAGGAACAGACTGCACATGGCCGGTCTTTGTGCTTATAAGGCTGCCAGGAAGCCTGCAATGACTGCCCTTCACCGTCAGGCCCGTTTGCGCTGGTGTCGACAGCACCGACAGTGGAACCTAAGAATGTGGGGCAACGTCATGTTCAGTGATGAATCAAGGTTCTGTCTGCGGAAGCTGGATGGCAGGATCAAAGTATGGAGACGGCGTGGAGAACGCTATGCAGATTGCTGCACTGATCGTGTGACACCTTTCAATGGGGGCAGTGTCATGGTGTGGGGCGGTATCTCTCTCACAGGCAAAACAGAACTTGTCATCATTGAAGGCAATCTCAATGCAGTGAGATATCAGAATGAGATTCTAGAGCCAGTGGCGATCCCATATCTCCAGAATCTGGGACCTAACTCGATCCTCCAGGATGACAACGCTCGCCCCCACAGAGCCAGGATCATCACAGAGTACCTCCAGAATTTGGGAGTGGAGAGGATGGAATGGCCTGCCGTGAGTCCAGACCTCAACCCAATTGAACACCTGTGGGATCAGCTTGGGCGTGCTGTACGTGCCAGAGTGACCAACGCAACCATGATGGCTGACTTCACAGAGGAGGTGGGTGAGAGGAGGATGTTAGCTAAGCTGACGTCTATCATGGACAACTCCTCTCACCCCCTGCATGGGACTGTGGAGGCACTGAACAGCTCCCATAGCAACAGACTCAGACACCCACAGTGCAAGACAGAGCGCTACCGCAGGTCTTTTATTCCAATGGCAGTTAGACTTTTTAACAGTACCATGTAGTTTTTATGTTGTTGTTGTTGTGTACCTGGCAACCACCTGATATCACATCACAGCAACCTACTGTGGCACTTCACTCCTGCACTTTATTTTTTTTCTCTGGATTTTATACCTTGGTCTTTTATCATTGTATATTTTTAGGTATCCAAATTTTAAATTTTAGGGCAAGATGGTGTACAGTATTTATTTATTTATTTTGTGTGTGGATGTTGCATACTGCATTTCTTATTGTTGCTTTTATTTTCCTCTGGCTGCTGCTGTAACAACAGAATTTCCCCCTGGGGATGAATAAAGTTTACCTTACCTTACTTGCGGCAAATCCTGGTTGAGGAATGGGATGCCATCCCACAGCAGTGTGTGACCAGGCTGGTGACCAGCATGAGGAGGAGGTGCCAAGCTGTTGTGACTGCGTATGGATCTTCCACACGCTACTGAGCTCCCTGACAGTGTAAAATTAATAAAGTGTAAAAATGGCCAATATGTGTTGTTTTTTCCTTATTACTGTGGGAGAGTGCAATCATCCAATCCACCAAGCAACTCAAAACGAGAGTGAATACCAACAGAAGAATATTGCAGGGGATTTTGGCACATTTTTTTGGGCCGCTACCCACACGGTTAGCTGTGTTGCTCATTCCACGAATGCATGATCCTTACAAGTTGTAGCTCGTTGTAAAGGTGACTAATCAAGCTTTCCAGCGATATAAAATACAATACCAATTGGTATTATTAAAGGGGAGGAATAATCGACCGAAATAACGTTTCCAAACTTTTTTTGAGGAGTTTAGATACATTCGTACCTGTTCCCTCCAGCATCTTCACAAGGTCCTTTGCTGTTGTTCTGGGATTAATTTGCACTTTTTGCACCAAAGCACATTCATCTCTAGGAGACAGAACGCGTCCCCTTCCTGAGAGGTATGACGGCTGCGTGGTCCCATGGTGTTTATACTTGCGTACTATTGTTTGTACAGACGAATGTGATACATTCAGGCCTTTGGAAATTGATGAACCAGACTTCTGGAGGTCCACAATTTTCTTTCTGAGGTCTTGGCTGATTTCTTTTGATTTTCCCATGATGTCAAGCAAAGAGGCACTGATTTTGAAGGTAGGCCTTAAAATACATCCACAGGTACACCTCCAATTGACTCAAATAATGTCAATTAGCCTATCAGAAAATTCTAAAGCCATGACATAATTTTCTGGAATTTTGCAAGTCAGGAGGAATGGGCCAAAATTCCTGCAACTTATTGTGAGAAGCTTGTTGGAAGGCTACCCGAAACGTTTGACCCAAGTTAAACAATTTAAAGGCAATGCTACCAAATACTAACAGTGTGTGTATACTTCTGACCCACTGGGAAGGTGATGAAAGAAATAACTGACCTAAGACAGGGAATGTTTACTAGGATTAAATGTCAGGAATTGTGAAAAACTGAGTTTAAATGGATTTGGCTAAGGTGTATGTAAACTTCTGACTTAAACTGTATACAGTGAGCACCATAATTGGACAGTGATACATTTTTTGTTATTTTCGTTCTGTACTCTAGCGTTTTGAGTTTGAAAGGATGCTTGTAAGGGGGGTCGGGACGGAGGACCAGACGAGACTGAAAGGGATTCAGAAAGTTATCCACGAACCGTGGACAACCAATAGAGGGAAGGAGAAAGAGGAAAAGACGGGAAAGAAACTCCCGTCTAAAATCCCAAAGAAATAAAAACGACCCGAATACAATAGGGCGAGACTCGAAGACCAGAGTCGAGAAATTAAACAGAGAGGGACGTAGTCCCAGCGTAAGCCAAAAATAATAACAACCCAAAATATTTGGGTGAAGCTCACAAGTTCAGTTCAAGCAGTGAAAAAGAAACCGAAATGAATAGCCTCTAGCTCAGAAACTATCAGAGCTAACAAAGGCAAACGGAAATGAGGTGAATCCGATGTTACTGTCTAGTAGCAAGACGGAGAAACAAAAACCAAGGCAGGAAAATAAAGAGTAAGGAGAACAAAACCCTAAGAACTAAATACTCTAAATTCTACAGGCAAGTCCCGCGTGTACTTTTGAAGCTCAAAAGCATAAGTGGTCGCCTGAAATTCCTATACCGCGTTACCTGGCTAGAGTGAAAAGAATGGCACACAAGCGCCGGAAGAAGGTAGCAGCGTGCTTATAAAGCTAACAGGAAACTCGGAGCAGGTGTGCCAGGTAATCGCCTGGCAGCGGAAAAACACAGCGCGGCCGGCGGAAAAGTAAACACGGAGTGCCCTCTATGAAAGGATGGCTGCCAAACCGTGACATGCAATGACAATGAGGTTGAAGTGCAGACTGTCAACTTTAATTTTGGGGTATTTTCATCCATATCAGATGAACCGTTTTGAAATTATAGAACCTTCTGTACATAGGTCCCCCCCCAGTTTCAGGCATTAAAAAACATTGGACAGTTTAACAATGTAGAATAAAGTAATCATTTTTAATATTTGGCTGCATATCCTTTGCATGCCATGACTTCCTGATGTCTGTGACCCAACAATATCAAAAGACTCTTGATATCTTATTTTCTGGTACTCTTACGAGCGATAATATCGCTTCTCTGCATTTGAGTGGATCTCTATGAGAATTGACCATTAGCAAATTCATGATTGACACTGCAGTCCACCAATCCCTCCTTAGAAACGGTTGCTATGTAGGGCTTCCTCCGGCTTTAGCTCCGACAGACAACATTTTAGTTGAAAAAGGGAAAAAACATTATTCTGGAGATGGTTAAAAGGTGTTGAGTAACTTGCAAAACAGACAGCTATCCTGAATGTCTGTTATTTTTATTCCATTCCCCAAGCCGTAGACAAACTTGGAAAAGTGTCTGTTGATAAAACTTTGTGGATGACCACACCTGCAGCTTAATGTCAATAGCACTACGTTACCATAGACAGATGCAGTGAAGAAAACGTCTGCACACAAAGCGCGTTTCACTTGACGGAGATCCAGTTCAGATCGAAATGTTGTTTGTCTACAAGTAAGTGGTGTAACGCAGTTTTGTGTGCGGGTTTTTTCTTCACTGCATTATTCTTCATTAAGTTACGTTATTTGGATGTGCGTGCATATTCTCTCAATAGGCTACCGTAGACACACACATACATTTGCTCGAAGCTAAGCTAACTTAGCAATATTTTGCCTATTAATAACATCGGATAACAAATCTAATCTAATAGCTGTAGTTAGCCTAGTGATTAAACCCAAATCAAAGTTTATTTGTCAAATGCACAGTTAACATTAACAGTAGGCTACAGCAGATAGGCATTTGCTAGTTGGCAATGAAATGCTTAGCCTGCGAGCAAAGGGAAGACCTTGTAAAATAGTATAAGAAATAATAAAATAAGATGGATAAGAAAGGAACTATAAATACTGCTGCCAGAATAGTTAACGTTAGATATTGGACATGATTAGCAAGCTATGTTCTATCTCACAACGTTAGTTAGTGTAAATGGGGCGTAGGCCTAACGTTACAGGTAAAAAGTTGTCAAACTCTAGAAACATAAGATAAGCGAGCGCATCTTGGGATACTTTTTTTTTTTGCAAACCTTGCTGTTGTATTGTTATTCCAATCGCTATTCGGTAGCTAATGGCAGATAAATTGCTGGTTATACTGGAAAAGTTTATCGCATACATGAGCAGCAGTTTTGATCCAGGATATTTGTGCCTTCAACTTCGATGTGCAACAGGTGTGGTTTTTCATGTTTTATCTGCAAGCGATATGCTTTTGCAGTCATAAGTGACCTAGTTAGTTTGACGTTGTATATGTAACCCTCCACGGAAAACTGCAGACATTGCCATCAACTTTTCAAAGATATCTGACTTCCAAAAACCATTTGTGATTTCTTGCGGTAATTCACTCAAGCAGATTCTGCCAGCTGACCATCTCCTTTTGTTGTACATGGCAACAGTCGCTAAGGTGGGCGGGATTTTGCTAACAGTCAATGGGGTGGTGGGACTAGATTTTGCTGTAAATTATGCTGGAACAGTATGGAATACATGGTTGGCTAAATGGCTATAAGTCATCAAGGGTCTGAGGTATCAAACGAGCCTCAAAGCATCACTCTGCTGCCAGATATGCAGTAGATATGGATGGATCACTTTAACCTCTTCCTACCAAGGGCAATACCAATTTTCGCCTGTTTTCACTAGTGACCAACAAAGCTGTTTATCTCAAACTGTAAAGGCTACAAATATGGTTCATAGCTTTTATTAAAACAGAGAACTGCACTATTATGACTAAGTAGTTATAATTCTTATACATACACTTTTTGCTACTTAACTACAACAATTTATGTACAGAAATTGTGAAAAAACAAACTATGGAAGAAATAACTCCTCTTTGTGATTCCTCAATATGCTGCCTATCTCTGCTAAAAATATGGTGTCAATATCTCAAACCATTCAAATTCTACAGAGCTTTTTTTCAGGTGAACCATTTCGGTTACCAAAGTTGCCACAAATTGTTATTATATACAATTGTTTATTATATATTATTAAATTAATGAAATGTATAATTTAATAACTTCCGTAACGCCCACGTTACCGCTAGGGGGCAATGGCAGCAAGAGGTTAAAGGTTGTTTCTCCTGACAAATTTTCCTATTGAACTCTATGGAAAAATAAGTTTGGAGAAGAAACCCTTCAGGTTATCCATCCATATCTACTGCATATCTGGCAGCAGAGTGATGGTTTAAGGCTTGTTTGATGTGTCAGACCCTTGATGAATTAGAGCCATTTAGCCAACCATATGTTCCATACTGTTCCAGTGTAATTTACAGCTAAATCTAGTCCCAATCTAGCCCCATCACTTGTAAGAGTACCAGAAAATAAGATATGAAGAGCATTTTGATGTTGTTGGGCCACAGACATCAGGAAGTCATGGCATGCAAAGGATATGCGACCAAATGTTAAAAATGATTACTTTATTCTACATTGTTAAACTGTCCAATATTTTTCGATGCCCGAAAATGGGGGAGGGGGGGCTATGTACAAAAGGTTCTATAATTTCTAACCGGTTCATCCAATATGGATGAAAACACCCTCAAATTAAAGCTGACAGCCTGCACTTCAAGACTTGTCATAGTATCCTTTCAAACTCAGTGCCAGAGTACAGAACCATAATAAGAAAAAAATGTGTCACTGTCCAATGAATTATGGAGCTCACTGTATAATTTTCTTAATCAGTTCTGTCAAGAATTTCATTTAAGGAGTTAAATTCTTGTATTTATTTAAGACATTGGGGGTGTATAAGTGAATTCAATTAGCAAGTCCGTACATAGAGGAGAGTAGTTTTAACATTACCATTCTGGTCCTGTAAGACATACAGAGGGTTTCCAAAAAAGGGAATGCCAGGGCCACCCTTTTCTTTTGGCAGCTTCAGAGTGTTCAGGTTTATTCTTGGTTTTTTCCCCATTCCATACAGATTTCAATTTTATCCCATTGTTTAAAAGCACTGTGTGATAGGCACTGGTAATGTTTGAAATACAAATAGAAAGCGTGGCAGTACATTCATACGTATAGATTGAATTCTTTCAAAAGGGGAAAGTGGTACCAGTCTCCACCGATTAAGATTCTGTTGGATTCTGGTATTTAAGGGGCCAAAATTTCTTATATAATGTTTCTAATTTATTTGGTATATTTACTCCGAGTTAATGTATACTGTTCCGTTCCAATTTCATCTTATATTATATTTTAATATAATTTGGGATAGCTTCCCCTATACACAACACTTGACTTATTTTCATTTAATGTATTCCCTGATACCTTACAATATTCATTGACCACATTCATCAGTGCAGGTATGGATTTCATCTGCATGAAGGGCTAGTTTATGAATTTCTTCCTTTATTCTGACGCCTTCTATCATTTTCTGTTCTCTAATAAATTCAGCCAATGGTTCAATACTTAATACAAAAATTAATGGAGATAAAGGATCCCCTTGCCTTGTACCTCTTAAAATGTTAAAAGTTGAAGATAATGTCCCGTTAACCCTAACCACGGCTTTTGGATCTTTATACATTGCTTTAAACCATCCAATAAAGGTAGTATAGAAATTAAAATATTTGCAGGTTTCAAAAATTAATGGCCATTTTAGTTTATCAAAAGCTTTTTCTGCATCCAGTGTTATCATGGTGACAGATTTATTTTTGTTTTGAAAGTCTGAGATAATATTTAGTAGGGTTGTCACGATATCCAATAATATCGGAAATGGCGATATTAGAAAATATCACAGAGAATGACTGTCTGTAGCCACGATATAAAAAAAAAAATATATATTTTAAAAATTTTTATTATTGCTATTCTAAGGACAAAACATGCATGCATACTTTTAAATAATAATATTGGTCAGAAATAATACATGAGTTCATTTCAAAATTTGTATAACTCTAAATATTTGCATTACTGCATGTGCTGTGGCCTGCCCGACAGCAGTTCTCATGCCTCGCAACAAATGTTAACAGCAGAGTGATTTTCCAATTTCCAGTGGAAGATTAGTGTAATGTAGGATCAAATTACAACATCTGATCGCTTGTCTGATCGTCATCATTAGTTAAGAGAAAGCAAGAGAAGATGGCTTATCTTGTTTCAGAGATAAACACCACTTCGCCAATCTGGGAATTTTTCGGCTACAAACCCAATGATAATGGAGAACTAGCAAATGTCGACAAGATAACATGCAGTAAATGCATTAAAAGGTCGTCACAACTAAGGATGGGAATACAACAAACATTTCCCTAAAACATTTTCGCTAACTACACAGTCATTATGAGTGCATTATGACTATGAGAGCCTACAGGAGATGGCAATAAATAATTTGTCATATGCAGACAGCAAACATTGCATCGCAACATTGTTTTGTGGACATAGTTTGAAATGTAATAAATTGACGGCCGCTCATCGTCATCATGTTTGTCATCACATTCGTTTTGGAGCGATATATGAAGTGTCTAGTTAGTTACGAGAAAAAAACTGTTTTTGTGAGATGAGTGACAGTAGCTATGTGATGTTGCAGTTGGCATTAATTTATACACGGATCCAAAACGAATAACCATTTGATTCTCGTTTTTCAATTCTGTTTTTAAAATGAATATAGCATAACCACTGGTTTCTTGTGTTTTCATTTCTGTTTCTGAAACGGGAAATGATTGGCCAAAAATACACTGATCCAGAAGCAACGCTAAGGCTACTGCAATTAGAACTCAATGCTGCGACACGTGGTAATTACTTCTGTTCACGTTGTCATTAATCCACGATAATTATATATGAACGATAATATTGAATATCACAATATTTCTTAAAGGTATATCGACGATATGAAAATGGGATATTATGACAACCCTAATATTTAGTGTACATTAAATATTTTGTCTAACATTATCTGTCATTAATCTATTTGGTATAAATCCTGTTTGGTCCATATTAATTATTTCAGGTATTATTTTCGTAAGTCTTGTAGCTATAATTGCAGAGAGAATTTTGTGATCTCCATTTAAGCGACTTAGTGGTCTGTATGATGCACAATCAGTTGGATCTACCTTATTTATGTATAACTGTAATAACCGCAGAATTCCAAGTTGTGACCCACAATTCATTTTCTAGGGCCCAATTGAATGCTTTAGTTAGATGGGGTAAAAGCAGGTCTTTAAATTCCTTATAAAATTAGTTTGTAAAACCATCACACCCTGGAGATTTTCCAATTTTAATTTAGATGATCTGATTTATTTCAGTAGAACTAATGGGTTGAATAAGTTGATCATTTTGCTCCTTAGTCACCTTTGGTAGTTTAAGTTTTTGTAGAAAGCTCCTCATTCTCTCCTCATTCCCATAATCAGGTTTAGAGTTGTATAATTGCTGATAGTAATTAGCAAAACTGCTCTGTGATTTTTGATATTCCAGTTGTTTTGTTTTGATTTTTGATCTTTTAAATTTACAATACTTGCTTTTTTACCTTGTTTTTTCAATCTATACGCCAATATTTTTAAACCTTTTGGGCCACCATCATATGACTTTAGTCTAGTGAGTAATAATCAGGGTTTGTACAGATCCTTGAAAGTCTTGAAAATGCTTGATTCTGAGAGCTCCGTTTTCAAGGTTAGAAATATGCTTGAATTTTGAAAAAACGACTTGAAAGTGCTTATGTTTTCCATAACTCGTATTCAAAGTAATTGTTCTGTGGAAAAAATAGTTCATATTTTCAATTAAAACAGAAATAGTTTTCCTTGTTGTGAGTGAGGTTATCTGTGATGTCTTCGATTGCGTGCACTGTATTACCACAGAACAGTTACAGTTGAAGGGGCTAGTGTTCACGACACGCTCCAGCCGTCATGCCCGGCTGCCGGTTCAATGAAAATGGGTTTCAAAATTAATGTTACTGGCTGTTGCTACAGCAAGGGCCGGCCTCACACAAGGCTTACTGCAGGTTTTGCAGGAAAGACATTGACATATACACGATGGGGGAATCAGCACTGATACGCCATGCTAAAGGTAATCGGAGAAAAAGTGCTTTTTGTCAAAACTGTCCAATGTTACCGTTTCAGCGGCAGTAAAGATAAAAGAGACTAGAATTTTAAAGACAAACAAGAATAATATCTGGGAATGGATACATGCGTTGCTAATGATACAGTGGCAATTTATAATTTACAAATTTATTCATTTAAAGCATGGAAATTATAGTGGGGCACACATAAATTTTAGGCATATGCTGGAGCTCTTATTACATTACATTACATTGATTTAGCAGACGCTTTTATCCAAAGCGACGTACAGTAAGTGCGTACAGAGACATCATCATTACAGAACAGACAAGGCAAAGCACATCCTTTGCATAATGTAGCAGCTATCCCAAGCAATGAACGTTGACTGTAGTTCACAGTAAGCTGTGGGCAAATCAGCAACACCACACTTCCATTCCAAATACTATTATAAACTATGCTATTATAAACCATTCCAAATCTATTATAAACTATACTATTATAAACCATTCCAAATACTATTATAAACTATAATAAACAGACAGGAAAACACAGGGAACAGGGAACTGATATTCCTAGGCAAGGCGCGGTGGTAGCTATGGGCAGGGGTGGGCTCAGCCCACCCAAACTTGCGTCTTGCCCACCCAATCAAAAGTTAAGAAAAAAAATACATTTTGTTCAGCCAATGGAAAAATAGCACAGAAAATACCAGTTCCGTTTCTAACTTCTGATTGGGTGGGCAACCTACAGCCCGCCTCCAAAGTCTCCCACTGCTCACCCCCTCTTCTCGTCGTGTTCAGGCACAAACACACAGAGCTCTGAAGCAGAACCGTCCGCTCCACAGAGTGTCTCTCGGAGTCTCAGGCTGCGTCCCAATCCAGTTTTTGCTCCACCCTCGTAAACTTCACTTGCAAACTTCACTTGGGAGGATGTGACGCACATACCAATAAAACAGGAGTATACACTTGCGTTTAGCGAGTGGGAGGGAGCGAGGGCGGAGCGGGTTATTTGAATTGAGACGCACTTCACCACATCTATACTCGGAAGTTAACCATGCTGCTGCACAGTGGCGTATCGTGGGATCTCGGATCATGTAAAATGCCTGTCACCGTAGACTACATTTAAACGGATGAAACTCTCAACCTGTTTACATTAATTATCAGTCAAGCAATTGATTTACTGAATAACAAATATCAATAAATACAGCAAGTTTTGTGGGCAAGCATATTTCTTTGTCATAAAATCGTTAATTTTGTTTCCGTTCATTTTGCTTGCTAATGTCAATCAAAGTCCCTGAATCAATTATATATAGGCTAATGATTAACAAATGACAATGACAAAGAGATTACTAACGTGAGATTGTTTAAATAAGGGTGGCAATAATTCTGAATAATTAACTGGCAAAAAATCCCAACGTTTTCTGTGAGTTGCACGTTAGCATTGCGTTTTTCCTCATCAAGTTAAAGAATGTAATTTAAGACTTTCGATTTGGTCAAAATGATTTATACATTAGAAAGCATACCTCTTAAGAAAGAAAAACCTCTTAAATTGCTGGAACCAGCGTTTAGCGCAATGCATGCTTTCAAGCTAGAAAAAACGAATTTACCTAAATATGTGCTGTTCATTGATCACTTCGCATGACATAGTCAATTAACGCATTTTGCGTCAGCACAAATGTGGATAAAGCCTAGTAAAATGCTGTACAAGTTTATTTACCTATTCGTCTTGGTTATTGCGAAATTAAATTGTTTGGCTATCTGGGAAATTATAGGCTACGGAAAAATATTTAGACACGAGTAGCCTAATAATCCGTTTAAAAGCAAGATTAAGATAGAGAACCTGGTAGCCTACATCACACAGTACGCTACACTGTTGCTGCATAAAGCAATTTGCTAAACCATGAAATACAAAATAGCAAGCTACTACTTGATTAACCTGTATTTATTAGCCTATACAGCGTCTTTTCCATTCTGTATGCGCTTTTAATGTATAATACCGCGATAAACATTAACGTGATTATCACTGAACAGGACGTTCGATGTGAATTGTGGGTAATATGAGCTTGCAGAGTCTACTCTTTTGCAGACTCGTTCCCTTGAGAAAAGTTGAGGGTGGAGGGGCTATGTCACAAACTTCACTTGGCTTTCTAACAGATTGGACTCACACTTAAAATGGAGACGGAGGGTACATCCTGGTCTCAAAAGGGATTCCCCCAAGTGAAGTTTGCAAGTGAAGTTTACGAGGGTGGAGCAAAAACTGGATTGGGACGCAGCCTCAGTGTCATGCCAAGGGGGAGGGGTGTTGCCATGACAACTATGAACTCTGATGGCTCAGATTGCGCACACATAGGGCAAGGCAAATTAGTGTTCTAAATGTTAGTTTAACTTGAGTTAAGTTTTTGTTTATTGCGCTTATTTTTGTCAGGATCATGTACAAAGACAGTAATCTCAGAGAGAGGAGAAAATGTGCATCTGACCGTTTGAAAATTGGATATTATCGGTTTCATCTGCAACAAGTTATTTCTCCAAGTTATCTTGCATCTTTAACCCCTTCCGCCATACCATGTTGCATGGGCGAAAGCAAAACCTGGTTATTCTTGCCCATGAGAAGGCCATTACATCGGCTCTTGATATTGATTAAAGTAGGCTAGCCCACGTTAAAAAAAAAAAAAAAATTTTTTTAATATAATTTGTTTCAGATTTTTTTCCCGTTTTTTTCCCCTCAATTGAACCCCTATTCTAATTCAATTTCCCCCGTGTAGCAACCGCTAGAGAATCACCGCTGCACAACCCCATCAGCCAGTAGTAGACGGAGGTTACCACGTCCTGATTCAGGGCGCGACTCCTCCAAGCCCGACCGTGATTCCAACTCTATATATGCGCAGTGATTCTCTCCGATAGATTAAACATTTTATTTTAGAAAATAACCTGTGTGAGGTTGTGTAGAAATGCAGGAAATAAGTTTTAAAAGGCTCAAAATTTTATGGGGGAGGACCCCCAGACCCCCCCGCTACTTCGTTCCCCTTTGTGCCCCACCAACATCTCTTCATGCCCCCCCAATCAAAACAGTCTAGAACCGGGCCTGTTCCTAGGTGAGGATATCAGTCAAGGTGGAGTCTGAAGAGGTGTGTCTTCAGGCCTCGACGGAATGCAGGCAGGGTTGGAGTAGAACGTAGGGGAATGGGAAGTTCATTCCACCACTGAGGTGCTAATGTGGAAAAACTGCGCAGTCGGGACAAGCGAGAGCCTTTGACACGGAGGGGGGGAAGTGCCAGTCGCCCTGCTGTAGAAGAGCGAAGTGGTCGAGCAGGAACATAGTTCTGGATTAAGTCCTGCAGGTAGGCGGGGCCTGTCCTATTGGCTGCAGTGTAGGCCAGGGTCAGAACTTTGAACCTGATCCTGGCTGCAACTGGCAGCCAGTGGAGAGACCTCAGCAGGGGGGTTACATGGGAAAATTTTGGGAGGTTGAACACAAGCCGGGCAGCTGCATTCTGGATGAGTTGAAGAGGCAGAATGGCGCAGGCCGGTAGGCTTGCGAGCAGGGAGTTGCAGTAGTCCAGGCGTGAGGTGACCATGGTCTGGACAAGAAGCTGGGTGGAGTAGGTGGTCAGGTACGGTCGAATCCTCCTGATGTTGTACAGGAGGAACCTGCAGGACCGTGCCGTCGCCCTGATGTGCTCTTTGAAGTCCAGCCGGTCGTCCAGGACCACCCCCAGGTTTCTTGCAGAGCGGGAGGCAGCCACCACGGTCCCATCAACGGTGATGGAGAGGTCATGTAGTGGGGAGGTCTTGTACGGCATGAAGAGGAGCTCTGTCTTGTCAAGGTTGAGCTTCAGGTGATGGGTAGCCATCCACTCAGAGATGTCAGTCAGACAAGCAGATATCCTCTCCTTAACCTGTGGGGTAGAGGGAGGGAAAGAGAGGAAGAGTTGAGTATCGTCAGCATAGCTATGGTATGAGAAGCCATGTGAATGGATTACTGAGCCAAGAGATTTAGTATACATAGAGAACAGCAGAGGACCCAGTACAGATCCCTGTGGGACTCCTGTAGACAGGGGACGGGGAGCAGAGACGGAACCCTTCCAGGAGACTTGGTAGGATCTATCAGTGAGATACGATACAAACCAAGAGAGGGCAGTTCCAGAAATGCCCATCTCAGCGAGTGTGGAGATCAGGAGTTTGTGGTTGACCGTGTCGAATGCCGCAGACAGGTCAAGGAGAATCAGAACAGAGGAGAGGGAGGAGGCTCTAGCAGTGGCGAGTGCCTCAGTCACAGCCAGGAGAGCAGTTTCAGTGGAATGGCCGGTTCTGAAGCCAGACTGATGCGGGTCAAGCAGGTTGTTCTGGTGGAGAAAAACAGACAGTTGGTTAAGGACAGCACGTTCAATTGTTTTGGACAGGAAGGGCAAGAGAGATACAGGACGGTAGTTCCTGACATCAGCGGGATCTAAGCTAGGTTTGTTAAGGAGTGGGGTTACACGGGCAGTTTTAAAGGCAGCAGGAACATGGCCACAGATTAGGGAGGAGTTAATAACGGAGGAAAGATATGGAAGGAGCTCAGCAGATATAGACTGGAGGACTGCTGAAGGTATGGGGTCTAGCGGACAGGTCGTTGCGCGATGGCGCGTCACCAGCTGGAGCACATCTGAGTCCTCCAGAATCTTGAAGGACGACAGTGTAGCGATGGGTTCAGTATGGGGGATGTGGGGTGTCACCGGATGCGTGAAGGAGTTCCGGATCGCGGCCACCTTCCCCTCAAAGTGGGTCAGGAAGTCATCTGCAGAGAGGGAGGAGGGTGAAGGGGGGTGGAGGGGGGGGTGAGCAGGGAGGAGAAGGTGGAAAAGAGTTTACGTGGGTTAGATAGACATGTATCAATTTTCGACTGGAAAAATTAAGTTTTAGCTGATGTGGTTGCAGCTGTGAAGGCTGCCAGCAGAGTGTGGTAGGAGGCCAGGTCATCTGGGGATCTGGATTTCCTCCACTTTCTCTCAGCGGCTCGTAGCATGGTTCTGCTGGATCTGAGAGAATCCGTCAGCCACAGGGAAGGGGGTGATAGTCGGGCTGGTTTGGAGACGAGGGCATAGTGAGTTGAGAGACTGAGAGAGGCATGAGTTAAACACAGAGGTGGCAACATCAATGGGCATTTTAGCAAAGGTAGCAGGAGGAGGAAGTGCAGAGAGAGCAGAAGTAGTGAGAGAGGTGTGAGAGAGGGTGCGGAGATTTCTCCTGAACATAACACCGGGTGGGTTGTTAGCGGATTTGAGGGAGAGTGGGCAGGAGAGAGAAAATGATATAAAGAAATGGTCCGATACGTGGAGGGGGGTCACCGTGAGTTCAGATGTGGCGCAACTCCTGGTGAGTACAAGGTCCAGTTGGTTACCACCATTGTGGGTGGCAGGCGATGGGGACTGAGTGAGGGCAAAGGACTGGAGGAGTGAGGTGACACTGGATAGCTGGGCACTGTCTGGTTGGAGGTTGAAGTCTCCCAGTAGGATTACTGGGGTACCATCCTCAGGGAAGGAGCTCAGGAGAGTGTCCAGTTCATCCAGGAAAGCGCCGAGCGGACCTGGGGGGCGATAGAGAACAACAATGTTAAGTGCAGATGGGTGAGTTACAGTGACTGCATGAAACTCAAAGGAGGAGATATTCAGGCAGGGTACAGTGGGAATAGAGAATTTCCAGGACGTGGAAATGAGCAAACCAGTACCCCCCGCCTCTGCCTGAGGCCCTGGGGGTGTGGGAGAAGGAGTAGCCAGCAGACAGAGCAGCTGGAGTGGCTGTGTTATCTGCCGGTCAGCCGTCCAGAAAGCTGACTTCATCACTGCATATGCCAAGGTGAAGTCCCTCCACTTCCTGGCTCTCACTGAGACCTGGATCACTCCAGATAACACAGCCACGGCTACTGCCGTTCCATAGTCCACCCATCACTGAGAGTTCCTTATGAGAGGACAGCGGTGGGTAGACCAGGTTAGCCGGACAGCGTCTGCGGTGGTTGGGCCTCCTGGAGCGAGGCATGGAGCACAGAGGAATGGGGGTTCGACACATGGTAGGGGGTGAGAAGACAGGTTAGGTGGGGGGGGATCATTACAAACTGTTCAAATTACCGACGAGGCTGCCGTCTTCACGGCAGCCTCTACTTTAACTTATAGACTACTGGCTAATTTCTCGATTGCACTCAGCTGCTTGCAGGGCTTATTCACTCAGGTGAATCTATTTGCGATTAGCAGCACAAAAGACTAGCAGCTGACCTATAAACACTAAGCAAGTAAACAAGTGGCCGGTAATGCTGCAATTTACATTAACTAAACCGTGACTACACTACAAACAGTTCAATCAGCTAACGCACAGCTGAACCAAATGAAAAAGACGATACTAAAGCCTATCCGACGGTAGATTGACAACGCAGGTCTGATTGCACTCTGAACTAGGAATGCAAAACACGCTATTTATTCACTCAGGTGAATCTATTTGCGATTAGCAGCACAAAAGACTAGCAGCTTACCTTGACCTATAAACACTAAGCAAGTAAACAAGTGGCCGGTAATGCTGCAATTTACATTAACTAAACCGTGACTACACTACAAACAGTTCAATCAGCTAACGCACAGCTGAACCAAATGAAAAAGACGATACTTAAGCCTATCCGACGGTAGATTGACAACGCAGGTCTGATTGCACTCTGAACTAGGAATGCAAAACACGCTATTTATTCACTCAGGTGAATCTATTTGCGATTAGCAGCACAAAAGACTAGCAGCTGACCTATAAACACTAAGCAAGTAAACAAGTGGCCGGTAATGCTGCAATTTACATTAACTAAACCGTGACTACACTACAAACAGTTCAATCAGCTAACGCACAGCTGAACCAAATGAAAAAGACGATACTTAAGCCTATCCGACGGTAGATTGACAACGCAGGTCTGATTGCACTCTTATCCTGATCATTTTTCATCCAATGGCAAAGTGCTAAAACTCGCGTGTTTGTTTATACTGTGTATGTTTGATATGGGTATAGTTTGGTTATTTAGGTTTTTTTTTTTTTTTTGTGCTACACTTTGTCGGCGTCCAGATAGTTGTGTGACGAGAAGAGAGAGCTAGCCAGCTAATAAAATGCATTTATGTGGGCATACAACGCCATAAATCAATCTTGCTCAGGGAGGTCTAAGAAAAATAGCAGAAAATGTTTACAAAAATATAATTTCGAAGTAGCAACTGATAGGGTATCTTACCTTGCTGTTGTATTAAATAATAGGCCTATTCAGGTAACGTAGTTAACTTGCAGACGACTATGTATAAAGCTAAGCTGAAATCATGTAGCAACTATTGTTATTTATATTGCTAAGTAGCAAAGTTCAACGTGTTTGATTCCACATTTTTAAGCCTGGCTGACGTTAGCTTACAATTTGCTTTAAAAATCTTGCTATGGGATAGAACACCTGCTTTTCTATCGGTAAGGTCTGGAAGAATAATAGCCTCATAGAAAATGTTGACGATATTATTTCAAAGTGATAGTGGACAGGCTAGCTTGCATTGCTGCGGTTTAGCTGGCAAGCTAAAGTAATATGCTGCAGTTAAGATAGTTTGCTAGCTAAAACACTTAAAGGGTAAGTTCGCTATTTTGGACCTTGGACCCTATTTGCGGTTCGTCTTCCATGAACCTGACCCATGAAGTCAATTTTTTCGCTGATCGGTCCAGTATTGAGTTCGCTACAGATTTCCTGTAGGCTCTCACTGGGCTACAATAGAAGTCAACGGGGCAATTAGAAATGTTATGGAAAAACAACGATAAATGTGCTTTTATAGCTCAGTGTGTATTCTTACGGTCTCCGTATGCTCTCCTGTGAAATGTAGGCTATCGCAAACGCAAACCGAACGTTGAAACAACAGTTCCATTTGAAACAGAACTATTTCTCCGACCACACTACCTCGCACTGACTTCGGATAACATTACCTGCGCAACTTCAGCCTCTCTCTCTTCTCTTGCTCTCTTATCATCCATCTCTTGTAGTTCCGTGTCCGGGTATTCTGGCTCAAATCTGTAGCCAGTAACGTCAAAGTCAAAATCGAATTCTTCGTCTTCGTAATCATTATAGTCATCCATCATCCAAGTTTTTTTGTGGAAATTGTAGCCTACGTTGCTGCAGGTAAACAAACGCAGACTGCTCAACTAGATAGTTTCGTAAACGGCCGGCACACCTTCCCGCTCCCCTACCCCCGACACATAGTACTCCGCGGGAGCAGCGAAAACAAGCAACAGAGAAATGCTTACTTCCAAGCCATGCCAAGCACGTAAAAATGTTCGGATTGAGATACATTTCACAGGAGAGCATACTGAGACCGGTAACAATACACCCTGAGCTTCCCGTCTCATTTATTGTACATGAAAGCACATTTATCGAACATTTCTAATTGCCCCCGTTGACTTCTATTGTAGCCCAGTGAGAACCTACAGGAAATCTGTAGCGAACTCAATACTGGACCGATCAGCGAAAAAATTGACTTCATGGGTCAGGTTCATGGAAGACGGACCGCAAATAGGGTCCAAGGTCCAAAATAGCGAACTTACCCTTTAACTACAGCTTAGCTTTATACTTAGCTATGTACTATTTTTATTTTATAGCTAGTTAGTAAGCAGACTTAAACATGGTTTGAACAAGAAATGTTGCCAGATACTGATTCCAAACTTTTAATTTGAAATTTTAATCAAGCGTCCTCAGGTTGAGGTTGACTTATAGTTTACCCTTCATACACAGCGAGACAGGTTGCTGTCAGCACAGCTCCAGAAACACACACAAAGCTGTATTTTTCAAGGAAAATAATTTCAAGCAGGACCATTGTGACAGTCGAGTTTACTTCATTAGAACAATTTTTAATTTGATTTCTCTCTCTCTCACGCACAGACACACACACACACACACACAAAAACATACATTCACATGCGCACACACACGTGCGCACACACACACACACACACACACACACACACACAGTATGATACTTCTGCAAGATGCAAGTGGAATCAAAGCTGTAGTCAAAAATATATAATAAATAAATACTGTAGCACATTGATGTCAAATATAAATGCACCTGATCTTGCTAATGTTTAATGGCTTTTCAGTACCAAAAAGAGTGGTATTTTGAATGTAGAATTAATCGTGCTATTTCATTGAAGAGATTATCTTTTAATTGGACGATGTTGAATTTAAATGCTGATATGCTTGAAAAGTCAAATTATTTACCTTGAAAGTGCTGGAAAAGTTGAATTTCACTTTAGAAAAGCTGTATGAACCCTGAATAAGTTTTTAATGTTATGCGAAAGGAGTTCATCCAATTCCATTCTGGTACTTTTTAATACATTTTGAGCTTTTGAACAGGATTGAAAGCCATAATAATTTCTTTGCATTGGAATTATTTGAGATTCTGAAGGTTTTGGAAGACTTCTTACCTGGATGAAATGCCTCCAGACTGGCTCCTGGAATAAAGCTGATTCTAGTATCCTGTAGAGTAAATAAGGCCAAGGTTATAATGAAAACCATATATATTTACTTCTCCGTTGAACACGTCATCTTGTTCCATGGCATAAGCTTTCACTGGCTCAGTAAACATGCACCAAGTCATTGTCTCAATGCAACTGAACTCTTCTGCCACAGGTTACGTTACACGACATGATTCTGAAGAACATTGAGAAGATCAAGAGGCCGCGAAGCAGCAATGCCGACGCACTATATTAAGACCCCAGGAAACGTCTCCTCCACCCCCATTCCAGCCCCAATGCCCCTCTCCCTTCCCTTCCCCTCCACAGTGCTGTCTACAAGGCTGGGGCCCTGGTTTGGTTCTGATGAAGCGGACTGCTACAACCGGGTCAAAACGAACCGACGTGTGGCAAAGGACATGAAAGCATCAATATTTTTATGTTAGAATTACAAAGTTTATCACCATTTTAAACCTCATTAAGGATACTCCAAGTTCCAATTGGCTGAGTAGACCTTATTCTGGTCCAGTGCAAGGCAATGTTTTAAATCCCCCAGAAAAGTTCTCTCAGAAAAAAAACAACCCCCTTTTGATTTGTAAAACGATACTAACAACAATGCAGTTAAGTCTAAATGCTTGATTTTTCTCTATCTTTGGTCAGGCAGGCCATTGCATTGCAGAGATCAGAACAGAAGCATAAAGTGCATTTTGTCAAGCTGCTTCAGCTGACCCCGTTTTACTCTTTGGTCGGCAGTCTGCAAAGGGACATGTAGCGTTGTAGCTATTCAGGTTTCTTTTTTTCTTTGAGAGAATTTTTTGTCGGTTTAGAAGCTCTTAGTTATATGGAAGATTTTTAGTGACTTAATTAAACGAAATCGCGAAATGTAATGCATATCTGCGTTTGCTTTTACATAATTAAAAACAAAACACATATTGCATTGCATTTCATTGTGTGTTCTCTAAAAACACTCATACTGAAATACAATGCGGGGTGTATTGCTTTCAACGCCAGCTACGCAGTTTTCGTGCCAAAATTGAAATATTAAACGAGCCCATTGCATTCAGCTTTGTCAGCATAGCATGGCGCACGGAACATGACACAATTCAAAGCAATCCTCATGATTTCATTTATTGACCTACAGAACGGTCTGTCATTGCATTTCAACACCAGCTGCGCGGTTTCCGTGCCAAAATTGAAATGTAAAACGTGCCCAATTAATTTCGCACTGTGGCCACTGCGTGCCGCACGGGACGTGACTAAAGACAAAATTCAAAGCAATACTTGTGATTGTATTTATTGCATTTATCGAAGTGCTCTGCCTTTTCAGTGACAAAATTAAATGTCATCACCTGTCCAATCATAGTCCACGGGGCGGGGTGGGGCGTCACCAGCTAAGTCTGTTGCAAATCCACTGGGATACTAAACTAGGCATAGTCACCAGGCTCGGTGAATCAAGCCGGCTTCTCATTCACCACCGCCGGTCTCTCATTCACATTAGTTTTAATAGGATACATCATAAAATAAAAAATAAAAAAATGTATAAAATGCCTTACAGGCCTACAGTGTAAATCACAAGGTAATCGATTCACTTGCAAGATGGCTTCAGCTACCCACACACACTAAACCGAGGACGACACCCTGCCCCACGGACTATGATTGGACAGTTGATTTCATTTTGTCACTGAAAAGGCGGAGCACTTCGATAAATGCAATCATGAGTATTGCTTAGAATTTTGTTACGTCCCGTGTGGCACGCAGTGGCCCCAGCGCGAAATGCAATAGGCACGTTTTACATTTCAATTTTGGCACGGAAACCATGCAGCTAGTGTTGCAATGCAATGACAGACTGCTCTGCAGGTCAATAAATACAATCACGAGGATTGCTTTGAATTGTCACGTTCCGTGTGCCATGCTATGCTGACAAGCTAAATGCAATGGGCTCGTTTACATTTCAATTTTGGAACGAAAATTAAGCAGCTGGCGTTGATGCATTTCAGTATGAGTGTTTTCAGAGAACAAACAATGAAATGCAATATGTGTTTTGTTTTTAATTATGGCATGATAAATGCACATCCTTATGTAAAAGCAAACGCAGATATGTATCACATTTCACTATGTGTCGCTAAAGCGATTGCATTTAAGTCACTAAAAATCTTACATATAGTTAATGATACATGCAGTGATCTGGCTTTGTTTTGCATTGTCCTTTGGTGTTTGTGTGTGTTTTGACTGACATTTGATGTCTTGTACAATTCTCAAATAAGGAAACCTTCCAGAGAGAAAAGGCAAATGAAACTCCTGTTTTGAGCAATCATTAACTTGAATGTAAGGCAGAATTTGTGGCGCTGTTGGGACAATGTGATGTGTATGAAGGAACGGAAATGCCAAATGTTTGGAATGACAGTCCGGTTAGAATTAAATGTTGGGTGAGATTTTGATCTCTCTTTTGGAAGTCGTTTTTTCCCCCCCATTACGATTCCCACTCACAGCAACATTCATTCCCTAAAAGAAGCTGCAATGTTAAGGTCCTCAAAAGCATGTGTTTTGTTCAGATAACTATTATTTTATGGAATAAAATACTGTTTTTAAAATCATTTGTAAATTTAATGATCCCACTTTTCTTGGTTCACTCCCCAAAAGTTGACCAACAGGTCAAGTTGAAGGCGAGAACTTCGTGTCATTGGAGCACCCAGACTTGGAACAGTTCATCTTGTACACATCACTAGTAATAACGTGTAGGTTTGAAGGGGAAAAGTCTCAGCCCATACATACGTAATTGTTGCCTTAAAGGGCACAGAACTGTGTACAAAGCCTGTGCTTACAGAATGGCCTCTGTAATATTTTTATTTAACCCCTTCACACAGACCCCGTAGTGTACATGGCGCCGGCGCCTGGATTTTGCTGAACTCGGATATTCACTCCTGCAACCAAACTATGAGTGGAAACCACAAACTCACAAAGTGTTTTAGCTTTATTAGTACATGATTCGTAACAACTCTGCCTAGTACGGAGTTTCTCAGTGTCACGATTGTCGAGTAGCACGTCCATCTAACACGCAACTCCCCACCCAGTCTCGCCTGCAACTATACCTACCCATGCGTGACACAGTGGACAATAGCACCTGTGAGTTCATAAAAATATTTTTTCCCCACAAAAAATTTGTATTCTGTCATAGCATGATCGTATGCCTGAAAAGCCCTGCTCACTCAAATGCTAAATAAACATGAAATTCTTGTGTAATTATACCACGTCATTCTACTATTAATATCGGCTACTAAATATTTTTAAAAATTGTATTTAGGGGGGGGGGCACAAGATATTTATTTATTATTATCGTTACTATTATAACCATCAGCCTATTGTGTTTACACAAGTTATGATTTAGCCTACGTTTAGGCCTGCATTGTATGCGTGTGAATGACTAGTCCCGACAATTTGCTGTCGGCTGACCGTTTCAAGTGTCAACTGCATGGAGAAGTAAGCAATAATCCACAACGAGGTGTGGATTAGCCTGACACGGTTTTAAGGCACGACGTTGAGGCGAAGTTCTAATGAACAAAAATTCCCCACATTTGTTGTCACAACATCCTTGGCCACACCCCCACCCCACAGACCTCGTTGTGAACGTGAAAGTCTGGTTGATACAATTTCAGGATTACAGATTGGTATTTTACAGTTAAAATGTCATCTAAAATTTGAGGTAAAACAACAAAATATTTTCTGTTGCATAGCACTGAGTTTGTGTAGCGTTAGTCTGAACCAGACTGGCTACAGCTGGTAGCTATGCTTTGGTAACTTATAGCCGTGTAGCCAGTTCAAGCTAACGCGATCTATATGATATAGTTAGCAAGCATGCCCTTCTTCCAAGAACTATCCGCCGAATAAAGTAACGTTATCAATAATAGGCTACCAGCTGCCGTGGTACAACGGTAAGAGCGCCGACTTTGAGTCGGTGCAGTTGTGCTCCGAGGATCTGGGTTCACGCCCCGGTGCTACCAGATCCGAGCATGGCCGGCGCCCTGTGGGAGCGGCAATTGGCGGCTGCCAATTGGTGGGGGAGGGGCTCGGAGAGAATCGCTGCACGAGCTGCAATCACGGTCAGGCTTGGAGGAGTCGCGCCCTGAATAAGGACGTGGCGACCTCCGTCTACTACCGGCTGACGGGGTTGTGCAACGGTGATTCTCTAGCGGTTGCTACACGGGGGGAATTGAATTAGAATAGGGGTTCAATTGGCTACTAAATTGGGAGAAAATGGGAAAAATCAGAAATACATTTTTTAAATAATAGGCTACCAATTACCAACCTAGCTACTACTATTCATTATAGGTAATTACAGTTGTTTGGCAAGAAGAAAGTCTATTCATGTTGAAACTTTTGACCTACCTGTCCAGTCTGTCTTTAAATAAATTTGTTCCAGAAGATCTCAGCAACTTCTGAAATTAGCACGTATGTTTAGTCTACTCCAGTTTTCGAGCGAGCTTTTGTTGGGTGACTGGTTGTTACTGTTTAGTCAACTGCCCCACCCTGTGGGTTAGTTATGCATGACAGTCTGTAACCCAGAAGAGCGCCAGTTAGTGATGGGCAAAACAGTTCACTTCAGTGACACGAATCACTAGAATCAGTTCATTAAAAAGATTCGTTCAAAAGATTCGTTCACCGAATCGTTCAGTGCTTGGGCGGAGCTCCGACTGCGTACTGCGTAGTCCGACTCACTCAGTGAACTGACGGCCGAACAGTTCATGCGGAAGTGCTGTCGCTTTGACAAATGCGCCAAACTCCGTTTACAAATCTTGATATTTTAAAAGTTTCCTCGTTGAATATCAATATTGGAGGTGAACGCAGGTTTTCAATGACTTAAGTCTTAACTTGCTGGGCCTGATTCTGGCAGTTTGAGCTGCTGATTATCACTCAGGATCACGTCACGTTAACTCACTGTGTCTAGTAGCTTCAGTGATCGGATCACTGAACTTGCACCGTTACGTCACAGTTTAAGGATCTGAGACAGTCTCAGCCACACGTTTTTTTTCTCTTCCATATTGCAGGTTTCACCACGCATTGTAAACTCGAAAGGTGGTGAGATTTTAAAAATCTGTAATGTGCATTTTCCCTGTCAAATAAACAAATAAGGTGTGGGCCTATGCAACTAAATGTCAGGTTTTTTATTATAGGCTACTGAAATCAAAACACAAAATTATAAAAGTAGGAAATAATTCACATCTTTTAATGCTATTCATAATTTTGTTGACATTCATTTTGTTCTACCACTAACTTCAATCACTCACTCATATTTTGTTATATTGCTACATGATTCTAAACATGTAGCAACAGAACGAAATATGAGTGAGTGATTGAAATTAGCGACAGAATAAAATATATATGAATGTCAACACACAACAACACTCGTCACGTGGTGCTGTAGCTTCTGTAGCCTACGTGTGTTGCTGTGGCAAAGTAATTTCCCTCCGGGATCATTACTTGAACGCACCCCACACGCATCGTTTTTCTTTTCTTTTTTTCTGGAAATATACACTCCTGCCTGCACCGGTGAGTCTGTCGCTACAATCTCCTTTCATTACGGGCCAGCCTAACATTTTAAGTTTGTTTATCTGGAAGTCTGTTAAAACAACAGGGAACTTGAAAGTGTGCGTTTATGTTAATTCATGTGGCTTTGTAAGTTTAACAATCGTGCTAACGCCCGGCTCCATTAGCTGTCAGCTCGGAGAAAATAGACCCATGTGAGTCTATCCTATCGCTGCGAACGAATGACTTCAATCACTCGGGGATTTAGTGTTGTGTCGTTCGCGAACGTCCCCCGGGGTATTCGCAGTGAACGAATCAGTCCACTCTGCACGCTCGCTGCCTCGCTCGGCGCCCGCCCGCCCGTGAATTTTTTTAATAATTTTTTTTATTTTTATATAAACTTTATTTCGAACAATTTAGGAAACAAATTAGAGAAAAAAAACTTTCTGGTATACAACACGCAAACACGGTACTCATTTCGGCTATACAATACTTAGAACAATACGTCCGAAATGGAATAGGAAGAAGCAAATGCGAATGATTCGTTCAGCACAGCAGAACTGGTTCGCAAGGGACGAATCACGTTCGCTCGCGGCAGTCCCTCCCCCATGCTCGCTGCTGATCAGATCCGTTCGTGAACTGAACTGAACTGAGAAATGAACGGATCTTTTCAGTAAGTGATTCAGTTCAGTTCGTTCACCCAAAAGATTCGGTCTTTTGAACGAATCGTTCGCGAACGACACAACACTAGCGCCAGTCACCCTCAAGTGTTGGTAGGCTATTTCATGCTGCTGACTGGGTGTACAAGCGCTGCTTGAACAATACAGAGTCGTGACATGCAAACTGGCTAATGTCGTTTATGCACCGACATATAACATGGTGTCAGATAGACTAGAACACGAAAGTGAGCTTAGCGTAGCACCTCGTTAAAGGAACACTTCCTTTCGTGTGCATAAGACAACTTTGTTCACTTGTAGCGCTAGCTAGCCAGCTAAGGAAATGGCGTCCTCCATTAACCGTGGCAAAGATAGCTTTCAGTTCGATATTCAAATTCGGTGGTTTAGAAAAAATTCCTGAGACAAAACCTTAAGAACATAATTGCGTTGTGCAAAGCATGATTTGTGAATTTATCACGGATGTTTTTTTAGTTTTTTTTTTTACTACCGTTTCAATTGCCGTTATGTGCATTAATTTTAAAAGCCTCATAATTTCATAATTCAGCAACCAAGATGGCTCAGACCGGTTGCATTTTGCTCAGGGTGATTTGTGAATTTTTTCACAACTGTTATGCTATCTCACCATCATCCTTAACTCGTCGAATAATACCAACAATGCCCAGCGATTTTTCAATCACAACGCAATAACTAAAAAACAGGATGACAAAGGTGTCTGAAATGACTTGTCCTGGAAAGGACACTATTTGTGAATGATTTCACAATCTCTATTTTAACGGAAAACTTTTTAAAATTTTTTTTATCGTTGTCAACAGGTTAGTTGCATCAGTGCGGCAAAGCCGGGGCTCCTATTAGCCTAATGTTACCACTCAAACCAGGTAAAGCTCGCCTCATGTGACTTTGTATGTTTGGAGAGTTCCTTGGTTTTTCATGCAAGCAACGCTCGCTACATATGCTATAGGTGCAGTAGGTATGCTGAGCTGGATTAATTAAGGTGCTATTCAGAGGCTTGTTCACTAACCATAACACATAATGACTTCAATCCAATAGTTTTACAAAGAACACTGAATGGAGATATATTTACAACCCTTGGCTGATTTGTGACACCTGTAATAAATTTTGAAATCATTTTCAAATATACTGTATATTCCATACCTCATTATTGGCCTGGAAGGTGCTATTCAGAGGCTTGCTGCTCACTAACCAAAACACAATGACTTCAATCCAATACTTTTGCAAAGAACACTGCATGGAGATATATTCACAATCCTTGGCTGATTTGTGAATCCTGTAGTTAATTTTTAATAACTAGTCAAATATACTGTATATTCCGTACCTCATTATGGGCCTGGAAGATACTATTCAGAGGCTTGCTGCTCACTAACCAGAATACATAATGACTTCATCCAATGGTTTCTGAGAGAACACTGCATGGGCATATATTCATATACTCCTGAATAACCCTTTAACATTACATAAATGTTCATGGCCGATTTATGAAGCTTATATAATTATTTGTAAAATATATCAAATCTGCTTCATAACTGTACATAGCCTACTTGTTATATGGCATTAACGGACTGGGAACGAAGTTAGCGTCGCGATCACCCTTGGTTACCAGAACCCCAATGCCATCAACCAATAAGACAGCTTACATGAATGTACAATGGTGACTCCCAATAGAAACATTAGGCCTAGAATATTATTATTATTTTAACATTAGAATATACAATAATACTATACTGAAAGATAGGCTACAGAATAATAGGCCTACAGGATATTAGAATAATAAAACCATTAAAAAAACTTTTAAAACAGAGCGACTCATCGTTCTGGAGAAGCGCCTCGTCGGTGTGAGAGCGACTCGCCATTGTGAGGTAGCGACTCGCCATTGTGGAGAAGCGCCTCGTTGGTGTGAGAGCGACTCGCCGTTGCAAGGAAGCGACTGGTCGCTTTGATATACTGAATTGCCATTGTGGAGAAGCGGCCAACGTAGCACAAAACCATCACTCTGTATTAAGCTCTCTGGAAAAAGATTACGCACATAGCCTAGGCTACGTTAGCTAACCTATAGAATTTGTGAGGGGTGACACTAATAAAAGAAGCTCAAACACCTAGGTTATCTGTCTCTGCCCAAATGAAAAAGGTCTGTAAAAACCCTATAAAAACCACTTATGACATATAAAATACCCTAGGCTACTTACAAAATAAATGTGTGGTAGAGAACTAGCATACATTTCTTACTAAATTATAGTAAGAAATGTATGCTAGTGTAGTATAATGGTTAAGGAACTGGCCTTGTAACTGAAAGGTTGCAGGTTCAATTCCCAGGTAGAACACTGCCGTTGTACCCTTGAGCAAGGTACTTAACCTGAATCGCTTCAGTATATGTGTAAGTCGCTCTGGATAAGAGTGTCTGCTAAATGCCTGTAATGTAATGTAATGTTATAGGCTACAGTTCCCTACATGGTAGCCAGCCTGAGAGATTGTAACCTATAATAATTGTATACAAATAGGCTACATAGCCTAATAAAACGCTAATCAACATGATTTTTATAAAACCTCGCAAGTATGATCATATATGATTTTTACAGACCTTTCACATATGGGTGTCTCATTTCAAAGTTAAAAGTTACCGTTCGCACATACGTTCACAAAATTACACGAATAAAAGAAACCCAAAACACCTAAGTTTAGCTGTCTCTGTGTCTCATTTCAAAGTTAGAAGTTGCATTACATTACAGTCATTTAGCAGACGCTTTTATCCAAAGCGACGTACAATAAGTGCATACAGAAACATCATCGAAATCACTACAGAACAGACAAGACAAAGCACATCCTTCCCATAATGTAGCAGCTATCCCTAGTAATGAACGTTGAATGTAGTTCACAGTAAGCTGTGGGTAAATCAGCTATACTACACTTCTATTCTAGATACAATTATAAACTATAACAAAAACAGGAAAACACAGGGAACTAGTGCCATGAGGTCCTAGATTAGAATATCAATCAAGGTGGAGTCTGAAGAGGTGTGTCTTCAGGCCACGATGGAATGCAGGCAGGGTTAGATTAGAACGTAGGGGTATGGGAAGTTCATTCCACCACTGAGGAGCCTGGGTGGAAAAGCTCCGCAGTCGGGACGAGCGAGAGCCGCTGACACGGAGGGGGGGGGGAGTGCAAGTCGACCTGCTGTAGAAGAGCGATGTGGTCGAGCAGGAACAGAGTTCTGGATTAATTCCTGCAGGTAGGCGGGCCTGTCCTATTGGCTGCAGTGTAGGCCAGGGTGAGAACTTTGAACCTGATCCTGGCAGAAACTGGCAGCCAGTGGAGTGACCTCAGCAGGGGGTTTACATGGGAAAATTTTGGGAGGTTGAACACAAGCCGGGCAGCTGCATTCTGGATCAGTTGAAGAGGCAGAATGGCACAGGCCGGTAGGCTTGCGAGCAGGGAGTTGCAGTAGTCCAGGCATGAGGTGACCATGGTCTGGACAAGAAGCTGGGTGGAGTAGGTGGTCAGGTATGGTCGAATCCTCCTGATGTTGTACAGGAGGAACCAGCAGTACCGTGCCGTCGCCCTGATGTGCTCTTTGAAGTCCAGCCGGTCGTCCAGGACCACCCCCAGGTTCCTTGCAGAGCGGGAGGCAGCCACCACGGTCCCATCAAGGGTGATGGAGAGGTCATGTAGTGGGGAGGTCTTGTATGGCATGAAGAGGAGCTCTGTCTTGTCAAGATTGAGCTTCAGGTGATGGGTAGCCATCCATTCAGAGATGTCAGTCAGACAAGCAGATATTCTCTCCTTAACCTGTGGGGTAGAGGGAGGGAAAGAGAGGAAGAGTTGATTATCATCAGCATAGCTATGGTATGAGAAGCCATGTGAATTAATTGCTGAACCAAGAGACTTAGTATAAATAGAGAACAGCAGAGGACCCAGTACAGATCCCTGCGGGACTCCTGTAGACAGGGGATGGGGTGCAGAGATGGAACCCTTCCAGGAGACTTGGTAGGATCTATCAGTGAGATACGATACAAACCAAGCGAGGGCAGTCCCAGAAATGCCCATCACAGCGAGTGTGGAGATCAGGAGTTTGTGGTTGACCGTGTTGAACGCCGCAGACAGGTCGAGGAGAATCAGAACGGAGGAGAGGGAGGAGGCTCTAGCAGTGGCGAGTGCCTCCGTCACGGCCAGGAGAGCAGTTTCAGTGGAGTGGCCGGTTCTGAAGACGGACTGATGCAGGTCAAACAGGTTGTTCTGGTGGAGAAAAACAGACAGTTGGTTAAGGACAGCACGTTCAAGAGTTTTGGACAGGAAGAGCAAGAGAGATACAGGATGGTAGTTCTTGACATCAGAGGGGTCCAAGCTAGGTTTTTTAAGGAGCAGTTTTAAAGGCAGCAGGAACATAGCCACAGATTAGGGAGGTGTTGATAATGGAGGACAGATATGGAAGGAGCTCAGCGGATATAGACTGGAGGACTGCTGAAGGTATGGGGTCCAGTGGACAGGTGGTTGCGCGATGGGTAAGCTGGTCCAGCTGGAGCACATCTGCGTCATCCAGAATCTTGAAGGACGACAGTATGGCGATGGGTTCGGTATGGGGGATGTGGGGTGTCAGTGAAGGAGATGCGTGGGATGCGTGAAGGAGTTCCGGATCGTGGCCACCTTCCCCTCAAAGTGGGTCAGGAAGTCATCTGCAGAGAGGGAGGAGGGTGAAGGGGGGATGAGCATGGAGGAGAAGGTGGAAAAAAGTTTACGTGGATTGGATACACATGCATTAATTTTAGACTGGAAAAATTAAGTTTTAGCTGATGTGGTTGCAGCTGTGAAGGCTGCCAGCAGAGTGTGATAGGAGGCCAGGTCATCTGGGGTGTGACGAGTTACGATCCACTTTGTCATATTATATTGTATTAATATAAGATTTTTGTACTTAGCCTTGCTTTCAAGAAGCAAAGGAACAGACTACAAAAACAGACCCTACAGGAGGTGTCATTATGACTCTCAAGGGCAATTAATAGGCATGTGTGTGTGCAAGCAAGCGTTTCTGCATCAATCTGACACAAATGACATCCTGTCTCATATTATTATTTTACTGTTCCTTTCTATGGCCAATATGCTGAACATCTCTGACCAGAGTATTATTCTCAACATAGACAAGAGCAGTCACAGCTTTAATTACCAAACTCATCTCTCTTAATATACCCATGTGTGTAGTACATACAATTTCCTGCATACAGTCCCCCCTCTCCAGTCCACCAAAGAAACGGCACGGACCAACATCTGGAGGGTTGAATGGCACCAACTAAACACCCGAGCCCAAGAATGGATGGAGAGAGGAATAACACCAACTGAATGCCTCGCCAGCGGACACAACCTCCCATGGCCGACTTGGAAGACCCTCAACAGACTGCGGGTGGAGCAGGGGAGGTGCAAAGCACTGCTGAAGACATGGAACTACCACACAGAGGACACGTGTGGCTGTGGAGCAGTACAGACAATGTCCCACCTGCTGGAATGTGACGACGCCCCCCAGTGCAGCCCCCAGGATCTGGCTGAACCGACTCCATCAGCTGTGTCCTGCGCCAGATACTGGCAGAATGACATCTAAGATTGCAAAGGACTCGAAGAAGTACATACAATGCTCACTGAGAGACGTGCAAGGTAATTTTAGGGTGAGGGAGATTTAAAAACACGGAGGTCAAGAAAAGCAGACACCCCCTGCCAGAGGTATCATGTCAAGGTCACCAAAACTGTAAGGAATTTTAGGGTGAGAGAGATTATCACATTGCAGCGCCACACTGTAAGAGATATCCTGCATGCTGTCCCAAGCTTTAAGGGAAATTTTATAATTATGGGTGAGAGAGACATTATGAAGTCTTGAGAGGACTCACTGTGTGTATACCCAGTGTTTACCCGTTGCATATGCCTTGGTGCTAAGAAGTATACCTGTGTCTCCCACTGATTCTCTCGGGCTCTGGTGTCAGAGGTCGGGGGACTTGTTTTTAGATGTACGTGAAACTCAGAGGTTTAAAACTTGTTACAGGCCAGATTGCTTAGGCCGCGATCACACCGGATCCACTTTAACAGCTGGGGGCGCCTTTTTCGAATTGTTTTCAATGAGTTTGAAGCGTTTTCCACGCTGCTTTTGTGCCCCGGGCGCCTCGCGTTTATCCGCTCCAGGCGTCTCGCTGTTTTTTGAAAAATGCTTGGTGCGCACAGAGTTGAAATATCTCATCTTGAAGTGCTCTGAGCAAAAATGCGCGCCACGTCACTGTCATTCTTTTCTCCTCTGTCCAATCGCACGAAAGTAGAGGCGGGCCTTGATTCTCCCTGTCGGTTCCGTGTAAACAAAGACAATTGAGGAAAAAAATGGTAATGTTAGTTGCCATTTCAGCCTACCAGGAGTTATATGATTTCAATAATCGTGAATACCATGATAAAAATAAGCGATCCAAGGCACTCTGCTTATTCACGTCTTTTTAAAGACAAATAACGAAGCAAACTTTCGGGTAAACTTTTCGCTAACACCGTTAACAACGTCAGCTAAGTGATTGACAGGAACGGAGTTCGGTTACCTAGCAACAGCAAAAATGACGCCTCCAACTGCTTTTTCAGAGTAGGCTTTCGTAAAATCAATACAGGTAGTGCCCCTCGCGTTTTCAAGCCTACAAGGCGCGTCCGGTGTGATCGTGGCCTTAGACCTGAGGACCCAGTTCCAGCATCACAGAAATTCAGAAGTTCTGCAACAGAAGTTGCACCAATCTCAGAGGTCTAGACATGGGTTCCACATGTGGCAGATTCCAGATGGTCTCAAGACTTGGTGCAGCTAGCTGCACTATCAGAGGTAGGGGTGTCACGATTCTCCAAATCCGCGATTCGATTTGACTTTCGATTTTAAGGTCACGATTCGATTCGATTTTCGATTTTTTTTCAGCACAATTTTTTTTCCAGCACTATAGTCTAACTAATGGCTATGCCATTGTTAGACTATCAAGTCTTGATTTGTAAAGAAAAATACTTGTTTCTCAATAAGTAACTTTTATTTGAATAATAACAATTATAAATAATAACAAAAATATGAGAATATTTAAACACACCTAAACAGTTAAGAGCTTTATCAAAACTAGACTCTAGAATAAACAGTTGAACATTTACCACGCTATTAACAATTTACACATTGGTTTTATGCCCTGACAACGGTCATTTACATTTTCAAATTCTTCTTTAAAAAGATGAGCGTGTTCACATTCTTTGAACAGTTGAGAGCTTTAACAAACTAATATCTGAAATAATAAACAGTTGAACATGTACCACGCTATTAACTATTTACACGTTTTTTTTCATGCCCTGACTGTCATTTGGGTTGTCATTTGAGTTGCCTGTGTCAATGTTTTTTTCCCAGTCAAATCTATTTCTTTGTGATGCCTGCGAATGTGTCCTGCCATATTTGACGTGTTGCCTGAGGTGGCGTATGGTACTCGCGTGTAGCATAGCCGACAAACTGTCGTTATTTTGTCAATGACGCGTTCGTTGTTTATATAACTCACGGGGAAGGCAAAATGTTGCCGGTGACTTGAGGGAAGCAGGAGGATTTTCCACTTCTGTTTCTCCATCTCCGACTCCGGCAGTGGCCATGGTGTGTCGAAAAGTAATGCAGGCTACCGGTAAGCTAACGTTAACTAGCAACTGTGTCTTCTTTGAAATATCGTTGTTTTTTTTTCTTCGGACGCACGCCTGCGTGGACGAACAAAATGCAGTGGAAGGCGTCAAGTTTCGTTTTGTCGGAAACGCTTACATTAGAGATGGCCAAGTAGGCTACTTTTTTTACATTTTACCCATCACATGAAAGGCTAAGAAGAGCGCGCGGGGGGCAGGGGTGGAGAGAAAAAAAAAACTTGGAGAATTGCGAACCAGCTTGTGATTTCGAACTTCGAAATCGAACGCTCATTTCGATCGATTTTCGATTTCGAATCGGTATCGTGACACCCCTAATCAGAGGGCTTGAGACTTGTGTATCTGCCGTGACTCCCAGCGGTCCTTTGACGGTTACATCGGGCGCAATATGCAGGGTCTTGCGACCACTGATACTGGCATCAATCTCTGAAATATAGAGGTGTCGTTCCCCAGATCAGATTACAGACAGCCTCGAGACTTGTTGTAGCCGGTGGCTGCACTATCAGAGGGCTCGACACCTGTACCTGCTGTGGAACACATGGATCTGGCGACCAGCACCAGATCCAGCATCAGCGGTCATCACACTTCAGCTTCCGGTACTGGAACATGGAGTTCCTAGGTTTTGCATCTGACTCTGTACTCAGCGGGTAAATAACTTGGATCGTACTGCTAGAAACTGAGAGGTCATGGGACTTGTTTTCAGAGGTACAAATTCAGAACTAACTTGTAAACTCAGAGGTCAGACTTAGAATATGTTGCTAAAACTAGAATATGGGACTTTCACCAAGCCCTGAGTGAGACTCCGAGACTCAAGCATACATACCACAGTGCCCGGAACACTGCACATCAGACCAAATGCTCTGGTTAAGTATTTGTGAAGCTGCAACGCAGCATTTCACAAAATAAATTAAATTCATTTATATAATAAATACATTAAAAAAAAAAAAAATACTTAGCACGCAAAGTATTTATGACCCCTCCCCGACTATGATTGGACAGTTGCTAAATGCAATGGGCACGTTTACATTTAATTGTGGCACGAAAACCGTGCGCTGCCTTTGAAAAACAATACACCCCAAATCGTTTTTACAGAACTACAATGAAATACAATGCAATATGAGTTTTCTTTAATTAAGGCATAATAAATTTGTGGTGTTATGTAAAAGCAAATGCAGATATGTATTAAATTTCACAATGTGTCGCTAAAGCAATTGCATTTAATGAAGTCACTGAAAATCTTCCATAAATTACTACCTGCTTTTCTTCTTTGTACAGTAATGATGTCAACTCTGCGTCTGTGTTTGTATGTGTGCACATCTGAACATTATGTATGTGAACATTATGTATGTGTACAGTTAGGAAGTCATCTGTGTGCCTGAGTATGCAATTGTGAATATGCAAAAGTACATAATATGATTACCCCCAGCTTGAAGACCAGCAGACACCAAGGAGGACCAGTCATAAGACTGACTTGAATCTGTTCACAGTACAATGTGAAGGAGCCATTTTGACTGAAAGAAACTGACATTAGAATCTGTCTTTAAGTTATACCATGCAGTAGTGATGGTAAGCTATTGTGCCAAATTTACTTGCCTTGAACTGCTTACACTGATGCAAGTCTCGGTCCTGGACCTATTTATTTAAAGTGTGGAAAAAAGCCTGACCCCAGCCCGGGCCAGATGGACTGGGGAGTTTCCCGCACACCGTTGAGTGTTTCTTCAGGAAAAACAACCATGATCTTCAGAGTCTGATGAAATCGGGTTTTTTGCATATGATTCAATAATGACATACAAAAAAAACCCCGGGCTGGGCTGTGCAGACCAATACACCTATTCAATCTCAGCATTCGTAAAAAGCCCCCCAGTTTTGAAGTTGAGAACATCTATAAATGCAACTGAATGGACCTTGGTAGGAAAATGAGTGCATACTTGTGAATATTTTATTTTTTATTTTGACACTCCATCTAGATTAGGAAGTGCCGTCTAGGTGTCTGAAGGCCTTTTGTAAGATAACAAGCACATCTGTGTGAATATATCTTATTTTTGACACTTCAGACTGGGCCTCTTTTACAACATGTGCATGTCTGCCCGTGTGTCCTGGAAGGTTTGTTTTGGTTCAAGAGGAACACTATACAGAAAATCATTTTTATGTAAGTGTTTCGTAAGCTGGTCAAGGCACTGCTTGGCACAGAACAACACCCTCACACAAAGTCAGGACAGGGCCTTTATTTCTGCATTCTGGCCATACAGTGGTCTGTAGTGATATACACTAGTCACAAAAAGATAGGGATATTCGGCTTTCGGGTGAAATTTCAGGATGAACCTAAAATGCACTATAACCTTTACAGGTGAAATTAATTTGACCTTCTCTAAACTTTTGAATGCACATGTCCAACTATTCAATGTTTCAGTACTTTTTGCACAACTTGCTGTTCTCTAACAAGGAGCTGAACGGCAAAATTCACAACAGGTGTTTGATCCATGAATCGACCAATAAATTTCCTGGTTCAATTAGAATTGGTATTTAAACAGTCCTCTTCATCATGCTGTTCACATTTTGACATCATGAGACCAAGACGACACCTAACAATTGATCAACAGTACCTCGCCATTGCGAGGCTTCAAACAGGATGTTCTCAGAGGGAAGTGGCCACTGAGCTTAGAGTGTCACAGAGTGTCATCAGCAGGTTGCAACAGAGATACAGAGAGACTGGAAGAGTCACAGAAAGGCATAGAAGTGGACGTCCTTTTGCCACATCCCACACTGATGACCGCTTCATTGTGAACAGTGCCCTGCGGAACCGGATGATGAATGCCACTCAACTCCAGGCACATTTAAGGGAGGTGAGAGGCACCCAAGTGTCACGTCAGACCATTCGAAACCGTTTACATCAGCGTGGTCTGCGTGCTAGACGACCTGCAAGGGTACCTGACCACACCACCAGGCACAGGCGTCATCGTCTTGCATGGGCCAGGGAGCATTTACGCTGGACGAGGGACCAGTGGGCCTCAGTGCTGTTCTCTGATGAAAGTCGATTCACGTTGAGCAGAAATTATGGCCGCCAACGATGTTGGAGACGTCAAGGAGAGCGCTATGCATCAGCCACTGTTGTCACCAGACGACCCTTTGGTGGTGGCGGTGTTACAGTGTGGGCAGGTGTGTCTAGTCAATACAGAACTGCCCTACACTTTGTGAATGGTACAGTGACAAGCCCATACTACCTGAATAACATCATTAATCCAGTCATTGTGCCCCTGCATGAACAACACAGGCCTAATTTCATCTTCATGGACGACAATGCTCCAGCTCATCGAGGTCGCATCATTAGGGAAAGGCTGCTGGAGACTGGGGTACCTCAAATGGAGTGGCCTGCACTTTCTCCAGACCTGAATCCCATAGAAAACCTATGGGATCAGCTGACTCACCGTGTAGAGGCTCGTAACTCTGTACCCCAGAACCTCAATGACCTGAGGGCCGCCCTTCAAGAAGAGTGGGATGCCATGCCTCAGCAGACAATAAGTCGACTTGTGAACAGCATGAGACGTCGTTGTCAAGCTGTAATTGATGCTCAAGGGCACATGACAAGTTATTGAGACATTGACATTTTTGTTGTGGTATACCCACCACTGTTGTTGGCTTTTGTTTCAATAAATTGTTTGAGATGAGGAAATCACCATTGCATGCTTCTACTTAAATGCCCTACTTTCATGATACGTATAATATCACTGTAGCGTGAACTTACATTTTCCATAAATTTCACCCGAAAGCCAAATATCCCTAACTTTTTGTGAGTAGTGTACATGTATATATACACTACTCACAAAAAGTTAGGGATATTCGGCTTTCGGGTGAAATTTCAGGATGAACCTAAAATGCACTATAACCTTTACAGGTGAAATTAATTTGACCTTCTCTAAACTTTTGAATGCACATGTCCAACTATTCAATGTTTCAGTACTTTTTGCACAACTTGCTGTTCTCTAACAAGGAGCTGAACGGCAAAATTCACAACAGGTGTTTGATCCATGAATCGACCAATACATTTCCTGGTTCAATTAGAATTGGTATTTAAACAGTCCTCTTCATCATGCTGTTCACATTTTGACATCATGAGACCAAGACGACACCTAACAATTGATCAACAGTACCTCGCCATTGCGAGGCTTCAAACAGGATGTTCTCAGAGGGAAGTGGCCACTGAGCTTAGAGTGTCATCAGCAGGTTGCAACAGAGATACAGAGAGACTGGAAGAGTCACAGAAAGGCATAGAAGTGGACGTCCTTTGGCCACATCCCACACTGATGACCGCTTCATTGTGAACAGTGTCCTGTGGAACCGGATGATGAATGCCACTCAACTCCAGGCACATTTAAGGGAGGTGAGAGGCACCCAAGTGTCACGTCAGACCATTCGAAACCGTTTACATCAGCGTGGTCTGCGTGCTAGACGACCTGCAAGGGTACCTGACCACACCACCAGGCACAGGCGTCATCGTCTTGCATGGGCCAGGGAGCATTTACGCTGGACGAGGGACCAGTGGGCCTCAGTGCTGTTCTCTGATGAAAGTCGATTCACGTTGAGCAGAAATGATGGCCGCCAACGATGTTGGAGACGTCAAGGAGAGCGCTATGCATCAGCCACTGTTGTCACCAGACGACCCTTTGGTGGTGGCGGTGTTACAGTGTGGGCAGGTGTGTCTAGTCAATACAGAACTGCCCTACACTTTGTGAATGGTACAGTGACAAGCCCATACTACCTGAATAACATCATTAATCCAGTCATTGTGCCCCTGCATGAACAACACAGGCCTAATTTCATCTTCATGGACGACAATGCTCCAGCTCATCGAGGTCGCATCATTAGGGAAAGGCTGCTGGAGACTGGGGTACCTCAAATGGAGTGGCCTGCACTTTCTCCAGACCTGAATCCCATAGAAAACCTATGGGATCAGCTGACTCACCGTGTAGAGGCTCGTAACTCTGTACCCCAGAACCTCAATGACCTGAGGGCCGCCCTTCAAGAAGAGTGGGATGCCATGCCTCAGCAGACAATAAGTCGACTTGTGAACAGCATGAGACGTCGTTGTCAAGCTGTAATTGATGCTCAAGGGCACATGACAAGTTATTGAGACATTGACATTTTTGTTGTGGTATACCCACCACTGTTGTTGGCTTTTGTTTCAATAAATTGTTTGAGATGAGGAAATCACCATTGCATGCTTCTACTTAAATGCCCTACTTTCATGATACGTATAATATCACTGTAGCGTGAACTTACATTTTCCATAAATTTCACCCGAAAGCCAAATATCCCTAACTTTTTGTGAGTAGTGTATATATGTGAAAATATGATACTGGGACACACAAACGTGACATAGACACCAAAAATTAATTGTTGCAAAAACCAATGCAAACACATTTATTTACAAGTTTGACAATTCTCTGACTCTATCAAAAAGAAAGAAGATAGTTCAATAACCGGAAATAGTCTTTTCAGGTCATATAAAATTTACCACAGTAGTGTTAACATTACATTACATTACATTTATTTAGCAGACGCTTTTATCCAAAGCGACGTACAGTAAGTGCGTACAGAGACATCGTCATCATTACAGAACAGACAAGGCAAGGCACATCCTTTGCATAATGTAGCAGCTATCCCTAGCAATGAACGTTGACTGTAGTTCACAGTAAGCTGTGGGCAAATCAGCAACACCACACTTTCATTCCAAATACTATTATAAACTATGCTATTATAAACCATTCCAAATACTATTATAAACTATACCATTATAAATCATTCCAAATACCATTATAAACTGCTATTATAAACCATTCCAAATACTATTATAAACTATAATAAACAGACAGGAAAACACAGGGAACAGGGAACTGATATTCCTAGGTGAGGATATCAGTCAAGGTGGAGTCTGAAGAGGTGTGTCTTCAGGCCTCGACGGAATGCAGGCAGGGTTGGAGTAGAACGTAGGGGAATGGGAAGTTCATTCCACCACTGAGGTGTTAATGTGGAAAAACTCCGCAGTCGGGACAAGCGAGAGCCTTTGACACGGAGGGGGGGAAGTGCCAGTCGCCCTGCTGTAGAAGAGCGAAGTGGTCGAGCAGGAACATAGTTCTGGATTAAGTCCTGCAGGTAGGCGGGGCCTGTCCTATTTGCTGCAGTGTAGGCCAGGGTCAGAACTTTGAACCTGATCCTGGCTGCAACTGGCAGCCAGTGGAGAGAGCTCAGCAGGGGGGTTACGTGGGAAAATTTCGGGAGGTTGAACACAAGCCGGGCAGCTGCATTCTGGATGAGTTGAAGAGGCAGAATGGCGCAGGCCGGTAGGCTTGCGAGCAGGGAGTTGCAGTAGTCCAGGCGTGAGGTGACCATGGTCTGGACAAGAAGCTGGGTGGAGTAGGTGGTCAGGTACGGTCGAATCCTCCTGATGTTGTACAGGAGGAACCTGCAGGACCGTGCCGTCGCCCTGATGTGCTCTTTGAAGTCCAGCCGGTCGTCCAGGACCACCCCCAGGTTCCTTGCATACGGCATGAAGAGGAGCTCTGTCTTGTCAAGGTTGAGCTTCAGGTGATGGGTAGCCATCCACTCAGAGATGTCAGTCAGACAAGCAGATATCCTCTCCTTAACCTGTGGGGTAGAGGGAGGGAAAGAGAGGAAGAGAGGAAGAGGAAGTTAACGTATGTAATATGGTGTCTCAATGACACGTGAGTGCAAAAGTATAACTTATTTTTTCCAGTTCATTAAAGTGTAGATACATACCCCATCCGAGGCGGTCCACAATGAAACTGGACTTTGAAGCTCTAATCTATTTATGGCTGTGTAATACCCGGTTGATTAGAGGACATCGTTACGTACGTAATCAATGCAAGAAAAGATACATTTTAGTTTAATTTCTGCATGCAGTACATCAAAAACTCATTCACTCTTCACTTTAGAGCAATGTTCCCCTCTCAACTGTGGGCTTTTTAAACAATACACGAAACTTGGTGCACAGCGCTAAGTGAGCCTAACATCGCATAAAGAATTTGAGTGAAACATGATCAATCATCAAAATATATCCCCCAAAATACATTTAAAATACAAATAAAATCCTACCTTTCAATATGCGGACACGATTATAACACGATGGCTGTGTAAATGCTTTGATTTGGACGATTTTGATAAACTGGTGCGAGGTAAAATGTGAACGGCTTAGGTACGTAACCGCGTGAGGAAGCTTGGACATGCAAGGTTATCAGGCTCCTGTAGCGTTGGCAGCAATTGAAACAAAGCAATTCTTAGTAGTTTTGTACCAGACAGTAATGCTCTTTTTTTTTTAGGTTGACCAATCCACCAGCCATGAAACACGTGGTTAAACGATTCATGCTTATGTACGTAACGATTGGGAAACGGAAAGAAAGTCAGCACTATATATTCCCCTTGTTTTAAAGTATCGTGGAGTGTATGAATTTGGGCACATATATTTTTTTTACTTGGTTTATGCATGACAGAAACAAACAAAGATCGATCCGATATATATTTATTTTTCATGATTGCCGACGGCATCTTGTGTACGTAACTCTCAGGACACAATGAATTACGTACATGAGCCTGATTAATTTTGCTCTCCCATATGAATACGAGCGACAACTTTCACTAAGCAAAGTGGGGTTTAGAAAGGCATATCAAACGTCTTCAAAAATATTTGGTTGAAAGAAATGTAGGCCATTAGGATAGGTATATATTTCCACATCAATTATGACAGTGTAAAAAATTTCACATTTTCGTGTCCTATTAATGGGTAAAAATCGAAAACAAAGTTTAAATTTACAACAGTTCAAGAAAGTCTGGCCCATGAGTTTATGTTATGTATTACATGGCTATATGAAGTACCACATACAAGTAAAACTTTCCCATAAAGTAAACACAAGACACTTTGGTAAACAAATGAAAATCACTTTAAAAAATCTCTCCAGTATCATATTTTTACACACACACATATATATATATATGTTTCAGTATGGGGAAGACTGCAGACTTGACAATTGGCCAGAAGACCATCATTGACACCCTCCAGAAGATGGGTAAGCCACAAAAGGTCATCGCTAAGGAGGCTGGCTGTTCACAGAGTGCAGTGTCCAAGCATATCAATAGAAAGTTTAGTGGAAGGGAAAAATGTGGCAGGAGAAGGTGCACAAGCAAAAGAGATGACCGTAGGCTTCAGCGGATTGTCAAGCAAAGACGATTCCAAAATTTGGCGGAGATGCAGAGGGAGTGGACTGAGGCTGGAGTCAGTGCTTCAAAAACCACCACGTACAGACGTATCCGGGACATGGGCTACAACTGTCGGATTCCTCGAGTCAAGCCACTCCACTCATTCTCTGAAATAACTGAAGTAAATGCTGATTTTCGACACTATTCTAATTTCTTGAAATACTGTTTTGGGGGTTTTCTGGAGCTGTAAGCCAAAATTATGAAAAATGAAACAAATAAAGGCTAGAAATATTTCACTTTGTGTGTAATGAATCTATAATCTATGAAAGTTTCACTTTTTGAATGGAATTATGGAAAAAAAAAAAACTTTTCCATGATATTCTAATTTTTTGGAAAGGATCTGTATATGTGGCGGCTACCTCTGGGACATACATACAGTCAAGCCGGAAAGTCTGCACACCCCTTTCACCTTCTCCATGTGTTATTACGTTACAGACATATTCTACAATAGATTGAGTTCATTTTTTGTCTCAGAATTCTACACAAAATAGCCCATAATGACAAAGTGAAAACAGGTTTTTAGACATTTGTGCTAATTTATTAAAAATCTAAATGCTAAATATGATATGTACACAAGTGTGCACACCCTTTCATATGACACCCAAAAGTGAGCTGAGGTGCATTTTGTTTCCACTGATACTGCTTGAGATGTTTCTACAACTTAATTGTAGTCCACCTGTGATAAATTCAATTGATTGGACATGATTGGGGATTGCCAACACCTGCCTATATAAGGTCCCACAGTTGACAGTGCATGTCAGAGCAAACTCCAAGCCATGGGGTCAAAGGAATTATCTGCAGACCTCAGAAACAAGATTGTGTCAAGGCATGGATCTGGAGAAGGGTACGGAAAAATCTCTGCAGCTTTGCAGGTCCCAAAGAGCACAGTGGCCACCATCATTCGTAAATGGAAGAAGTTTGGAACCACCAAGAATCTTCCTAGACCTGGCCGCCCGGCCAAACTGAGCAATCGGGGAAGACGAGCCTTGGCCAGGGAGGTGAGCAGGAACCCGAGGGTCACTCTGACAGATCTCCAGCGTATCCTTGTGGAGATGGGAGAACCTTTCAGAAGATCAACCATCCAGGCAGCACTCCACCAATCAGGCCTTTATGGTAGAGTGGCCAGACGGAAGCCCCTCCTTAGTAAAAGGCACATCACAGCCCGCTTGGAGTTTGCCAAAAGGCACCTAGAGGACTCTCAAACCATGAGAATCAAGATTCTCTGGTCTGATGAAACCAAAATTGAACTTTTTGGCCTGAATACCAAGCGTCACGTCTGGAGGAAAGCAGGCACCGCTCATCACCTGGCTAATACCATCCCTACAGTGAAGCATGGCGGTGGCAGCATCATGATGTGGGGATATTGTTCAGCAGCGGGAACGGGGCGACTAGTCCTGATAGAGGGAAAGATGAATGCAGCTAAGTACACCGAGATCCTTGAAGAAAACCTGCTCCAGAGCGCTCTGGACCTCAGACTGGAGCGAAGGTTTACCTTCCAACGTGACAATGACCCGAAGCACACAGCCAAGAGAACAAAGGAGTGGCTTCGGAGAAAGTTTGTGCATGTCCTTGAGTGGCCCAGCCAGAGCCCAGACCTGAATCCAATTGAACATCTGTGGAAAGAGCTGAAAATGGCTGTGTACCAACGCTCCCCATCCAACCTGACAGAGCTTGCAAGCATATGCCAAGAGGAATGGGCAAAAATGTCCAGAAACAAGTGTGCCAAGCTCGTAGCTTCTTTCCCAAGACGCCTTGAAGCTGTAATCGCTGCCAAAGGTGCAGCAACCAAGTATTAGGCTAAGGGTGTGTACAGATATGAAACCCCTAAATAACCTATTTTTGTCAGTAAAATAAAATTGCATATTTTCTAAAAACCTGTTTTCACTTCATTATTCACAGTCATTATTGGCTATTGTGTGTAGATGTTTGAGGCAAAAAATTAACTCAATCTATTGTAGTATAAGTCTGTAACGTAATAAAACGTGGAGAAGGTGAAAGGTGTGCAGACTTTCCGGCTTGACTGTATATAATTCACCTCCTACTGTCAACGCGGCTACGTCATAGACGGTAACTTCTATGATGTGTTCTTTGGGTTGAATGAGGTTTATAAATAAAGAACACAGCTGAGTTGCAGTGGGCTCGACCAGGAAAGAAGTCTCAGTTTGGTAATTTCCCGCACTCCTTCATTGGTGACCCCGATCCGCCTTTGGACGGTTCCAAGGATTACTTTCGAACTTGCGCATCATGGAAACGGCGAATGCAGTTTCCCTTAAATTACCGGAGTTTTGGGAACAGCAATCTGTGGCTTGGTTCGCTCAAACGGAGGCACAGTTCGCACTCCGGAGAATCGCCGATGATAATACGAAATATTATGTTGTTTCTGCTGTCAGCAGTTCCACTGCGGCTAGAGTCGTGAGCCTTCTCGAAGACCCACCGGAGGAAGATAAATATGCGACGCTTAAGTCTTACCTCCTGGACACGTTCGGTTTGACTGAATCCGAGCGCGCTCGTCAGCTGCTCTCTCTGCCTGGCCTGGGTGATTCCAAGCCATCGGAGTTGATGAATTATATGTTGACTCTCCTGGGAAATCATAAACCGTGTTTCCTGTTCACGGAGCTGTTCATGCAACAGCTTCCTACAGCAGTGCGATCTGCCCTGGCTAACACGCCCCTTAAGGATTTCCGGGCTTTGGCTAGGGAAGCTGACAAGTTTTTTTCCGCCGGCCGGCAGAGCTGCGGGGCCGCCCTGGGTCCCACCCACAATGACTCCACACTGCCGGTGGACGCAGTGACCATTACCGGCACTACAGCTACAACCCAACAGCGAGGTCTGTGCTTTTACCACGTGCGTTTTGGCTCCAAGGCTACCAAGTGCCGCCCCCCTTGAACTTTTAAGGCACCGGGAAATGCCAGGGGCGGCGCTCACTAACTGCCATGAGCGTCGGCCGTACGGGGAGCTTGTTATTTATTACTGACACTGATTCTGGGCGGCGTTTCCTCTGTGACACTGGTGCGCAAGTGAGCAAGTGAGCGTTCTGCCTGCAGCACCCTTGGACATACAGAGTGATGGACAAGCTGCCAACGGCAGTTCCATCCGCACTTTTGGGAAGCGGTGCGTGGCACTGTGTTTTGGGGGACAACGATTCGTTTGGGATTTTGTCACAGCTAAGGTGTCCACCCCACTCCTCGGCGCGGATTTTCTCCCGTGCTCACTTAGCTGTTCTGGCACGTCAAAGCTGTCTAGCGCACTCTCATCTGCTGATGTGTTTTCCCGTCTCCTGATGTGTTCCCAAGCCTTACTGAGCCCACCTTTTCTTCTGCCTCCACTAAGCACGGGGTAGAACTCCACATCCTGACTACCGGCCCGCCTGTCCATGCCCGCGCTCGACGCCTCGACCCCGGGAAACTCGCTGTTGCCCAGGCGGAGTTCCGCACCATGGAGCGCCTCGGCATTATTCGCCGGTCAAACAGCCCCTGGTCCTCGCCCCTCCACATCGTGCCGAAGGCCGGCGGCGGGTAGCGCCCCTGTGGGGATTATACGCGCCTTAATGACGCCACGATCCCCGACCGATACCCGATTCCTCACATCCAGGATATTTTCGCCCGCCTGGCCGGAAAAGTCGTCTTCTCCAAGGTGGACCTTGTGCGCGGATACCACCAGGTTCCTGTACAGCCGCAGGACATCCAGAAGACGGCAGGGATCACGCCATTTGGCCTTTGGGAATTCCTGCGGATGCCGTTCGGCCTGAAAAACGCAGCGCAGGCTTTCCAGCGCCTGATGGACACGGTGTTGCGGGATCTACCATTCCTTTTTGTCTATCTGGACGATATTCTCGTCGCCAGTGCCTCCATGGCGGAACACGTGTCTCACCTTCGAACCCTCTTTGAGCGGCTCAGCCAGCACGACCTTATTATTAATCCAGCCAAGTGCCAGTTCGGACTGGCTGCCATTGACTTCCTCGGGCACCGCATTACCAAGGACGGTGCGGTGCCACTGCCGTCGAAGGTGGAGGCTGTGAACAGTTTTCCCCGCCCCCTCTCCGCGAAGGCCCTGCAGGAGTTCCTGGGCATGGTGAACTTTTACCATCATTTTATTCCCCATGCAGCCCAGCTCATGCAGCCCCTTTTCGAGGCCCTCAGGGGCATTCCCCCCAAGAAGGCCATCGATTGGTCTAAGGAAATGGACAGCGCTTTCTCTGCCATGAAAGGGGCTCTGGCCAACGCAGTCATGCTGGCACACCCTATACCAGGGGCGACGATCACCCTCACCATGGACGCTTCGGATTACGCCGTCGGTGCCGTGTTTGAGCAGTGCATTAATGGAGCCTGGCAGCCTCTCGCCTTTTTCAGCCGCCAACTGCGTCCCAACGAGAGGAAGTACAGCACTTTCGACCGTGAACTCGAACTTGGCCTGTACCTGGCCATACGTCACTTCCGTTTTCTGCTGGAAGCCCGGCCATTCACGGCGTTTGTTGACCACAAACCATTATCGTTTGCCATGGCTAAGGTGTCGGAACCATAGTCTGCCCGTCAGCAGCGCCAGCTCGCTTTCATCTCCGAGTTCACTACGGACATCCGGCATGTTGCGGGCAAAGACAACCGCGTAGCCGTCGTCGGCGCCATCCCCCTTGGAATCGACTATGCCCGCATGGCAGTCGATCAAGCCTCGGACCCAGGTCTGTAGGAGTGCTGTCACAGGGCTTCAGCTGCAGGACATCGTGTTCGACGATGCCGGCAACACCCTACTTTGTGATGTTTCCACGATGCAACCACGGCCGGTTGTGCCCGGCGAGTGGAGACGACGGGTTTTTGATGCCATTCATGGTCTTTCCCACCCGGGCAAGAAGTCGTCACAGAAGATGGTGTCGGCTAGGTTCGTTTGGCACGGCCTCAAGAAGGACATCCGCAACTGGGCCAACACCTGCATTGTATGCCAACGCTCTAAGGTGCATCGTCATGTAAAGGCCTTTCTCGGTTCCTGAGAGGCGTTTTGACCACGTGCACATGGACCTGGTGGGGCCCCTGCCACCCTCCCATGGTTTCGCCTACCTCCTCACAATGATCGACAGGACCACACGGTGGCCGGAGGCCGTTCCGTTGGCATCGACAACGTCTGCCGATGTGGCTCGGGCATTCATCGCCACTTGGGTCGCCCGGTTCGGCGTACCTTCTGATGTCTCCTCGGACAGAGGTCCCCAGTTCACGTCAGAGCTTTGGAATGCGATCGCCCAGGGCCTGGGAGTGAAGCTCCACCGTACCACCGCTCAATGAAGGCCGCCCTCTGGGCCAGCCTCCAGGATGACAGTTGGGTCGACAGACTTCCTTGGGTCATGCTGGGGCTTAGGACTGCCCCTAAGGAGGACATACAGTGCTCATCTGCTGAGCTGGTTTATGGTCAGCCTCTGCGGGTGCCGGGGGATTTCATTCCTAATGCCACAAGCCCTTGGTACGCATCACAACAGCGAACCGCCCTCCTGGACAGCGCCAGGGCGTTTGCACAGTGCCTACATCACAGCACGGTCTTCCGCAGTCCCATGTCCCTTCCGACCTGAAGGCGGCGGAGTACGTTTTCATCCGCCACGACGCGCATCGGGGGCCGCTTTACCCTCCCTATGATGGCCCGTTTCGCGTCTTGGAGGCCGGGGACAAGACTTTCCTAGTGGACGTCGGTGGTAAGCCGGACTACGTTTCCCTGGACCGCCTCAAACCAGCCCATCTGGATCTGGACCAGCCCGTTAAGTTAGCTCAGCCCCCACGGCGGGGTCGCCCTCCGTCTGTTGCGCCACCGCGGCGCCCCCTACCTTCTTGTGGTCCCCCTGTGTCCACTCCGGCCCCCGCTCCGGCCCGGTTCGGCCTCCCCCTCGTCTGGCGTTGCCAGTTCTGATGAATTCTGGGGGGATGGATGTGGCGGCTACCCCTGGGACATACATATATAATTCACCTCCTACTGTCAACGCGGCTACGTCATAGACGGTAACTTCTATGATGTGTTCTTTGGGTTGAATGAGGTTTATAAATAAAGAACGCAGCTGCGTTGCAGTGGGCTCGACCAGGAAAGAAGTCTCAGTTTGGTAATTTCCCGCACTCCTTCATATAAACACCTTTTTCATATAATATATTACATTTAGTTAAACAATCAACAATTAAATAAAGAATAATCAATAAACGAGTTAGAAATATTACACATTATTTAATACAAAAAAAAAAAAGATCCAGGGTAATCTGTAACAAAAAATGTAAAATAAATTAATACATTTAATTTAATCATATTGTGCATTTTAGAGCATTCAACAATGGAACTTACTGCCTTCTTTAGTCAGAGTCGGTTGTGTCAGAGATCACCCTCTTGAATGATGCTGCTGTTGAAAAGTAAGTGTAGTGATTCAAAATGTCACAATGTAACTATCTATATATGAAAGCTCTTTCTGATAACTAGGGTTACCTTCTACTGCCTTGGGTTTCCTGTTTTTTTCTCCCTCCATCTCCGTCACTGCTGTGCTTCAGCCATTGCTTTATGTGGCACTCGCACTCAGCCTCTGTAACTCCATGCTTTTTTGCTGCAGCTAAGAGTTTGGTTCAGTTTTAATCATTATTTCAGTCCAAAATGTCATGCTGTTAGTCTTAACATTTTGGATCATTCAATTTCATTTCACACCAAAAAGTGGATTTCTAAACCCACTATGTCGGATTGTTCTGAAATATGTCCTAAGATAGAAACAGATAAGTATAAGATAATCACTTATTAGAATCAGGTGGGATTAGGATGGGGTTTGGCAGGTCCGTGGGTGGATTTTGACCATTTATTTGGCTTCCTTATTACTTAATCATTGTTAGGAAGGATTTTGGTTTATTGGATTTAGGGTACTATATTTAATTAATATTATCTGAACCATACCAAGCTAAAATGTCAATTTGCATGACTGTTTCTTAACTCTTTCTTTCTAACTACCGGAAACATTTCAGAACAATCTGAGATTTTGGTGTCATGGTGTGTCAAATGGCATGGAATGACCCTTTCCGTACATTATGACATACCTTTTATTGAACTTATAATAAAGTTGCCAGAATGTGCCTCATCAACCTGCCCGTGATGTCCTTTGCTGTCGTCCCTCCGATTGTTGACAGATGCATAGTCTATTACATTGAAACAGGAGAGGCCACTTGAATTTAAAAATGTTTCATTTCTTTTGCAATAACAAATAATTTGCTAGAGTCACCATTTTTTCTAAAGCATGTCAGTCATGGTGACCCTCACAAAACCAAAAAGAAATTTCTCACCATTTGCTCTATAAATTCTTATTACTCTTCAACGTCATGTTGATATGTATAAGAGATTTACATACCAGAGCATTCTCTTTTGTTTTGCTTTTCATGATTTCCTCTAAGTTGCTGATGTCCTCTCTTGTTCTCAAAGGAAACCTGAAAAGGACATCTGGCAAGGAGTCCTGCAGAGGTTGCCTTTTCAATATGGCATGGAGGATGGCAATGTTCTGCTGCACTTGTGCCTTGATCTCCTCCAGCACCTTAAAGATTTGTCGATCTCTTTCTATGTAAGTACATTGATCAAACCATTTATATCTTGTGAATAGTGCAGTCTATTGTTTTCATTTTCTTAATGCACAATATGATTTTACCATTTATTGTGCTGCTAATGCATCATACAGTGAGCCCCATAATTTATTGGACAGTACACATTTTTTGTTATTTTGGTTCTGTACTCTAGCACTTTGAATTTGAAAGGATACAATGACAATGAGGTTGAAGTGCACACTGTCAGCTTTAATTTGAGGGTATTTTCATCCATATCAGATGAACGTTTAGAAATTATAGAACCCTTTGTACATAGTCCCCCCCATTTTCAGAAACCCCCCATACCAAAGCAGATCCAAACAGGTGGAAGCTGGGGTGGTGGAGGGTGACAGCAAATTTCTGTTAACACAAGCCGTAAGCAACAAAGAGCAGCGCATCAGCATTCAAGCAGTGCAGAGAGAACTAATTCTTGGCTTAAAAAGGGCGCTCCATTAGAGGTGTGTGCATGTGATTGGTTGAGTATGTGACGCGTGATTGCTAGCTGACCATGGTCGGCTACAGCGAGAGGTTCTCCGACAGAATTTGCCTTTGCGAACTTAGTTCGCGACGCTCATTTCTGTCAGGACAACTCACATATTTAAATGACATGTTTAATGAATGAATGTGATGCATAATTATTTTAGTTTGGCGGTGAATGGATCTGCTTTATTACTGCTCCGGAGCACGGGCATCTCCCCCCGCGAAACAGGAGATGACCAATGTCTACTATGACGTTCTGCACTACCTCGAAGAGGAAGGCCACCTCGACCTTTCAGATCAAACCCATCTCTTCTGTTGCCATTACGTCTTTCTGCCGCGGCTTCAAAATGATCTGGACACTTTTCGCAATGGTTGGGACAACCATACATTAAGAACAGAAGGCAACATGACCCCTAATCAGCTGTGGGTTATGGGACATTGGTCACTGCAGTCCAGACATCTCTCCATAGCCTCTCTATTCTGGAGCAAGTATTAAAGAGATACTGCAGAGGCTTTTCTAATGCCTTTTTTACCGCTTCAATTTGAACTGGAACTCGTGAGTGGGTGTGGTCATATGACGACGGTGCCACGTAGTCATATTATGAATATTCATACGGTCAAGGAGTGAAAGGGTGTGTCTTGGTGAACTGACTCAGGCCCACTGAACTCAGCCCCCTTCCTGCTCTCTCCTCACAACTACGTCTTCGCGATCGAGGAGAGGACCGGGGATTTAACCGAATGGTAGAGCTAACGTTACCTAGCTAAGTTAGCTTGTTTGTCTGCCTAAAGTAACGTTACTATTAAATACATTCAAATACACAGCAAAACCCAGTCACACAGTAACGTTAGTATATTGAACATAGCTGGTTGTAGCGCCCAGCTCCACTTGGTCCGGAGAGAATTGTTATCATTTATTAGCTAACATTATTCATAAATGATAGCGATAACTAGCTATCTAGCTAAGTTACCAGTTCTCTGGACCAAACGGGGCTAAACTCACACAATAGACTGCTTTGCATTACCTAATTTATCGATACATTCCGTCTCTCGACAGATTATGAAAGCTAACAGAGCCAGTGGCGTTACACCGAGGAACGATATATCTTTGACTCCTTGGCATAATGCAGGCAAGTTAGCTAAAGATACCAAAGTAAGACGTTGTAGATGAATAACTCTCTATGGCTCCGTTCACACTGCAGGTAAAAAGTGGCACAGATCCGATTTTTTCCTCAAATGTGACAGATCTGATTTTTTTTATGGAAGTGTGAACAGCGAAAATCACATTGAATCTGACATTTCAAATTCTCATTTGGGCACTTTTGAATGTGGGATTAGATACCGATACATAACCGATTGTGTCAAAGCGACCGCAGTCTGTCAGATCGGAATTAATGTGACTTTTTACGTCATTTTTGATGCAGCTAGCAGGGCATTAGAACGTGTACGCACGGGCTAGTTAACTCACTATTGTACAGGGTAGGTTATCAACAGATTCACATTATATTATCATGTGTTGTCATTTTAGATAAGTGGTAAATGTGCAAAGCAGTGGATTTTTTTTTGGCACAAACGATACACCATGATAAGTCGGAAGTAGGCAACGTTTTTATATCATTCGCGGACAGCTGCGTTACCGTTTTGTGATTTAAAATAATGTTAGAACTGTCCATATTATTGTCTTGGTTTATTGCACGGTAGCCTATTCATTATTCACGGTTTTCGCATACTATAGCTACTTACCGAACGTTATGGTTGTCGGTCCAATAGTGTGTCAATAGTTTAATCTAAGGGTGCGCAGTGATGTTAGGCTATACGTTACACATGAAGTTGAACAGATGTGTCATGTGATAGCTTTTTTAATATTGTGTATTTTAATACGGCTGGAACGCTGTATTGACCAATCTTCATCCCGGAACTATCCGTTTTATAAATGTTATATCGACTGGTCTCACTAGCCAAACAGCCGAGCGCTCCATTTTCTTAACTCGCCCGTCCTCATAATCACTCGCCCAGGCGAGTGAGCGAGGTTAATTTCATGCCTTGCTTGAGTTTCACTGAAAGCGCACATGTCACGGTCCCCCCATTCCTAGCTCCGATCTCGCATTCACGAGTCACTCTGCACAGAAGTAGCTAGCAGCCATGGCAGCACAAAAAGCTAGTAAAAACCTTGGCTTTTTTCCCGTCTCCTCACCCTTATCATTAGCTCCACTGCACATCAACTTTAAAATTAACGCAGAAGCTGTGACTTTGATGACTTCCTTTTTGTTGTTGTTTATTTCTGCAGGCTGTGTAACAGGCGCTATGTCTTTTGTTTTTGTTAATTTGAGGAGAGCAATGGTTCACACTGGAATCAGATATGGGCCACATTAAAAAATTTATGTGAACAGCCAAACAAAAAAAAAAATCGGATCTGAGCAATAAATCGGAATTGAGCACTAATGCCTGCAGTGTGAACGTAGCCTTAGTAGCTCGATATAAGTCGTAATATTAACGTTAGCAGTAATACAAAGCAATTCGCATTTGAACTTGAACTAACTAGTTAGCAGTACAAGGGTCTCAGTCTCAAAGAGGAAAAAAACCCCGTTGGTCTCTGATTTTATACCACGTGCCCAGCCGAGACTACCCCTAGGACCACCTCAACTCCACCCATTTTTATGTTAAGGATCTCGTGACGTCACGAATCCCTGGAAACCAGCGTATTAGTAAGCCTACACAAAAACTCATATAAAACTATTTAGACTAAACATGAGATTTTCGGACATAGACAGTTGTGTATGATTATAATCTAACCCAAAACATCGGTTTTCAACGGGAATCAGTATCACTTTAACATGAGAAACGTAAGACTTCTTTAATTATATTTGTAGAGCTACTTTTCCAAAAGACAATGGCCAGTGTTCCACCCAGTTATTGCTGGTGTAAATTTTGGTGTAATTTGCCATAAAAGTTGGGTTTAAAATGTTTTAAACCAGGATGCTTGGGAGACGGCTGTCTAAGTGGCTGGATTTATGTATCAGAATGAAATGTGCCAGCTGAACACTATACTCACATCTGGTTGTGAACGCTCTTCCCAGAGATGAAGCTGCTCCTTCCTGTGCCTCGGACTGTAAACATGAGGTGTGCCATATCCACATTCTCCACCCCTTGATCACCCCTTACCCTAGGAGTATAACAATATTTACGTAATGTGTAATTGGTTTCCTGGATGTTTATTGAGAGAAGACAAACTTGCGTATTATTTTGCTGTTAAACTATTCAAATACATAGTGAGGAACAGCAACAATTAAAAATCACAAAGATAATTTTACTTGAGAGGGAAACCAAATCTTTCAACAGCCTCTTGGAAAAAGGCCAGGGTAGTTGAAGCGAGGTTGTTAGGCCCAGCATCTAAGTAACTGGCACGTTCATTGAAAGTGCAATTCACTCCTCTCCATTCACCGCCATTTTTTGACCAAAGGTAAGAGTAAATTAAAGTGAAACTGTACCAATAAAAACTGCAATAAAAAATACACTGTCTACAACAGGCAGGTGCAAAGTTATCCTGTGGAGACTGGGTGCAAAAAGACAATTGATACTTTTCCAACCATTGATAAAACAGAAATAGTCCCCAATTAAAGACACGTACCACTCTCAATGAATTGGCGCAAATATCCAGCAATGCGGCATCTTGTTTCAATTGGGTATTCCTCATCATCCTCATCATCTGTTTTTTCATTTGGCCAACAGATGTGGAAAAGGACCATCTGAAAGAAAAGAGCTCCTTTTCTGAAAAAATACTGGTAACTAACAGTTACCACAATATTTATTCTATATCGAACAAAATTGTGCCTTTCTTAAAGTCATGAGTTTAAATATGTTATTAAAGACAGGACAGTTGAAGTGACTGGAGGTGGACTTGACAGTACATTATATGTAAGTGAGATGATGCGTAATTCCATTTTACTTAAAGGTCAAGATTCTGTCAGTTGGGAAAACAACCATCTATTTTTTAATTAAATTTATTAACTCGTCTTAGCCTATTTGTGAATGTATTTTTTGAAGAGGATATATATTAAAGAGATACTGCAGAGCCTTTTCTAAAGCCTTTTTTACCGCTTCAATTTGAACTGGAACTTGTGAGTAGGTGTGGTCATATGACGATGATTCCACCTAGTCATATTATGAATATTTATACGGTCAAGGAGTGAAAGGGTGTGTCGATATAAGTCATAAAATTAACATTAGCAGCAATACAAAGCAATTCACATTTGAACTTGAACTAGCTAGTTAGCAGTACAAGGTTCTCAGTCTCAAAGAGGAAAAAAAAACCGTTGGCCTCTGCTTTTATACCACGTGCCCAGCCGAGACCACCCTAGGATCACCTCAACTCCACCCATTTTTATGTTCAGGATCTCGTGACGTCACGGACCACCGGAAACCAGCGTATTGGAAAGCCTACACAGAAACTAAACATTTGACTAAACATGAGATTTTCGGACAAAAACAGTTGTGTATGATCATAATTAGGGGTGTAACGATTCTCTAAATCCACGGTTCGGTTCAGACCTCGATTTTTGAGCCACGGTTCGGTTCATACCTTCGGTTTTTTTTGTTTTGTTTGTGTAATGTGAAATATGCAAAATATACAGCTTAGGGTTTTTCCTACATAGTAAATTATTTGGCGTCCGCCAAAATGATTTCATGGACCGCCAAAGGGAAATTGCAACCGCCAAAATGACAATGATTGAGAAAACGGCAAATAAAATCATATCCGAATGAATTTAATAAAGATTTTTTGGTGCAATATGGTCTTTCGGCCAGCGGATGGCGATATATATTGTACTAGTCGCCTTCAAGATGTCAGTACTAGGAGACGAGTAGAAGACGCATAGAACCATAGACTGTAGCCTATAGAAATGCGGCTCAGCTATTCTGTGGCAGAGTGCGACTCGGTAGAAAGATATAGCGTGGGCAGCGAGTTGGATTAGGCTACCTTTGAAGCCCTAACTTCTGAAAAGGTAAAAGCTTTAACCCGATCTCCGTTGGCGCCCCATACTATACTGGTAGACATATCGGTCCCAATTACAGTTGTCTTAAATTATAAACTAGGCTACAGCTTTAAGAAAATCCCAGGATTGATACTACAGTGCAATAAAATAAGAGGGTGCTGTTAATAGCCCAAAGCGCATACGACCCTCGTCTTGCCACAGCCACAGACTGTAAAATGTATAAAATGCACCGTTTACAAGAAAATCATGTTCAGATATAGCTAGAAACAATAATGTTTTTTTAAAACGTTGTACAAATAGGCCTACGCATTCTGCGTTTTCCATTGCTTACTGTAGGCTACTGTACAGTAGGCTACCTGATGCACTTTCAGTTTAGAAGACACCTAATTTCTTTCCTCCAAAATCTCTCGTAGCTGTAAATATGTTAATGAAACCAAATATCAATCTTACCTGTAGGCTATATGCAGCTACAACTGTGTAACGGTTGGGCCAGGAAGATCCCACAGGAGGCACAGGTCCATGACAGCTTTGCGCTCTTCCTCGCGTAGTGGAGCTTCTCCTTCAAGATTCAAATGAACATTACTCAAATTAAATTATGTTGTGCTTAAATCATCATAACACATTATCAACCCTGTATGTGATTTAATCAATTACACACACACTATAGTAAATCTTAAAAAGGACCTTGATAATTTTACGAAAATGTAAAAAAAAGAAGTTGACTTATTGCAAAACCTAACTTTATTCAACATTGCTATGGACGTGCAAATCTATATTTAGCATACACATCAATTTGATTGTTTCCCGCAGGTCTATGTCTGGACAGTCATTTAGTTGCAATGTGGTTTCTTCTGGTAAGCCCCCAAACAGCAAATGCACCATCGCTCTGCTCAATACAGCAAGCCGTGCAAAAAGGAATGCCCAAGCATTCGCCCAGCCATTACGAAGAGATCACTTTCGATTAAAAATTGTGAAGTTGAGGGGACCAAATTATCTGGCTCTCCCTCAAACAGACATGTCACAGCAGTATTTCCTGTGGAATTAAAGTGTTGGTAAAGTGGGGTTAAACATATTCTTTTTTTTTTTTGCAGTTTTAGAAGGGGTTTTAAAAACATTGTATGTTCACAATGATATTAACATATGAACAAACCCAAGTTCACATTGAAGCCAAACTTCAGTTTATGCTGGAGAAAAGGTATCTGGTGACCCCCAAATATTGACAAAACTTGAACAATTCTTATAACTAATGTAGTTACCTTGGAGTCTGCATTGCACAGGACATGCCCATTCCACAGTTGACTGCTTACAAAAAGCAATCAGTTTCCTTGTCTTGGTCCTCTATACTGTGTCCCAGTCTTAAATGTGTGGACTTATACTTGGGTCCGAAATTGAGAAACAAAAATTGAATTGCTTAATTTGAACACGAACAATCCGTTAAAGCTTACATTTTGCAACTCATATGCAATACTAAAGAAAAAGGAAGATACCACTGTCATTCATCCATGCCACTTCATTAGATCCTTCTTCAGACTGTGCCACAGATGAATGCAGCGAAGTCAAAGATAGTTCCCCATAAAAGATAGTTCCCCATCTCCCTCAATATGGCTGCTGGTTGATGGCTTGTTAGCTGATGAGCTGATAAAAAATAAATTCATGGTAAGTGTTGTGAAAGAGGTCATCTACAACATCCAACCTAAATTACAGGAATTAAAGTTAAAAAAAAGGACCCCTGAACAAATAGTTTTAGTATTATTAGGTTTAGTTTTAATTTTAGTTTTAGTTTAGTTTTTGAGAAAACCCTGCCCTGGCCTGCACCACCCCTCCTTTGAAGCACTAATACTTGTGATATTCTGTGCCCATGCAAAAACAAAGTCTCAACACATTTTACATGAATGGCTTTTATTGACACCAAACTAAAAAATATTTTAAATGCATCCTGGGAGCTGTCTATTCTCTATTTTGGCATTGCCAACTTTGCTGACAACAGCTGCATTGACCAATCGGAGGTGCAATCATATTCAGCCAACTGTAAAACATGTTTGAACTGTTCTCTTTCAACAGTGGAAGTTGAACGGTTTTAATGAAAAAAATAAAAATAAATGTTTTCAATAAACCCATCTGATGGCATTTATGCTCAAACCACTTTGATTTAGTCAAGCAGGACTGTGATTCAATCAAGCAGAACCTTTTGGTTTATCTTCAAAAACACTCTGTGCTCCAAAGAAGAGTCCATCCTGTTCCTTAGTCCAGAGGATAGTTGGCCACACACTGAGAAGATCCTCTCAACAAATGCTTGGGTTGCAGGAACAGCCACAAGATCTTCTGCAGTGGGTGCAAGCTTTGGATACACAGCTGTTCTCTCCTGCCAAAACTTCAGCAGTGATTCTGTGAAGAGCCCTTGCTTCACCTCTTAATTTCACATTGTACACTTTCTGCTCTGCCAGGTTCACAGCCAGGTCCTGGTTGTGACTTTTTCTGCCTCAATCTTTGAGGCGAGGAACCTGTACTTGTGGTGGTTGCAGTCCTTTAGTGATTGCAGTAGGACCTGTGCTGACTGTTTTCCAATGGTGGTTGCCTGCAAATGTGCCTCTAAATTCAACAAACACGGCACAACATCAGACAGTGACTGACTGTCAGTCTGGAGCTGATCAGTGTGGATTGCGATTGGCTCCATCACTTTCACAAGATTTTCCAGCTTGGACCAGTCACTGGTGAGAAGAGTGTCTATGCCCTGCTCTTCCAGTACCTCACTGAGTGGAATCTTGGTCTCCAGCAGTCGCTTCATCATATCCAGTGTGCTGTTCCATCTGGTCACACAGTCTCTGATGAGATTTTGCCACACTTGTCAATAATTTTTTCATTGGCCACAGATGATTTTCGAACCAAATGTACCAGCCTCCTAGCCCTGTTGAGGACTGGTTCTGAGCGCTTCATAGCATCCTCCAGCGAAAGTTGAAGGGTGTGTGCCAGACATGGCATCCTCTGACATTTTGAGAAATAAGCATCCTGTAGGATGTCATTCAGCTCTGGTTCTGAAAAAAAGGAAAACACAATCTACTACACAAACACAAATCATACATGTTATACAATTCATAGTTTAACCACAGCTAAACAAATTAAATAACTTCCAATTACACAATACAGCTAATTAAAGGTATACTATGTAGTTTCATTGTAAACAACTCATTCTTTGTTTACATTAAAATTTTCTCCCCAAAAAACATTGTATGTGTCCTTGTGGTCTAATAAACATGTTGAATGTATTTCCTACCTCATAAGTCGTTCGCAAAGTGTTTTTTTGTTAATGTTTTGAATGTTACACTGTTGACATCCTGCTGCCATTTTTAAAGCCACAAACAGCTAAAATTGTGTAAACGTCATGAATGGGCGGTTCCTGCTTATTTGATTGACATGGCCAGGCCATGTGGGCAGGCTTCCAGGTAAACTCTTATTTTAGCTTAGGACCGAAACATGCCTCACGAAAATACGTGAACGTGGTCGCTTCGAACTATGCGAACAGTTTTTCTTTTTCCATGACATTTGTGAAAGACAAGCCAGAGTGTTGCAGCAAGGGACGCTATAGCAGCAACAACAGTAAACAACTTCCTTGTTCGATCTGTGCTTTCCTCTGGTTTGTCTTTCACAAATGTCATGGCAAAAGAAAAACTGTTCGCGTAGCTCGAAGCGTCCACGTTCGCGTAGCTATTTGCGTGAGGTATGTTTCTGCCCTTACTCATTAGCAAGATGTTTTCTGCCGAGGAGGTAACAATATCCTTATAAAAATAGCGACCATACACCTAGTTACATTACATTATAGTCATTTAGCAGACACTTTTATCCAAAGCGACATACAATAAGTGCATACAGAAACGTCATCGAAGTAACTACAGAACAGATAAGACAAAGAACATCCTTCCCATAACGTAGCAGCTATCGATAGCTAAGGCTATCTATTGTCATGATGTTTGTTTATTGTTGACAATAGTCTATCATGTTTGACCAAACCTTGATCATGTAAATGACTATGTTACATGCTCAAAGCATATAAGTTAGTAATCTTAGCTATTGCTCTGTAAATTTGACCACTGTTAATTTTCATAAAATAATTCAAAATCATAATTTTGTAATTCTGCTCGGTTCATTCTGTAGCCATCAACATCCAGTGGTCGCGGCCCCAGAGTAAGGGTGAGGGGCAGTCATTACATAAACATTATATAGAGTACTCAAGTGACTACGTCACGCTGGTTTCGGAATTAAATTCCCCATTCATTTAGAGCGTAGACATTAAAGGGTAAGTTCGCTATTTTGGACCTTGGACCCTATTTGTGGTCCGTCTTCCATGAACCTGACCCATGAAGTCCATTTTTTCGCTGATCGGTCCAGTATTGAGTTCGGTACAGATTTCCTGTAGGCTCTCACTGGGCTACAATGGAAGTGAACGGGGCAATCAGAAATGTTATGGAAAAACAACGATAAATGTGCTTTTATAGCTCAGTGTGTATTCTTACGGTCTCAGTATGCTCTCCTGTGAAATGTAGGCTATCGCAAACGCAAACCGAACATTGAAACAACAGTTCCATTTGAAACAGAACTATTTCTCCGACCGCACTACCTCGCACTGTAAACTTCCGCAGTCTAGCTACGTTGTAGAGAGGGGGGGGGGGCGCTTGAAAAGCAGTTGATCACAAATCCTGACCTCCCGTTGGAGTTTACTAGCTAGTAGCCTACAGCAGAAATATTTGTAACGCAGTTTTTGTAATCATCATTTGTAATAATTCATCACAGCAATGGTGCGCGAATGTGCAGTCCCCGGTTGTGGGAATAAAATGTCTGGACGCTCAAATACCAGTTTTCACAGGCTTCCGTTCTCTGACCCAGAAAGATTGAGACTTTGGCTGGTTGTCTTACGGATCGACATAAACACTCCAGTCAATCAACTCCGTTTGGCAGACTCACGAGTTTGTGGAGCGCATTTCGACGCTAGCCTACTGATTTCTGTAACCGCAAATCAGAAGCAAAACACTGGTTTCTAAAGAACACAGCTGTTCCTCGTGTCGGACCTGCAGCACTATCAAGCACCGGAGCGGAGGTAAGTTATATTTAGCTATAACGTTACTAACATTTTTATTTTTTTTGAGCGCGTCCTCTGACCCAGCACTCAATACCAACTAACAAAATCCGAGCTTGACATAAGTTGTTTTCTTGTAACAAAACTGTCGGAAACGTTCATCAACTATAACTTTTTACAATTCTATAATGTTTTATTTACAAATGCTTGACGCATGGTGTCCTGTCCAAAGTTCTCATCTATCACATATCTGTTGGCAGTCATAGTGTAATGGTAATCAATGGAGATGATCCAGTGTCATCCACGGATACATCCAGGTTTTCAATGGCATTCGGTAGCAACAAATCCCACTCCCTACATCACTAACTTTCCTCCTCTCTGGGCATCTGCTTGCACCTCTTGCAAGAACACCAAAAGTCCCCCGAAATTCTTGGTCTAGCCTCGGCAGCGACTTCGGATAACATTACCTGCGCAACTTCAGCCTCTCTCTCTTCTCTTGCTCTCTTATCATCCATCTCTTGTAGTTCCGTGTCCGTGTATTCTGGCTCAAATCTGTAGCCAGTAACGTCAAAGTCAAAATCGAATTCTTCGTCTTCGTAATCATTATAGTAATCCATCATCTAAGTTTTTTTGTGGAAATTGTAGCCTACGTTGCTGCAGGTAAACAAACGCAGACTGCTCAGCTAGATAGTTTCGTAAACGGCCGACACACCTTCCCGCTCCCCTACCCCCGACACATAGTACTCCGCGGGAGCAGCGAAAACAAGCAACAGAGAAATGCTTACTTCCAAGCCATGCCAAGCACGTAAAAATGTTCGGATTGAGATACATTTCACAGGAGAGCATACTGAGACCGGTAACAATACACCCTGAGCTTCCCGTCTCATTTATTGTACATGAAAGCACATTTATCGAACATTTCTGATTGCCCCGTTCACTTCCATTGTAGCCCAGTGAGAGCCTACAGGAAATCTGTACCGAACTCAATACTGGACCGATCAGCGAAAAAATGGACTTCATGGGTCAGGTTCATGGAAGACGGACCGCAAATAGGGTCCAAGGTCCAAAATAGCGAACTTACCCTTTAACTAAAGCTTACTTTTAAACCATTTCTACTGATTATGTCTTACCGTCAATTTCCCGGATTGTTCAATATAACGCCCATTCGCAAACTATGTCGTTTTTCTGGACCAGCTTCGAGTATATTTTACGTTTTAGTATTTTTTTGGTGAACATCCCAGCGCTGGCACTGTTTAAAAACTACACGTCCCATAATTCCCTCCGAACGAGCAGCCTTATCTCCAGACGTTTTCATATAATGTTAGCCAGCAGTAGCACACAGCTCCGTTTTTAAACACCTTTTTCTAACGTTAGCTAGCTAGCTTGAAGGACTTAAAGCTAGAATTGCTTCATGTGGTTAACCGTAGCATAGTTTCTGACCTTGTCGGGCGGGCTTCTCTACTTAGCAAGCTAACGTTAGCTTGTCTTGGGCAGCACGAGCCTACTCCCATCTGCCACAGAGCAGACAGACGAGATGATGATATCTTATTGGTCGAGAACCACCCGTGCGTTGCAGTACTGGATATGCAGTCCATTAAAGTGGACTACTAGTCGAACTACAATCATTAATGCATTACTTTAAAAAATAAAAATTGGAACATGCGATATATGGTCTACATGCTTGTACCACACAGGCTAATCCAGGAACGTTTCGGCTCATTCTATGAATCAGATTTCAAGAAATCGTCGGTAGTCTCTATTTTATAGGGAATTTACTTCCGAAACCAGACTCCGCCCACGACTGACGTACTCACTTGAGTACTCTATTACAGTCATTTAGCAGACGCTTTTATCCAAAGTGACAATTGTGTTCGTGGTGGGCGAGGCAGGGCCAGGGGAAGAGGGCCGCTTGATCAGAGTGACCATGATAGAGTCAACAGACTCCGGGAGGAGAAACATTCGTTGAGACGGAGCGGCACATTATCACAAAATGCGAAAAAAACAATCAAATCAGAAATAAATATTTTCCCAAGATAAATCAGAGATACCCTCAATTAAAAAAATTAACAGACATCCAAAAACTCCCCATCCTCTTAGGAGAGGAGAGGACGTGTTGTGACCTGGCAGCACAATATATAGGTAGCTGCATGCCATCGTCTTAGGGACAGTGAGTGACAGAGATCATTATAAACCTATTTTAATTTTTTATATTTATTATATTCACTTTATAAGATCATATGTGTCGTTCTCATCATCATTATTATCATTTCTGTTGATAATTATTATTAATTTATTTGTACTTTATTATTTTACATTGTTGTTATTTCTAAATCCATAATCAAAGAAAAGTTCTTGTTTTCATGTATGGTTACTGTTCATTCGTCTCTAGTCTTTGCTGTTTTGTATTGTTCAGAGTTAGATGTATGTGTTCGACTGTTTTAAAGCAGTATGCTTTGACAAAAACAGATGCAATGTATTGTCATGCCAATAAAGCGAATTGAATTGAGTCCACGGTCAGAGAAAATATGTGTGAAACGTCACCACAATGCTCATGCGTCGTCGTGCGTGTCTGAGAAGAACACGTGATAAGAAATTTTCGGGGAGCCCTTTTCTCCAACGTGCTGTATATCGCCATCTGGTGTTCTGAAACTAGGGGAGAACCGGGTCGAAAGATTAACTTTATACATTCATCCGGTTTACTCGAAAGTCAATAGAGCTAGAGAGGCCATATTTTCTGACAAACAACTTGTATGTGTCCCTCACTAATAGCAACGGGAATTTTGTTACCAGCATAAACAAGTCGGATGTAAATTGGCTGCAAACAGGATGAGTGCAATGTGTCTTTCGTCCCTGCCGTGCGGGACGAAAAACACACTGAATCGGGACGAAAGAATCACGTGAGGGAAAGTGTGTTTTATCGGTCTTATCTCTGTCTTGTTGTTTTTTATGCTCATTCCTTTCAACAAATGTACTGTCAGTCAAAATGCCATGTTAGGGACGAGTCAATGAATAATGGTATAAGTTTAAAATCCATGAAAATCAACCATGCGTCAAGAGCATAATGTCGCATAATTAATAGAATTTTGCATTGCAACGTTAAACGGTCTGAAATTGATGATTTAATAGCAACTCACCTTTATTAATAGCTACTAGACATCATTTATTGATGGTTATTATACCAGGCATTGTTGAATACTCGGTTCTGATGGGGTCAATACGCATTCCAAGGTTGTGCATTGATTTTCACCATGGCATTTTAACAGTGTGTCTTTCGTCCCGCTCGTGTCTCGCTTGCTTTCAAGTTGGCTAGCAGCTAAGTCTCGCAAGCATGCCATTCGAAACCTATGCTGTCCTTTAGTCAACAGTTGTGTTAAGAAAATTATGCATGTTTGGAAAATTCAAAACATAAACACACTTATACAACCGAAAAACACTTCCGGTTTCGATATTTTACTTAAAGCTGTCAAAAATAACTTTGGTCTAGCACTCCGCCAAAACGGGACGCACATCACTGGTTTTTTGCAGAGTGAAATGATTACACATGTGTCACATCCTGACTGATCTACTGCATTCTGGTTTCTGTAGTTTTCGCAAAAATCGATGTTATTCTTTCGTCCCGTGTTTCTTTCGTCCCGGTTCTCCCCTACATAGTATACCTTTAAGTAGGCTGAACAATGGCAAATATTACAGTACAATAACCTATTCAGAGTCTAGCATCATATAGTCTATTGCCAATAAATTGAAGTTAAATTTGTGAATTAAAAAATATTTTTTATTTTATCCAGGTTTAAAATAATTCATTAATGCAATGCCAAATAATTTATTGAATTGACAGTTCACCAGCCCTGAACTAGACTAACTCACATTCTAGTCTATAAAACTCATTGTCTGACGTTAAAAAAAGTAGGAAGCTAATATTGTAAACACACATTCAGCTAGACTCTATTGATTCAAGGTAAGCTGGAAAACGGCAAATTTAGCTAACAGAACTGGGCAAAATATTTAAAAACAATTCGTCACATCTACTTACCAGAATCATCTAAACCACGTTCCTCTTCTAAATCTGATTCGTCCCCATCTGAGTCCGACTCCGACACTTCACCGCACATCGCTGTTGTCACCCTTGCCTCGATGTTGCTGCTTTCGCTTCTCTTCCGCAACAACCTGATCGCCTTAACGATATTCGCTCCATTATCGGTTATGATCAGTAGGATCTTGTCTTCTGAAATACCCCATGTGTCCAGGGTGCGGTCAATGCATTGCACGATTGCTTCTCCGGTGTGTGGGTGTGCAATTCGGTGACGGTTAAGCAATGCATGTTTTTTAGCTGAAGGATTGTAGAAACATGCAGATACCCATGAAAGATGCGGTCAGGCCTTTTTTGCTCCACCCATCAATGCATAGTGTTGCCTTGCGGACGCTTTGTAAAATGTCCTTTACACGCGTAGTTGCCTTGTCCATTTGCAGAGCGAGCAGACTGTTAATCCTTGCAGACCTGGGGGGTTTGAATTTAGGATCAAGCGTCTCGCTGTATCTTTGAAAGGCTGGCAAATCACACAGTCTGCTAGACATGACTGATTCTACGAACAGACTAACCAGCGCGTGTTCTCTTCTTTTGTATTCATTTGACTGCGATGAACACAACTCCGCTTTTTTAAGACACAATGTTATTGTCTGTTGGCCCCGCGAAGTTTGGACATTTTGTTGAGTTGGCTTTCTCTGACTGTCTTTTTCCTCAACCTCCTTAAAGATTTCCTTGTGCGAGCTGCTGAGGTGAGTTTTCAAATTTGTCGGATTCTTTCCTTTCAGCTCGATGCCATAAATTTTGTTTGCAGTAGTAACTATGCACTTGCTTTAATCAGTAACGCTATTGTATTTGAAATGTTCCCAAACGCTACTTTCTCTTTTACGACCAGATACTTGGGAGCTTGTGGCTGTCTCCATTATGAAAATCGTTCTTATCTTTGTAAAAACGTGCCCAGAGGGAACATCTTCCTTAGCCATTTAATCCGAAATAATCAGCACACTGCTATCTAGTGGCGATCAACCGCCAGCACAGGGGGAAAGGTGTTCTATAGTTATGGCCGGGACTTTTGACCAAAAAAAACAAACTTGATTGACTAAAAGAAAAACGAAAACTAATGCAATTTTGCTTCAATATTAATACTATTTCTATTTCGTTTTCAAGGCAATATTTTAATTTCAGTTTAGTTTTCGTTTTTATTTTAATTAACAAATTGATATTTTCATAGATTTTTCTCATTTTAGTTTCAGTTTTCGTTAACGATAATAACCTTGGTCCCGATACCACTTTTTCACTTTCGATACCGATACGGCAGCTTTGGCTATCTGCCGATACCGATATCACTCCGATACTTTGTTTTACTCTTGAACAAATAATAATAATAAAATATATGGAAGCACTTTGCTCATGATGGTCAATTAGCCAACTAAATCTCACTCAAATGGAGAACAAACAAATACTCCCCCAGTATATAGTCCACAACAACAGTTGGTTATTAAAGACTGCCACCCTTTATTCAAAAACTACAAAAAAAAACAGGTACTGCAGTACTTAAAGCGACTAACAGGTTTGAAGTTAAAACAATTTAAACACTAGCATTCAGCATTGTAAAAAAAAAACAAATACAAAACTATAACTTAGAGTTTCATCATTTTCCCCATTTCCAAAACCCAAATCAAACAAGGAAAGGTGTACGCTGTGGATAAAATTATGTGCACAACCTCATTCACAACTGAACCCCTCGGAGATGACGTAGCACATCTAACATTATGTTTACTCCAAGGTAAAAAGCTAACGTTAGTTAACATCCACGTTACCCTTATTTTGGTGTTAATAGCTAACTGAAAAAGAAACTAGCTACACAATGGTAGCCAATTGACTTAAAATATATCAAAATCTAAATCTATTTCACCGGTTTCTGTGGTCTAACAATGCAACGTTAATCTTATCCTTAGCTTTGGCTATCCGGACGTCAGCTATTATAGCTACTGTGTACGTTAGCTCTATCTAAAAAGGGACACAATAAATTAAACTTTAAAAGAAGGAAAGAAAATCACTGTTCTCTAACAAACATGTTATTCCCGCAATTCGTTAGTGGGAAGCCAAGTCCCAAGTAACGTTACCCAAACACTTGTTGCTGCCGTTTGTGCAACTACTGCTGCTGATAGTGAAGCTGCAGTTACATGCCGACCACCTCCAACTAAAATGTTAGTAAGCTAAAAATATGAATAATGCAATAACGTAATACCCACTAAATAGACAAAGTATTGGAACATTTAATAGTTTGTAAAATAATATCAAACTCTAGCTTGAGCCATTTAATTTGAAACAGTAAATTTAATCTCACCTCAAATGTAAATTGACTGAATTTCTATTTAATACAAAGGAATGTCCACTTTCGTAGCGTGAAAACAATACTGTGCTGTTGTAACTAGGCATTTTAAAGCCAAAGCGAGTGCATCTAACGTTAGCTGGCTAGTTACCACTTAGCTACTGTGATGAAACTGGACTTATTTGGACGTTTGGTTAGCTTACTAATATAAAAGACCATATGTTAGTGTTTGCAGATCTATTTTTAAAACGTTAACGTTCGCTAACGTGGAATAACATTAACGTTACCAGACTCCATCTCGTAAACAAACCGATGATAATAATGTCTTCATGAATGAGATATGGTTTGCTATTTTATTTTAAGCCAGCTAGTCCTTCTGCTGATGTCTGTTCCGTTAGGATTCCACTGTCACTGTGGTAGCTATCTAGCAAATGAGACAGCACGCTGTGATGGAAATAATGCTGCCTAGCATCATAAAATCTACAATGAATCATTTCAGCTAGCATTTCAACTACACTACAAATATGAAATTGAAGATCAATTTTTCCAAAAGTTCCTAAAGTTACCATTTTTCCAAAAGGGCAGTAGCCTACTTTCATGGTTGAGAACGCCATGTTTGCATTTACGGACACAAAGCTTGACGGACATAGCAACAGTTACTACTGTTGTTATCACGTGACACGCTGCACGTATCGGATCATATTTTTTTCTCCCCTCCGATATCCGATCCAGCGTTGCCGTGGATAGGATTGGGACATCCCTAATTTAAAGTAAATCCGACGGCATTTCCGTTGAGTAAATGGAGCAACAGACCTGAAAAAGGATGGTGAGGGGTTTTCCATTAAAATGGATCCATAACAAGTAAATACACTGGCTTATTTCTGAAAAACCAAGTTCAAAAAATATTCACCGGTTCATCTTCCACAACTATCTTACATGTTGTCACATGTACTGCCAGAAGTTGTAGTGGGTAAAATGCTCCACAGGTCTGGCACTTTGCCTTTGGCATGTTACTGAATGATTCAGAGTCTGATGGAAGGGGACTGGTGTCCAACTTCTCCTGAAGTGCAGCTATATAAAGCATTATTTTACCCATTACATTACATTCATTTAGCAGACGCTTTTATCCAAAGCGACGTACAATAAGTGCATACAGAGAGACATCATCAAGATCACTACAGAACAGACAAGACAAAGCACATCCTTCCCATAATGTAGCAGCTATCCCTAGTAATGAACGTTGACTGTAGTTCACAGTAAGCTGTGGGTAAATCAGCAATACTACACTTCTATTCTAAATACTATTATAAACTAATAAACAGACAGGAAAACACAAGGAACTAGTAAACACAGGGAACTGATATTCCTAGGTTAGAATATCAGTCAAGGTGGAGTCTGAAGAGGTGTGTCTTCAGGCCTCGACGGAATGCAGGCAGGGTTGGAGTAGAACGTAGGGGAATGGGAAGTTCATTCCACCACTGAGGAGCTAAGGTGGAAAAACTCCGCAGTCGGGACGAGCGAGAGCCTTTGACACGGAGGGGGGGGAAGTGCCACTCGCCCTGCTGTAGAAGAGCGAAGTGGTCGAGCAGGAACATAGTTCTGGATTAAGTCCTGCAGGTAGGTGGGGCCTGTCCTATTGGCTGCAGTGTAGGCCAGGGTCAGAACTTTGAACCTGATCCTGGCTGCAATTGGCAGCCAGTGGAGTGACCTCAGCAGGGGGGTTACATGTGAAAATTTCGGGAGGTTGAACACAAGCCGGGCAGCTGCATTCTGGATCAGTTGAAGAGGCAGAATGGTGCAGGCTGGTAGGCTTGCGAGCAGGGAGTTGCAGTAGTCCAGGCGTGAGGTGACCATGGTCTGGACAAGAAGCTGGGTGGAGTAGGTGGTCAGGTACGGTCGAATCCTCCTGATGTTGTACAGGAGGAACCTGCAGGACCGAGCCGTCGCCCTGATGTGCTCTTTGAAGTCCAGCCGGTCGTCCAGGACCACCCCCAGGTTCCTTGCAGAGCGGGAGGCAGCCACCGCAGTCCCGTCAACGGTGATGGGGAGGTCACGTAGTGGGGAGGTCTTGTATGGCATGAAGAGGAGCTCTGTCTTTTCAAGGTTGAGCTTCAGGTGATGGGTAGCCATCCACTCAGAGATGTCAGTCAGACAAGCAGATATCCTCTCCTTAACCTGTGGGGTAGAGGGAGGGAAAGAGAGGAAGAGTTGAGTATCATCAGCATAGCTATGGTATGAGAAGCCATGTGAATGAATTACTGAGCCAAGAGACTTATATACATAGAGAACAGCAGAGGACCCAGTACAGATCCCTGCGGGACTCCTGTAGACAGAGGATAGGGAGCAGAGACGGAACCCTTCCAGGAGACTTGGTAGGACCTATTAGTGAGATACGATATAAACCAAGAGAGGGCAGTTCCAGAAATGCCCATCTCAGCGAGTGTGGAGATCGTGTTTGTGGTTGACCGTGTCGAATGCCGCAGACAGGTCAAGGAGAATCAGAACAGAGGAGAGAGAGGAGGCTCTAGCAGTGGCGAGTGCCTCCGTCACAGCCAGGAGAGCGGTTTCAGTGGAATGGCCGGTTCTGAAGCCGGACTGATGCGGGTCAAGCAGGTTGTTCTGGTGGAGAAAAACAGACAGTTGGTTAAGGACAGCACGTTCAATTGTTTTGGACAGGAAGGGCAAGAGAGATACAGGACGGTAGTTCCTGACATCAGTGGGATCCAAGCTAGGTTTTTTAGTGGGGTTACACGGGCAGTTTTAAAGGCAGCAGGAACATGGCCACAGATTAGGGAGGTGTTAATAATGGAGGACAGATATGGAAGGAGCTCAGCAGATATAGACTGGAGGACTTCTGAAGGTATGGGGTCTAGCGGACAGGTCGTTGCGCGATGGCGCGTCACCAGCTGGAGCACATCTGAGTCCTCCAGAATCTTGAAGGACGACAGTGTAGCGATGGGTTCAGTATGGGGGATGTGGGGTGTCACCGGATGCGTGAAGGAGTTCCGGATCGCGGCCACCTTCCCCTCAAAGTGGGTCAGGAAGTCATCTGCAGAGAGGGAGGAGGGTGAAGGGGGTGGAGGGGGGATGAGCAGGGAGGAGAAGGTGGAAAAGAGTTTACGTGGGTTAGATACACATGCATCAATTTTAGACTGGAAAAATGAAGTTTTAGCTGATGTGGTTGCAGCTGTGAAGGCTGCCAGCAGAGTGTGGTAGGAGGCCAGGTCATCTGGGGATCTGGATTTCCTCCACTTTCTCTCAGCGGCTCGCAGCATGGTTCTGCTGGAATTTGAGAGAATCCGTCAGCCACGGGGAGCGGGGTGATGGTCGAGCTGGTTTGGAGACAAGAGGACATAGTGAGTTGAGAGACTGAGAGAGGCATGAGTTAAACACAGAGGTGGCAACATCAATAGGCAATCATTTTAGCAAAGGTAGCAGGAGGAGGAAGTGTAGAGAGAGCAGAAGTAGTGAGAGAGGAGTGTGAGAGGGTGCGGAGATTTCTCCTGAACATAACAGCGGGTGGGTTGTTAGCGGAGTTGAGGGAGAGTGGGCAGGAGAGAGAAAATGAGATAAAGAAATGGTCCGATACGTGGAGGGGGGTCACCGTGAGTTCAGATGTGGCGCAACTCCTGGTGAGTACAAGGTCCAATTGGTTACCACCCTTGTGGGTGGCAGGCGATAGGGACTGAGTGAGGGCAAAGGACTGGAAGAGTGAGGTGACACTGGATAGCTGGGAACTGTCTGGTTGGAGGGTGAAGTCTCCCAGTAGGATTACAGGGGTACCATCCTCAGGGAAAGAGCTCAGGAGAGTGTCCAGTTTATCCAGGAAAGCGCCGAGCGGACCTGGAGGGCGATAGAGAACAACAATGTTAAGTGCAGATGGGTGAGTTACAGTGACTGCATTAAACTCAAAGGAGGAGATATTCAGGCAGGGTACAGTGGGAATAGAGAATTTCCAGGACGTGGAAATGAGCAAACCAGTACCCCCACCTCTGCCAGAGGCCCTGGGGGTGTGGGAGAAGGAGTAGCCAGCAGACAGAGCAGCTGGAGTGGCTGTGTTATCGGGAGTGATCCAGGTCTCAGTGAGAGCCAGGAAGTGGAGGGACTTCACCTTGGCATAGGCAGTGATGAAGTCAGCTTTCTGGACGGCTGACGGGCAGTTCCATAGTCCACCCACCACTGAGAGTTCCTTATGAGAGGACAGCGGTGGGCAGACCAGGTTAGCCGGACAGCGTCTGCGGTGGTTGGGCCTCCTGGAGCGAGGCATGGAGCACAGAGGAATGGGGGTTAGACACATGGTAGGGGGTGATAAGACAGGTTAGGTGGGGAAAGATCATTACAAACAGATAGTTCAAATTGCCAATGAGACTGCCGTATTACGGCAGCCTCTACTTTAACTTATAGACTATTTGCTAATTTCCCGATTGCACTCAGCTGCTTGCAGGGCTAGTTCACTCAGGTGAATCTATTTTCGATTAGCAACACAAAAGACTAGCAGCTGGCCTAAAAACACAAAGCAAGTTAACAACTGACCGCTAATGCTGCAATTTACATCAACTAAACAGTGACTACGCTACAAACAGTTCAATTAACTAACGCACAGCTGAAACCGAATGAAAAGACGACACTTAGCCTATCCGACGGTAGATTATTGACAACGCTGGTCTGATTACCCCCCTGACTAGCAGTCTTTAAGCTCCTGCCTGTGTACCCACAGTCATCAGGGGGTACTAAGTTGATTGTCCTGCTGCCCCATCCTCCTATAAGCAATAACAGTGGTATTTAGAAAAAGACACTCCTTTTCTAATATTGTACGCCAATTCACAGATCAAATGAGCACCTCATGCTTTGTAGAGAAGCCAGCCACCACTAACAGCCTCTAGTTTTGGGTACAACTCTGAGTTTATCAGTTAACTGAAAATGGAAGAAATAACAAAAAGATTAATTATTTAACATTTACCAGCACTGATCAGTTTGGTACGTTAACAGTACAAATAGATTTATGATAGATCTAATATTACAGGGAACTGGAAAACATGTTCAGAGGACTGAGGAATTAATGGATTGATCACATTACAGTCAAATGCCAAGTCCTGAATTGAAACCAAAATCTGAAACAAGTCTAACATCTCATATCAATAAAAGGCTACATACCTCATCATTAGTTGTATCTTCATTGAGAATGGCAGTCCTACGACCCAAACCTGATTGCATATGGAGCAACTCCTCTGGTCCTTTTGGGGTCTTTTCACATAAGCTTGGCAGCAAGTAAAAAGTCATAGGCATTGGTTTGGCTGGCTTGACAAGGATAGAATTCCCCCCAGGAAACCGGCGCTTACCCCTTCCCTTGCTGTAGAACCCTGGGAAGGACATAATGGAACATACACGTTTTAGTCAATTAAAATAATAAAAGGATAACATGTGGGTTTAGGCAACCCTAAATATATACAAATGGGCACAAAAACAATGTTTGGCTTGCAAAACCTTGTCCTCTCCATGACTCCATCTGTACTGTAGGCCTCTCGTCTGTCCTTAGAATCTGACCTCCCTGACTTGTACTCTGCCTGTGACAGTGAAAAGATAAATGATGCAGTTAACTAACATAAAATAAAGATTAGTTTAGTACAATGGGGTTGGTTTACAACATTTTAATATCAAGTTATATACACTACAACTATTTGTTGGACAATAAACCTGGCAATCTCCTGGCCTGTGTACCTGAGTACTCGTACTGGATCCAGCACCCAACGAGGTTAGCAGGAACATTAAGTGCCTCGCTGACCTAACCACCTCAAGGTTTTCAGTATTAGCCTGTCAACACAAACACATAACCGATACATTGATGGATTGCTGAGTAGCAACACTTTCAAAGGTTTACAACAGTGTTTGGAAATCATTTATTATAAAGGCAATGCATAAGTAAACATTTAATATGTGCGTCATACAACAATTTTCGATTTAACCAGAATGCATAGTCTATTTTATCTAATCATTACTTGGGGTAGCAGATTACTTCATTGAACACATCCAGTTAGCTAGCTGCCTAACCAAGTGAGACTTTAGTATTCATAGCAATGTGCTGCATAATACGCCATTTGACAGTCATGGCCATCACATCAGTATCGGGGTAATGTTGGTGAGATGTCATTGAAACTATGTAACTAACCTCATCATATCACTTAAACCGACTTAAATTGACATTATGCAAAAGCAAATAAATCACAAATTATCTTAATGTATAAATTAAAAGTTTAAAGTAGTTTCACCCGGATAAAATGGCCGTTTTCCCCGGAAATCAATTCTTCTTCGCCGCTCTAAAACAGTAGCCTACACAGCAAGTTCCCCAGTGCCACTGGCAACTACTGTTTTAGAGCGGCGAAGAATAATTGATTTCCGGGGAAAACGGCCGTTTTATCCAGGTGAAATTACTTTAAAGTAGATTTTTTTGGCACTTTCGACCTGGCGTATTTCCCCTGTCATCCAACGGATACTGGATTATGGATATTGGCTACTCGTGCAGTAAAAAAATCTGTTAAGTGGCATACAGGTGTACGGGACGCTGCTGGGAAGTAGCAGGGTCCTGTTTTGGGGCTAGTCTTGATGAAGAGTTGAGGTAATTAGGCTACTAACGTTACGTGTTCACGTTATCCACATAACTATGGAGAAACTCGACGTTGATTAACTGTAACACGATTAAATATAGGTATGTGCGACACAATATTAAGATTTTTTTTTTCTTTAAAATATATTTACACATTCAAATTTCAATGTGTTCAACAGCAGGGGGTGAAAATGCACCCGCACCCCCAACAAAATCGCCAGCTACCTTAACCCACCAGCTAAGTAGCCTACCTTTGGCTAGGACCTAGCTAACTAGTTTAGTTAACATAGCAAACTGGCTTTTAAAACGGCATTTGCTGCCTTAGTCATTTATAGCAGTCTAGCAAATCGACTTAAGCAATACTATTGTCCTGTCTAGTTACAAAATGCATTACATGTGGATAGATAACGTAGCTAATAAAACTTTGGAGGGACTTACCGTAGCGTGACCTCTTCCTCCGGAGTTAATTGTCGGTCCGTGTATCTTTTGGTCACTCGATTTTCCTTTCAGAAACGGGTATTAAAAAACTAAAAACGAGTGGTTATTTGATTTTCGTTTTAAAATACAAAAATTAAAATAGAAATACATGGCGTTTTTCTTTTTCATGGTCAAAAAGGGATGAGCGAAATAAAAAAATAAAAAGGTTTGATTTTCATTTTCTATTTCGAATAACAAAAAATAAAATCACTAGACAACAGAAACGAAAAAAGGCCAGTTTACAAGTGGTCATTTACAAGATGAGCGCCAAATGTACCATTAAATCAGAGAAGAAGCACCAGAGGAATTGGGAATTACGACGATTTGAATAAGTCAGTCTGGCTTTGCAGTAGACTAGGCCTACTTTTTACAACGCCGGTGATGGGCTAAAAGGCGTATTGTAGCCATAGAACTATATATTAACTAGAAAGGAAGCGTGGTCACGTGGTTCCATTCAGCCCTATTCAATTTGGGTTCTTCTGCAATGGCACCGCCGCAAGATGGCTGCCATGGCCCGGAAATAGTATTATTATGAGCTCTGCCATGTATTTCCAATGGAGCGTTGTGAAAGTCAACATAGTGGCCCCAGCGCAATCTAGGTATCAAAAGTTCACAATATTGTCGTCAATAGAAGCAGGCAATCACATTTAACATTTTTCCTGGGTTCAAAATTTTTTTAGCCTACACAGAAAAAAGAGAGCCATGATTTAAAAATACTCATCGGTGAGTGTTTAGTAAGCGCACTGAACTGTGATTGGTTAAGAACATGGTCACGTGGTAATTTTAGTTACGTCACAGGGCAATCACGTGAGGAGGCCTATTGGCATTTCGCCTCAAATCCATTCTCTCAACCTCCATTGAACTCTATGGTTAGCTGACTTGCTATGAGCATTCAGCTAACTGCATCCGTTGCTGTAGCTATATGAAGTTCGCTTAGGCCTACCAGCTCTTGTGCATAATAATGAAATGGTTTTCAAATGCTTTCGCGTGTGTAATATTTCTAAGGTCATACTTTATATCTCAAGATGGGTGTTGTTAGATTACACTAATTAGTAACACACCCAGTGAATATGTTAGTGTTGAAGTCTGAAAAGCCGCCCGGATAGCAAGACACTAACGGTAGCGGGTCAACATCGGGTTGGCTACAGAAATGTTGTCCGGCTCCCGGCGTATTATTGTTAATAACGCTAGTTAACAAGACAGTTATTAAAGATTTTTAGTAACTAAATTTATCTGGATTTGCAGTTTTGCTCACGTTAGGCTGGGGTATTTCAACAAGATATCCGTGGCCTATAGCCTAGCCATTAATCTGTCTAACGTTACGATAATACTACAAGATCACCAGCATAGTTCATTCTAATTCAATTCAATTCAATTTTATTTATATAGCGCTTTTCACAGATGACTGTCACAAAGACGCTTTACAGAACAGAAAGGGGAGGAAAGGGGAAATGGGAAATGCCAGCTCTAAGCCAGCTCTAAGCCCCCAGATAGCAGAGGTAAAAACTCTAGTAGGAGAGAAAAACCCTCATACTGTGGCGAGAAAAAACTCCCCGATGGGAAGAAATCTCGAGAGGAACCCGGCTATTGGGGGGGATGCCCATCCCATTCTAACTGTCTTAACAATAACATAGACATTCCTGAGAGGCTATACCTGGAAAAATAGGCAACAAGTTCCACTGTGGTCGCGATTTCTAATTAAATAAAAAACAAGTTTTATAATTAATTGAAACTTTTTATTACTGTTTCCCCAAAATGGGGGGGGGGACTTAGTTCATTAAAAAAACCCTGTTCCGTTAAAAGCCAAATCCAGGATTGGTAAAACTGCCAGAATTGGGCAGGGAAAACCCATAAAGGCAGAAAATTACAGTAGGCTACATTGTCAATGACAATATGTAGCCTGACAAAGATGACTATTCATGAGTATACACTTATTATTGTACTATAGTACTGTACCCTTTTGAGTTGCCTGTCACTGGTCTCGTTGGTTTATAGGGCTGGGCAATAACATTGGTGATTACTGATTATCACTGCCATCCAATTGCTATGATATTGTCATAGTGTGACATCATGACAATGAATTGCTACTAAATTTAAGAATGACAAATAACTCGTATATGGTAGGCCTACTCACTTATAAGAATGATAGCTATATTTCGTACCGTATCTTGACACGTGGGTTAATCCCCCAAAGCAAGGAAACATTGAATCAACATTGAATTAATATCAGATGAAGCATTGATTCAATGTTGATCTCTGATGTTGATTCTGCGTCCAGGTGCTCATCGAGTTTACGTTGAATCAACATCTTGAAATAACGTTGAAACGATGTTGATGTTAACAGTGGAAATCAACGTAACTGATGTTAAATCAATTAATTATCAATGTAATCTATCATAGCTCATGATAAATCATTTTGGGCCAGTTGTTCAAAGGTAATCTGATCGGATTTTGGTGATCGGATTGGATCAAATCTTGAAAATGGGTTGTTCAAAAGGGAAAGAAGGATTCTGAAATCGGATTAGATCACGTAATCCAATCCTAGTTTAAATCTGGATCAAACCTTCAGTTTGTGTTGTTCAAAACTTTCCTGTGGGATTTGGATAACTTTGATCCAAAAAAACAGGATTATCCTGATCCCAACAGGGGGTAGGATTTCAGGGTGGATTTCAGAGAGAAAATGTAGTAAAACTTTAAAATTGGTCAAATAATACAACATTTGTATCATTTAGTGTATATACTTTTATTTATATTTTGCACTTGACTTGTGTAACTGTTACAGTGATAAAGTAGATAAAGTAGACAGACTACCAATTAAGCCTTTCAGTATAGTAAAGTAAAAATAAAATAAAAATGATCCCCCAAACAGATTCCAATAACAAACAAAAATAATATATTACATTTTTCTGTCATCATCACTGTATATTCATTTCAAAGAAACAATCATCAGAGATGAACCTGTCAAAAATAATTTCTAACAATTGCATCCCTCACTACACGTCCAGTCAGTCCCTCATTCTGACTGAACGGCAGAGGTTGGTCTGGTTCTTCATCAGGCTCAGGTGCATCATCAACATTATCACAGAGAGGGACATTGCGCCTGGAAGCTATGTTGTGCAGGACAATACACACAAGTATTATGTTGCATGCTCCCTGTGGTTCTACTCGCAAGTAGTTAAGGCATGCAAAGCGTCTTTCAGAACTCCATTTAAACACTCAATTGCACATCTTGTTTTGCAATGAGTAGTGTTGAAGCGTGCCTGTGCAGGTGTGGTTGCTGCAAGAAAAGGAGTCATTAGCCATGGTAGGAGTGGATAGGCACTGTCTCCTAATATTATGCCATCCGGTCGGTTGGTTTGGAGCTCTCTGTATAAAGCACTTTCCCTCAGGATACGTGCATTATGAACAGACCCAGGCCACTTCACAACGCAGTTTGTGATGATGAGGTCAGCGTCGCCCACAAGTTGGATGTTGATGCTGCGCCTCCCCTTTCGGTTGATGTACTCCCAATCCCTCTCATGAGGTGCTTGTATATGCACATGAGTGCAGTCAATAACCCCAATAGTATTGGGCATGTTCCCCAAGAGAAAAAACTTGTGCTTGGTCTGGGCAATCTGGTCAACCTTTGGAAGTGAAACAAACTGATTGACCAGGCTGGCCAATGCAATTGACACAGCTTTCACTACATCACTCACAGTTGATTTGTCCACTCCTATATTGTCACGAACAACTTGGTAGAAAATCCCAGATGCATAGAAGCGCAGAGCAATGAGGACCTGTTCATCCACAGACAGACTGTGACTCCTTCAGGTTCTCCGTTGAAGTGTTGGCCTGACAAGGTCTGCAATGTACTTAATATCAGCATTCCCAAAGCGAAAGCGAGCATACAGTTCTTCAGTGGTGTATTGCTCCAGTGGTTTTGCACGCTCAACATACACCCTTTGACGGTATCTTCTTCCACCAAAATGGTGGTAGCGATGAACAATACCTGCCATGCCAGTGCCTCTCTGTTAGTCCTCTGAGAGAGGCTGAATATAAGATAGCTGTCAAATACCCACCCACTGATTAGCTGACGTGCTTTGGCTTGTGTTCAAATAAACCAATCATGCCCAAGGCCTATAAATAGGCTACTATGTTCACTACAACAGATGAGGTGGAACCATGGACTCAAAAGGACCTAATTTCACTGTTGCAGAAACCAATGCACTGCTGGAGGGTGTTAAGTGCAATTATGCCTCAGTAGTAGGAATTTCTGTTGCAGGTGGAATGGTGACTAACAGAAGGAAGAAAGACATTTGGGTTGAAATCACCCAGAATGTAAATGCAATGGGGTCTGACCAGAAGAGGACCTTGGAGCAAGTGAAATTCAGATGGAAGAATCTGAGAGCCAGAGCAACAAAGGACCTTGCTGAAGCAAAATATACCCAAACAGGCAACAAACCCTTTAAGAAAGGTGAATACTCAGATGTGGTTCTGGACATTATTGGAGGTGAGAACTCTACAGCTCTGCATGGGATTCAAGGTGTTGTAGGGGATGGTGAGCCTACGATTGTAGAGGACAGTGAGCCAGTTCCTGATAATGCAGAGGAAACATTTATTCTGGATCTCAGCCCTTTTACTGAAGAACAACCTGGATCCTCACTGGTAGAGCCAGCAGTCACAGGAGCTCAGAAAAGAGGCTTGAAGCGTCCTTTGCCAAATAATGATGATGCCTATGAATCACTTGTTAAATGAGAAACTGAAAGAGCAGAAGCACAGATACTCCTGGCAAAGGAACAAATCAAGCTGACAAAACTGCTGCAAACCAAGGCGAAACTTCAGATCCGCCTCCTAAAAGCAGGGATTGAAAATGCTGGTCTCTCCTCCTCAGATGAAGAAGAACCCTGAACATTCTTTATTTTGTTAACTATTGGACATTTAGCCTTTTTGTTAAAATTTAAGACGTTTTCAAAATATCCACGATGTATTTGTTAATATTTGTTTTTTATTTGTTGTGGCTCAGGGGTCATAAAAGAAATTATAAATGGAAGTGGATGGTTATGTTATTTTTGTATTTTGTCTCAAAATAAGAAACACTTAAAATGACCATGTTGGCTCTTCTACCTGTTCTTCTTTACATAGCTGGTAGTCCACATTGTGATATGTTGTCCCATTTAGAGTACTAGTAATCCGGATTTGGTAATCTTGAAAACTGTGTATCTGGATCCGGGTGATCCAATCCAATGTTGCTTTGAAAAACCGGCATGAAACTAAGATGGATTACCTGATCCTGGATAGCATAAAATGGGATTTCCAAATCCGGATAATTTTGATCCAGATTAAATTTTTTGAACAACTGGCCCTTTATGACTACATTTTACAAATTCTTGCTCAAAGTAGTCAAAATCTACAAAAACAACTACTTCTGTTACTAAAATAGATAACACATTGACATTGATTTAAAAAATGTAAACATCTTTATTGATTTTAAACCTCTGCTGAATGGACACAATACATGCTAAAGCAGTAGAAAATACTGCATCATATACATATAAAAAAATGAGTTTAAGAAGCAAGTGGTGGAGTTCAGGTAGCTATGTTGAGGCACACAATTTGCAAGATCACCAAGAATGAGTTTCCGGACACACATCTTGAGTCTTCATCCCCATCTGGCTATGAAGCATGGATAGGGATATGTCATGTCTTGGTCTATTCAACTTCAGTTGGAAAATGTATGGTTGTCTTTATATCTGAAGGAAACAATATAATAATGATCATGTTAAAATAAATACAACAAAAGGCTAAAAGGAAAGACATAAAATTAAAATCAACACCAAATAAAGGAGAGCGCCGCAGTATTTTTAAAACATTAACACAAAGCGCTAGTCGCTCTTGCAGCATTTAATGCAATGAGCTCACAATATAAACTGGCTGTCCCATTGGCTAGCAAGACAGATGTTTTGTCTCAAAACAATGTCATTAATTTGATTTACGTTAATCCTCAAATGTGCACACAGAGAGAGGGAGAGAGATTGCATATGTATGTCCACTTTCTTTAGATCAACAAGAAAACATGACACTCACCTCCATGACCCAGGTAGTCAGCTCACTCACAGCATTTTCTCCTCAGAAACAGAAATAAAGGGAGATGTTACAAGGTGCCTGCACACACATAGGAAAGACTTGAACAGAACCCCAGTGAATTCAGACATTTCGACTTTGAGCAGCAACTGACACATACAGTACTTACCAACAGCTGGGTATACAGGTATAGGTGGATGAGTGGTAGCAATTGTTCTTGACATAACTGACAGAGAGAAAATAGATAAGATGGTGACCATTAGAGGACAGGAGAATAGCATGATCAGAATTGTGTTCACGCAGGATGATTCACACAATAGCGCAATGGTCTTATCCTTTAGGTTAAGGTACACTTTGTTATGTTAACAGGTGAAAAATCAACCCGGTGTCACGCTTTTTCATGCTCATAGTCACGACAATGAATCTATTGAATCGTCACCTGGAGCACGATTGTCCGACTTTTATCGTGCTACACAGAACGAAATTTAAACCCATGCATTTTCAATGCTAGCATTTCTCATACTGTTTTCGTGCTACATCTAGAACGAAATTTAGAGGTATTACTGTGGGCTTGGCTACTATGCTACTTTTCGGTTGTTAGCTAGCTAGCCGGCTAGTGAATTTTGTTTACCAGACGAGTGACTTTTGAGTAGCTACTGGTTGATGGCGATAACCGCTAAATATGTTAATAGGGACACAAAAAACATGTGGAAAGGTTTATTCAGTCACAGAAAAAGCAAACAGTTTATGTCGGATATGGTCAAAATCCCACAATCTCAATTAATTTTAATACTGTCCCCTACATGGGGCGACCCAGATTAGCCGTATATATTTATTATCCGAACCCTAACCCTAAACGGACTACAGACGGCGCCATCTTTTCACAGGCCATCATTACGTAGAGCTCTCGGGTTTTTGGGGAATTGTAGTTCTAAACTATTAGTACCAATAACGAAAAAAATACTAATCCTATTGACCTGGGGCTTAAAATTTATGTTCAATATAGCATCAGTTAAGATCCCAATTGATCATCTAATTGAATCATCAAAGTATCAAATGATTAAGCATCAAACGTTTTATTCAGTCCCTTCTGTTAGAGCTTGAAGGCTGGCTCTGACATTATTTATGAAAGACTAGTTAGTTAATCATCCTGTTAAATATCTACCCGATATGTCCATTGGTTCCAGAATTAGAAGCATTTGAAGTTTGGCCAGTTTTGCCCTTCTAGGGGGCGCTACTGAGTCCCCTGGGGTGTCAGGGCAAAATAATTGACATACTTTATTCTCCAGGTCAAGGCCTTTCCAAAAATGTCTTCAGTTTTGTCCTACGACAAAGTTTAATTTTCACCTCTGTCTGGCTACAGCCTCTTTGAGGGAGTTTGTTCTACATGGCATGCATAGCTATTTCTGACATAATGTGTCTTAAGTGGGCGAATAATTCCTCCAAACATGAAAAGCACCTAATTAAGAAAAATTAACAGCTTGTTAAAATTCTGGGATTGCAACTGCGGTTGCAACGAAAACCAGCATACACAGGGGTCCCCCAGGACCAGGATTGAGAACCCCTGCTTTAGATAAGTGGTAAATGTGCAAAGCAGTGGACTTTTTTTGGCACAAACGATACACCACTTTCGGAAGTAGGCTACGTTTTTATATCATTCGCGGACAGCTGCGTTAACTGTTTTGTGATTTAAAATAATAAATAAAATAACTCCACATTATTGTCCTGGTTTGTTGCACGGTATTAGGCCTACTTGCAGTTTTGTCATATAGCTGCTTAGGCCTACCGAATGTTAACAGTAGGCTACGGTCCATTACGCTCCGTAGTTTAATCTAAAGGTGCGCAGTGATATTAGGCTATAGGTAGCCTAACATTAACGTTACATAGTAAGGTGATGAACAATGTTTTGTGATAGCTTTTTTATATTGTGTATTTTAACACGGCTGGAATGCTGTATTGACCAATCTGCATCCCAAAACTATTTGTTTTATAAATGCTATATCGACTGGTATCACTGGCCAAACGGCCGAGCGCTCTCTTTTCTTAACTTGCCTGTCCTCCGAATCACACGCCCAGCCCAGGCGAGTGGGCAAGGTTATTTTCATGCCTTGCTATGTTTCACTGAAACCATCCACGTCACGGTCCCTCCATTCCTGGCTCCGATCTCGCATCCACGAGTCCCTCTGCACAGAAGTAGCATATACATTACATTACAGTCATTTAACAGACGCTTTTATCCAATGCGACATACAATAAGTGCATACAGAAACGTCATCGAAGTAACTGCAGAACAGATTAGACAAAGCACATCCTTCCCATAACGTAGCAGCTATCCCTAGTACATTGTGAACATTGAATGTAGTTCACAGTAAGCTGTGGGTAAATCAGCTATACTACAATTCTAAATACTATTATGAACTATAACAAACAGACAAGAAAACACAGGGAACAAGTATCATGAGAAGTCCTAGATTAGTATATCAGTCAAGGTGGAGTCTGAAGAGGTGTGTCTTGTAAGGGTAATTTTCTGATTGACAATGTGTGTGTGTTAACATGAAGACAATCACGTGATTAAAATTAACTTTTAATATAATCCTTATTACCAATAAGAATATGTATGCAGAATTAAGTGCTTAAGAAATATGCTCTATAATACATATGGATTCAGACCAAATATCTTTCTCTGTCTCTTTTGGAAACAGACAGCCTGAGAGATTTTGTTATTGCTAGTAGAAGTTTGCTTGGACATTTCGATCTTATGGCAAGGTCAGAGTTTATCTTGAGACTAAATACTGTTAAGCCTAGGTTGTCAGCTGCATGTCCTTGTAATTTATACATCAAATCCGCCCTGGTGGAGAGATACTAAGATTGTGTATAAATTCTCTACTGTATGTATGTTTCATCAGATCACTGGTAAGGAGCTCTCATTCTGGTCTATTTGCAAAGAAACTGAAGTCTTATTCTAAATCAAGATACTGTTTTGCTGTGGATCTGTTTCATCAGATGATGCTCACTGTGGTGTAGGAAGGGAATTTAAAGCAGATTTCCCTAACAGTTTTTGGCGACGAGGATAGGATTGCTAACTTGGTTTTTCCCCCGCACAGGTCAGTCTCAGGTCAGAAAGGCATAGACAAGTGCACTTGCCGGGAGTCTGGGACCCCAAGACTGCAACCCACCTCCAACACAAAGGTGAAACTGTAAGCAGTCACCCGGAGGAAGGAAGGCAGCGAGGAGACAAGATCTGTCTGGGGTGACCAATACGCAGTCTTAGGAAAAAAGAACACCACCAGGTGAGGCTGTGGCAAACAGTAAAAAACTTAGAGAACAGGTACCAGGTTTGACTAGGGGACCGACGGGTCCATCACTCTGAGAGTGATTCAAACAAAGAGGCTTAAGAGCCTACCACTCTGGGACTAAGTCCCCAGTGAAAAGAGTGATTAATATTTGTACGAATAAATAAATAAATAAACAGAGACATAAAAATTATAATACAGAGCTCCAAGGTAAATTTACAGAAGGTAATGTGGTATCATTTGTTAACCATGAGTGCGCAGGTTGAGCACAGGTTTTCAGTGCAAGAGAGGCATTTTTGCAGTGGACCTGAATATGGTCATAGGTATATGCTTGAGATAGTAAACGAAAGTGATGAGTGGGGAGACGGGTTTTCAGTTGTAGTTCTAACTAGAGGCGATTGGCAAGAACAACGGGAAAAAGCAATAGTAGAAAATAGTCTACATATTCATCCCGAGAGTGAGGATAATTATCCAGAAGATAGTCAGGAATCCGAAACTGATTCTGATTATATTTTGTGCACCTAAAGTTCAAAATAGAAAATTATTTTTGCGCATTAAAATAAAATTAATAAGTAAATAAATAATAATAAAGTACAGACTGGTGGTCGGATAAAGGAACAACCATGGGCTCAAAGAGTTCTAAGGGAGAGTACCCAGGATTTACGGGACCTATGAAAATAATGCATGAGAAATATGGATTGGCAGCCACGTACCAGTGGATTAAATGGGAGAAATTAGGCTTCCCTAAAAGAGGTAGTTTTAGCCAAAATCAGATTGACAACATAAGAAAGAGGTTGTTAGAGCATGAGGTTAGACACGGAAAAAATAAAAGTAAATGGAAACCCGACTGGGACGCAGTAGAGTTGTGGGAAGAAGAAACAAAATGAAGACAGGAAAAGCAGGAAAAAGCGGCAGAGGGGGATAGATCCGCAGTAGTACAACCACCTGTTATGCATTCCAGCAGCTCTTTGTATCCGAATTTAGCACAGCTCGCCAGCATACACAAAGTTGACTTGGACCTGGATTGCCCTGCGTGTCCGCCAGCCTATCATCAGCAGCCCCTGGCACATCAAGGAGCTGCCTCCGCACCCCCCCTTCACAGAGAAGCAGATTCCAGGATGACGGCTAGCGCAAGTCAACCAGCAGCTTCGGCAAGCCCAGATTCCACGGGAAAGGTAACCTTCGACAGGGGCGAACTGCACAATATATGCCTGTCTAGTCCGTCGCACACCAAAAGCGGCGCCACGTACAGCCTGCCTGCACCGAGGACGGTATCTGTACCGGGGGCTGTTCCCGGACTCACCCGGAACAACGGGCGTGTACCCCATGCTGGAGTGCCCGAACCCCAGGGCGGGTCAGGTCGACCAGGCTCCGACAGTCCTGGTATATCATCCCTGGAAACTGACGGAGTTGCAGGCCGTGTGTGAGGACTTGCCAAATCCAACTCAGGTGGGTGGAGAAAAGTTTATGGAAGCTTTGAGAAGGGGGATAGATAGAATGGAGAAACCTGCAGATAATGCCAGCCTCACTCTGTACGAAACCCAGCTGACTCACTGCTTCCTGGACAGTTTGCGGAAGGAGCTGGCTTCAGCGACGAAATCCTCCTGTGTCGGCTGGCAGACTCAGCGGCTGAAAAAGGTTCTCTGCCATGCCATACACTGCGAAGAGCAGGACCGCGAAAAACAACAAAAAGACAAAAAGAAGACTGAAAAATTAGGCTCCCAGCTACAGTTAGCACAGCTCCAAGCCTACCAGGGAGCCCAGGGCGGAAGCAGAGGACGTGGATGTGGCGGCCGAGGTCAAGGGAACCTGACGTTTGCCACCGCTGCGGACAAAAGGGACACTGGGCACGGAATTGCCAAAATCCCGCCAAGGCTAACCAGGATACTGGTCATAGGGAGACGGCTCCCCAGGGAAATGTCACGTTCCAAAACCCTGGTGGCCAATCCGGATGGAGTGGCTGGACTCAGATGCCACAGGACGCTAGTGTTTTTCCGAACCCTGGCAGCCAACTTGGATTACAGGGACAATTAAGGTGTGCAGGGGAGGAGGAGATGCATGCACGGCGTGGTGAGTCCGTGGTTTTTCTATATCAAACGACCCCAAATTCTTTGCCACTCTGGCCGTTACAAGTCAATGGTCGAGCATTAGACTTTATTGTGGATACGGGGGCTGGTCATTCTGTAATAGCAGCGAAATTGTGGGTATCAAAGCCCCCTCCTTTCAGTGGAAAAACCATAGTCAGTAAAGATGCGGAGGGAGGTACAACAACAGAAAAGTTTACGATCCCTTTACTGGTTCAGGATACCCATGCGGGTTCTACTATCATTTTAAAACATGCGTTTTTATTCTCTCCTGTGTGCCCGGTAAACCTGCTCGGTAGAGATTTAATGTGTAAATTAGGATTGGTTGTAGAATGTACAAATGACGAGTTAACAATTGACAAAATTGGTAGTGCAGAAAACTTTCAGATATATTTCTATGCGTGGGATCTGGACAGGCACAGCCAAAGCCATACAAATGGCCAAAGATGAGTGGATAGGCAGTGGGGACAGATTGACAGAATCACAACTGCATGTAACAGCACACCTCAGTCGGGGTGGAATATGAGGAAAAATGGTACGGTGAAACTAAACTGTGTACTACATTGTTTTTAGTAGGACAAGATTTTTGTGCATTGTCTGTACAATTGAGCTCAGCACAACTGCCATTTTGTACTATTTCGGGAAGTGCGCCCCATATTTCTCTGTGCAAAGCCTCAAATAAAAAGTGGGAGGACACAGCAGAATGGGTTCCAGAATTCACTGACAGCTGTTTGCAGCATTCATGCATTGCAGTGTGCAACTCACACTTATTTGCATGGGTCGGACTCAAAATTGAGTGCAATTCCCTCTCAGTTGTGGGCTACGTCCAAATATGATGTGGGGCTCATGACAGGGGCTACTCCACTTCAAGTTACCCCTAAGTCAGAGTACAGACCATGTAAACGCCAATATCCCCTCCGCCCAGAGGCTGAGGAAGGAATTGGCCCTGTGTTTGATGCGTTGCTAAAAGCAGGTGTCGTGGTTCCCTGTTCGAATTCTCCATGCAATACCACTATCTTGCCTGTAAAAAAGCCTGATGGATCTTGGCGGTTTGTGCAAGATTTACGATCTGTAAACAGCGCTGTCCAACATCGCGCTCCTGTTGTTCCTAACCCTACTACCATTCTCGCTCAAGTCCCAGGCAATGCAAAATATTTTACTGTAATTGATCTAAATGTCTCTGCTTGTCTCTGTCACATGGACAGAGAGTGCTGAAATGTCCTTTCATAAATTAAAGCAACAACTGGCGTCAGCCCCGACTTTGGGTCTGACTGACATGAACAAACCTTTTTTTTTGACTGTGGATGAGAAGGCGGGTTATATGTCTGCTGTACATCTGCAAAACATGGTGATAAAAACAGGCCTGTTGCATATTATTCTCAGAGACTCGATGCTGTCGCAAGGGGCCTTCCTCCTTGTCTGCGTTCAATTTCAGCAGCTGCTTCTGCTGTTACGGTTTCCTCAGCAATCGTTGCTTATCGTCCACTCACTGTTCTGGTTCCTCATGCAGTTGCAGAAATTCTACTAAAGCAGAAAACTGCTCACTTCTCACCGGCCCGCCTACTTCACTACCAACATGTGCTTCTTTCCCTGCCACGTTACAGTGAAACATTGTAATGTTCTGAATCCAGCCACACTGCTGCCTACTCCAGACGATGGGGAGCCTCAGAATTGTGTGCATGTTTTAGATCAAGTTCTCTCTCCCCGTCCTAATCTCACTTCCACCCCCTGGTCAAATGCAGACTTTGATATTTTTGTTGATGGTTCTGGCAGCCGTTGTTCCCTCACAGGTGACAGTTTGGTTGGATATGCGGTCGTGACACACTACCAGATACTGGAATCAGCCCGACTTCCGGGACATTTGTCTGCCCAGGCTGCTGAACTTTTTGCTCTCACACGAGCCTGCCATCTGTCACAAGGTAAAACTGTAAATATTTACACTGACAGCAGATATGCTTTTGGAGTAGTGCACGATTTCGGAACGCTTTGGAAACACAGGGGCTTTCTCACCTCCTCTGGAAAAGCTATTCAGAATGGACACTTGGTGCAATGCATCCTAGAGGCCATTTTTTGCCTACATCCATTGCAATTTGTAAATGTCCCGCTCACACAGGGCAGCCAGACGCTATCTCTCAAGGAAACTCTGCTGCTGATGCAGCCGCCAAGGCCGCAGCCTCAGCCCCTCCCAACACAATTCTCAGTCTTCACACACAGGCTGCTGTTCTTACAGAAACACTGTTGGCCACTATACAAGACTGCCAAGCTGGGGCTTCACCCCAGGAAAAGGCCAATTGGAAGCGAGATGGCACCTGTACTGATGGGATCTGGCTAGGCCCCACGGGTAAACCATGCTTACCCCGCTACTTGTTTCCCTACTATGCTAAGTTGACACATGGACAGGATCATGTGTCAAAAGGGGGAATGGTATCTTTCATTTCCAGACACTGGGACATGAGCGGATTTTCAACTTATGCAAAAACAAGTTGTGAAAAATGTGTTATTTGTGCTGTAAATAATGCAGGGTGGGGCCAGAATGTCCCAAATGCAGCCCACCCAGCTCCAGAGGAACCTTATGATCACCTTATGATGGACTTCATTAAACTTACCCCATGCAGGGGGAAGAAATATTGTTTGGTGATCATTGGTATGTTTTCTAAATTGGTTGAAGTTTTTCCTACAGGGAAAGCTGATGCAACGGCAGTAGCAAAGGCCCTACTAACCGAGATTATTCCTAGGTGGGGGATCCCGAGGAAACTCTCTTCAGACAGGGGCACTCATTTTGTAAATAAAATATTGGTGGAGGTGTCTAAGAAGCTGGGGATTGAAATGAAGTTCCATTGTGCTTACCACCCTCAGAGTGGGGGGGTGGTAGAGAGAGCAAATGGAACCATTAAGAATTGACTAACCAAAGTAATGGGAGAAACAGGTCTGGACTGGGTCCAGGCCCTGCCAATAGTTTTCCAACTATAATGTAATGTAATGTTGAGGTTTAATTACAAACGTTTTATTTGCTACCTCGTTCAAAACCCACATCCTACATGCCTCTGTTGTTATGGTAACGTTTGTCTCGGACAGCGGAGGCTTCGGTTGAGCTGTCAACTTACTGGCTAGCGCATAAGCTAACTGTTAATGGACAGATTTCTCTGTTGGAAAACTCCAGAGGAACCTTTTGATCACCTTATGATGGACTTCATTAAACTTACCCCATGCAGGGGGAAGAAATATTGTTTGGTGATCATTGGTATGTTTTCTAAATGGGTTGAAGTTTTTCCTACAGGGAAAGCTGATGCAACGGCAGTAGCAAAGGCCCTTCTAACCAAGATTATTCCTAGGTGGGGGATCCCGAGGAAACTCTCTTCAGACAGGGGCACTCATTTTGTAAATAAAATATTGGTGGAGGTGTCTAAGAAGCTGGGGATTGAAATGAAGTTCCATTGTGCTTACCACCCTCAGAGTGGGGGGGTGGTAGAGAGAGCAAATGGAACCATTAAGAATTGACTAACCAAAGTAATGGGAGAAACAGGTCTGGACTGGGTCCAGGCCCTGCCAATAGTTTTCCAACTATAATGTAATGTAATGTTGAGGTTTAATTACAAACGTTTTATTTGCTACCTCGTTCAAAACCCACATCCTACATGCCTCTGTTGTTATGGTAACGTTTGTCTCGGACAGCGGAGGCTTCGGTTGAGCTGTCAACTTACTGGCTAGCGCATAAGCTAACTGTTAATGGACAGATTTCTCTGTTGGAAAACTCCAGAGGAACCTTTTGATCACCTTATGATGGACTTCATTAAACTTACCCCATGCAGGGGGAAGAAATATTGTTTGGTGATCATTGGTATGTTTTCTAAATGGGTTGAAGTTTTTCCTACAGGGAAAGCTGATGCAACGGCAGTAGCAAAGGCCCTACTAACCAAGATTATTCCTAGGTGGGGGATCCCGAGGAAACTCTCTTCAGACAGGGGCACTCATTTTGTAAATTAAATATTGGTGGAGGTGTCTAAGAAGCTGGGGATTGAAATAAAGTTTGCATTGTGCTTACCACCCTCAGAGTGGGGGGGCGGTAGAGAGAGTAAATGGAACCATTAAGAATTGACTAACCAAATTAATGGGAGAAACAGGTCTGGACTGGGTCCAGGCCCTGCCAATAGTCCTCACAGGTATCCGAGGGAGTGCCCACTCCACGACAGGGCTGTCCCCATATGAAGTGATAACAGGGCGGCCCATGAGGACCAGATGCCACCCCCCTGGCCTGATGCTGGACAAGGACCTGGCAGACAATCGAATGGTAAGTTACTGTGTTCAGTGCGGAGGGAAGCCTTTTACTCCCTCCTCATTAAGTTCAATTTGAGATGGGTTTTCGTTCGAGTGGAAGAATTCTCAACATAAAGATGAAGGAAATAGCAGAAATTTAATCTTTTATTAAATGGTCAAACGTTGATTCAACATGGGAAAACCACAAACCTACGCAGAGGATTCGGAATTCCCCGAACAATAACAAACATTAGTTTTTACAATATCATAACTCCTCCTTTACGTTGCTAATACACCAATGATATGTGGTAACACCTTTTCATAATATCTTATTTTATCCAATAACAAATTAGGCAAAACATTAATATGTTATATGACCTGTTCTTACCCTATGCGCTTGGGGGCACTCTTGATCTATCAAATAAAATTGTTTGTGACCTTTCCTCCTTTTAATCAGCTTAGTTATGGAACACAGGAGGAAAACATTCCTGTTTTGACTGGTGTGCTAGATGCCCTCGTCCTTGCTGACAGAGAACTATCCTGCACCCTCTCACAACCCCCCATCTCAGTACTTTTCCACTAGATCTTGACTGTATTATTTAATTATTTATATAAGTTTGCATATGAGGCTTTCTTGGGCCTATGGAACAATTTCACAAAACAGCTTACTTCCACATCAGCTAACCAATATTCTGAGATCTGTGCATCAACAGGTTAGAACAGCTCTCCCGGCGCCAGCCAGCGGCCCTCTGCATGATCTACAGCCAGGAGACTGGGTGGTGATAAAAGACTTCCGGAGGAAGAAGTGGCACCAGCCCAGGTGGAGGGGCCCATACCAGGTTCTACTCACCACGCCGACAGCTGTGTGAGTGGAAGGCCGTGCCTCTTGGGTCCACGTTAGCCACTGCAAAAGGGCTCCACCAGCGCCCAAAGAGGGATAAGGGTGAGACCCACCTCGACCTACGCGCAGGAACAGCTTCTCACGGAGTTTAAAAACTCAAAGAGGACCAACTAGTTCTCACGGAGTTTAAAAACTCAACGGAAACCAACACATCAAGGAGTGTGATAGTAATCTCAGCTCCCAACATGCTCACACAGGGCAGGCAAACCGAGGGGTACAATCCCTTCAGAAGAGCAGGCTGCAGTCTTGAGGTAGGCCTAGCCGTACTAGGCCTCATCTCCCTCGTCATTGTTCTGCCAATCATCTTGGTCCACGAATGGCACCCCAGATGCAATGACACCTCAGCATGGTAGGCCGCACCGCTGAACTGACGAAACGACCCAAAAGGTATGCGACTACCGGGGATGTAGTCTCAGCCTCAGCCGCTTTGACGCACTTCGTACGCAGCGTCTGATGCATAGGCCTGCAAAAGCTGGACAGAGCTGTGGGAAACTCACAGTTAACACTCATTGGCTAGTAGCACTGTCAATCACAGGAGTGCCTGCGTATTTCCGGTACGACGCGGTCCATTGGGTTTTATCCGTCCGCCGGGAAACAAGCTGCGGTAAGTTCTTCTAACTAATCGGTAGCTAGTGAATGCTGCGAATCCATCAAGAACAATGAGTGTTTCGGACCAAGAGTTTAACGGTGGATTGAAGAAAGTTTTGGAAGTTCATGACATTCCATCTCTGAAAGATATTCAAGAGTTTGTTTTGAGGCAGATAATTATTAAACGAGATATACTTGCATGTTTGCCGACAGGATACGGGAAAAGCCTTATATTTCAAGCATGGCCGACCCTCTAAAAACACATACCAGGCTTCCCAACTCAACCTATTTTGTTAGTTGTCTGTCCCCTTACATCGATAATGGAAGATCAGGTTAAGTACCTGACAGGCAAAGGGTTGTCTGTGGCATGTGTTGGGGAGAGTGAGGCCACCGATGTAGAAATTGCAGCAGGGTGTTTGGATCACCCAAATTACTTGTGGGTACCAAGAAATGGAGAGACGTGCTACAAACAGAAGTTTATCTGGAACGCCTCATCGGAAAGGCAGTTACATTACATTAGTCATTTAGCAGACGCTTTTATCCAAAGCAACATACAATAAGTGCATACAGAAACGTCATCGAAATCACTACAGAACAGACAAGACAAAGCACATCCTTCCCATAATGTAGCAGCTATCCAGTTGATGAAGTGCACACCGTAGAGCAATGGTAAGATATAATTTTCTTATTTCAACTACAATGGAAACAGTCTCGAATATGTTACAATGTTTTAGTCAGCTAGCCAGCTAACGTTACTCGTTAGCCTAAATTGTTAATTACATGGCAAACGGATAAAACGACCGGTTCTGTGCTCTGCATGTAGGCTTGCTAGTGTGAACATTTGGTTTTAATATTAGTTTACAGTAATGTTTACAAAGATGTCTAAGAAGGTCCGGTCAGGTCAGGTTCTGTATCTTTCTTCGGTGTGATAGACTGTTTTAATGGAGATCGCCGTGCCATTTTAGTACATCACATTTGTTTCATGCCGGTCTGTTGTTCTTGTAGCGCTGTTTCTGAATCGACCGCCCTCTGTAGCGCCTCAAAACGTCACGGAACATAGACGGTCTGTGGTTGGTTATCTTGCATGTCAATCAAATGCGCCATCTTGTCAAAGTGGGCGGCTCTTGTCCACGTTAAGCAAGTCTATGGACCAGACTTTGTGTTCATCACAAAGTCTGGCCTTCGCGAGACTACCGGGGATGAAGCATGGCTGACACCAGTAGCAGTGCCACATCACTATGCTACTAACTCCTGGTGGCGCTATGCACAGTGGACTGCAAAAGAACACTCTAACCATTCCTGTTATGTTTGTTCTCACATGCCTCAGTCTACAGCGGGACCGCTGTTAAGGCCAGTTTATAGTCCAGCGACACAGTGTCTCTGCGACCGACGACGTGCCATGGATGTCGCTGGTCGCAGCGACATTTGGTTTATACTTCGGGCGACTGTTGTCCTGTGGTCCCTGCGACGGTCGCTGAAGATGTCGCTGAGAGATAAAATAAATTCAACTTTGACCCTGTCGCTGCCTCTGTTGTTATGGTAACGTTTGTCTCGGACAGCGGAGGCTTCGGTCGAGCTGTCAACTTACTAGCTAGCACAAGCTAACTGTTAATGGACAGATTTCTCTGTTGGAAAACTTTGTGCGTGCAGCCATAGGGTCGGCTTACCTACCCATAGCTTACCTACCTAGCAAGCGCGTGAATATCATTATAAATGAGCACAATTTAATATTATTATTATAAATAGCCTAATAATAATAATGATGTAATTTCACCGATTGATGCTTTGCTAGAGGTTGAGAGACATTCTTGAACCTCATTCTCTAACTAGAGAATTGTAGGCTGCTCCCCCAATGAGTCCCGTCTTGTAGCTAGCTATTTACATCCCTAACGTAGGCTATGCCCTCCGTGCTTTTCCTACTAAATAACGTTTAATATGAGTTGCATCAATATTATATGTTATATATAATAGTATTTAGAATAGAAGTGTAGTATAGCTGATTTACCCACAGCTTACTGTGAACTACATTCAACGTTCATTACTAGGGATAGCTGCTACGTTATGGGAAGCATGTGCTTTGTCTTATCTGTTCTGGAGTGACTTCGAAGACGTTTCTGTATGCACTTATTGTACTGACACACTGTCGCTGGACTATAAACTGGCCTTTACAGGTATATAATTTGAGCAACAGTAAAACACGGTGTTTGATGGGACTGAGCATTCACCCAGGTGTGAAAAAATCACACCCAGGTGGTGAAGTAAGCGGTGCAGGTTTATGAGCAATCATATTAAAAAATGCAATAGAAAATGTGTGTGTTGTTTACATGTACAAAAACAATGGCCTCTGGTTTGGTGATATTTATTTACATACGCAATATGTAAGCAATAATCAACGACGAGGTGTGCATTACACGGTTTTAACCGCACGACGTTGAGGCGAAGAACCACCCGACGCGAAGCGGAGGGTGGTTGCCTCAGCGGAGTGCAGTTAAAACCGTGTAATCCACACCTCGGAGTTGATTATATACCATGGTTACCAACAATGATTATATATAGCTACTTTCATATTTATAGATTTAATCAGCTGAAATTTAAATATACTTCCGCAGCTCTTTGGGCTTGTTGTTTTTGCAAAACAGCTGGTTGGTAGTTCTAATTGAACAGAAAACATCTTGTTGCTAATTCTATTTCTCGTTACTAGTTCTATTTAAGTGCGTTGCTATGCAAACCCTCTCGTCGTTAGTTCTGAAAATAATTGATTCTATCAGGGGGGGAAATAGTTCCTTCTCGGGTATAACATACAATTGGCACCAATTTTGGTTATTTTTGTCATTACATTATTTAAGAAAATTGTATGAAACCATAACTCAATCAGATTCAACATTACCTCCCTCTCTCTGTCTTGCTTTTTAAAAATTGTTTGGTCACGCAGTGTGTAGCAGATTCGCATCATGATGTCCTATGGGACCATCTAAAAAATACTACGGAGTTTGTTAGATGTAACTTATCGAAGAATTTTCGCTGGATAAAAAGTTTTCTACATATAGCCTAATGTAATGTAACTATGGCTAGCTATATAGTTCCCTCGCCACGTATTGCATTTGCATTATCTTAAAAACAATGACAAAAGTTTATTGTAGCCAAAGTTAGCCTACTATTTGCAGCATACCTACAAGGCGAAGTAGCCGTCTGCCGTAGGCTACAGTAACGTTAGTCACTGAGGAAAATAAAGTAGGTAGGCTACATTCGTTTACTTTATTAATTCACTTTATTTATTCCACTTATTTTCTAGAACGTCTTGGACTCTGAATTGACCGGTCATGTTTGCCATTCCCAGGTTGCGTAGTACTAGCTGGCCAGGCAGGCAGCGCATTCATTTAGAACTGTGATTAAACTTGTGACCCGGATGACTGACCGGTTATACAGAATAACGACCAGTCATTGACCAATCAGAATCGAGTATTCACCCCTACCATGGTATAAATTCTGATAACAAACAAGAAAGATTACAGTTATTACTTGAACAATAACAATGGAATTCCAAACTCAACAAGAGGGTGCATGGATTGTTCGGCCGTTCTATAACTGACTGGGTCCAGCAGAACACACTGGTGGTAGATTTTGTATTTATTTTGCTTCGGGGGGTTGCTACGGAGACTTACCTTGGTAACAGGTGGAATGTTCAAAACTCCACTCTAATTGTGTACTATTACTTTAAAGGGATAGTTCGGAATTTTGGACATAATGTCTCAATTACGACTTACCCATGATGTAGTTGATTGATGGAAACCATTTTCAGATAATTCCATGCTGTCACTTCTTTAGGACATACACACATTGCTAATGCTAGCGCAACTCTAAGGTAACTGCTAGCATCCACTACCAAACGCACGTAAACACTCCACAGTGCACCCAAAGCAAATAAAATATGACGACAGACTATCTGGGTTATTTTCAGTGATTATACCATCATTTTTGAAGTCAAACTATCGTTGAATCCTTTACTTTGTGCTCACCTAAATTCTCCGTGGAAGTACGGCAGCGGAGCGATACTTTACGTTAGTAGGTAAAGTATACCTCTGCCGCCGTATGTAGTGCTGGTCAACAACAATATTGCGCGTGTGAAAGAATCAGACTAGTAGTATTGTTAGCTAACGTTCAGGTAAGATGATATTTCGGTGTGTATTTCAAGGTTGTTCAAATCATGCAAAAAAATGGGCACCACAAAGTTTTCACCGATTTCCAGTGGAAGATCAACAAAGAAAACAGCTGTGACTTCTTGCTGCTCGCATGGATGTCAACACACCAATTGAGACTCTAAAAAAGTTCAAAGTGTGTAGTGACCATTTCACGGAGGATGACTATGTGAAAATCAAAAAAGGACGGTCGGGACACCCTCTACTGAAGGAGACTGCTGTGCCATCACCTGTTTTTCTTCATGCACCGAAAACAACTGATGAGCAGGTAACTAATAAATGATTGCATGCATGATCTATCTATTCAATTTAGCTAGCTAGATGCCACGATTGGGAAGTCATGGAAGTGGTCAAACTTTTCCTGCAAATTGGTAGCCAGTGTGCTTGCTTGTATATGCTGTGTTATTCTGAAGCATGTTTGTGTTTAGCCGACTTGTCTACCAAATATGTAACTTTACGGCAAAACAGATTGTGTCGGCAACTGTGGAGTACAGGCAGATACCCTGGCTAATCTACAGCGAGCTCCGCCGCCGTACTTCCACAGAGAATATAGGTCGGCACAAAGTAAAGGATTCAACGATAGTTTGACTTCAAAAATGATGGTATAATCACTGAAAATAACCCTGATAGATTGTCGTCGTATTTTATTTGCTTTGGGTGCACTGTGGAGTGTTTAAGTGCGTTTGGTAGTGGATGCTAGCAGTTACCTTAGAGTTGCGCTAGCATTAGCAATGTGTGTATGTCCTAAAGAAGGGACAGCATGGAATTATCTGAAAATGGTTTCCATCAATCAACTACATCATGGGTAAGTCGTAATTGAGACATTATGTCCAAAATTCCGAACTATCCCTTTAAAGTAATAGTACACAATTACCAAAAAATGAATGAAATAGCCTATTCTAGACAAAAAAACACTAAACTTAAAGTCAAGTTTAATGAAAACGTAGTTACCCATTATAATTAATTTACTTTTACTGTTAAAAATGTATAACTCAAAATGTGCATCTTCTAGGAATAGTATAAGAAAACTATGAGAAGATAAACAAGCTAACTTGCCTCATACAATGATAATTATATTTCTTTCATAGACACCAATGTCAGAGGTTGAGTGGCGAGCAATAGCCATGGACTTCTGGGACAAGTGGCAGTTTCCAAAATGTCTTGGTGCGGTTGATGGGAAGCACATTTACATCCAGCCACCGAAGAAATCAGGAAGCATGTTCCACAACTACAAATCAAGGTTCTCAATCCTGCTCATGGCAGTGGTTGATGCAAATTATAAATTCAGATATGTGAATATGGGTGTCCAGGGCAGGGTGTCGGATGCTGGTTTGTTTGCTGAATCTGACCTCAGAGCAGCAATGGACAGCAATCTCCTGCATTTTCCCCCTGCTGAGCCACTACCAAATTCAGATGTGGAGATGCCCTACATATATGTGGCAGATGAGGCCTACCCTCTGAGAACTGACTTGATGATATCCTCACCGCCAGCTCACCACAGAGCAGAAGATCTTTAATTACCGCCTCTCTAGAGCACGCTGTGTTGTGGAGAACGCCTTTGCGATTTGAGGTGGACACAGTATCTAACAAAGAAAAAGCTGATATGTTTGTTGACGTTTTTCAAGCAGTGCAAAGCTCTGGGAGTCTGGGAGTTGAGAGAGGGTTGAAGAGGACCAATCTGATATTAGTTAACCAGTGGAAGTTGGATAGGAATTCAGAAAATGATAGTCCAATTAATTTGTTTTTTACTATGAAAGAATTGAGGGATGCTATTGATTCTGGTGCAAACACAACTCCTGGGAGAGATGGGTTGTCTTGTGAATTATTTAAACATCTGGATGTTTTTGTTCTTGAAGAAATTTTAGCTTTGTTTAACACTGTGTGGGAAGAGGGTGGTTTGCCAATGGAATGGAAACATGCAGTAATAGTCCCTATCTTGAAACCAGGCAAAGATGCATCTGATCCCAGTTTATATCGTCCTATTGCTTTAACATCAGTCATTTGTAAAATCATGGAAAAGATGATTACTTATAGGCTAGTTTATTTTTTAGAAAGCAAGGGGCTTTTTGCTGATTTCCAAAATGGCTTCAGAAAGGGGAGGTCAACAATGGAGTCAGTTGCAGTCTTAGACCAAGATATTAAAAAGGCATTTGATAATAAAGAAATAGTGGTAAGTGTATTCTTGGACAGGAGGAGGGACTAATGCTTAAACTATATGGTTTAGGAGTTAGAGGTAGAATGTTTAATTGGATCAAAGATTTTCTAATGAAAAGAACAATACAAGTACAAGTGGGTGGAATAAGATCAAAAACTGTTAAAATAGAAAATGGAACCCCGCAAGGAAGTGTAATCAGCCCGGTCCTATTTAATGTTATGATAAATGACATTTTTAGTAACATTGGAAGAGGGTTTTGGTAAGTCTTTATTTGCTGATGATGGGGCCATTTGGAGAAGAGGAAGAAATTCAGAGTTTATTTTAAAACAAGTTCAAAAGGCTTTAGCTTCTGTAGAGGAATGGGCAGACAAATGGGGCTTTAAAATCTCAGCTGCAAAGTCTAAATATATGATCTTTGGTTTCAGAAGAAAGTTACCCACCTTTGGACTGAACATGTATGGATCTTCTCTAAAGAGAGTGAAAGATTTAAAATGTTTGGGTGTTTGGTTCGATGAACGAATGACTTGTGCTGTTCATATAGCAAAACTTTTAGTGAAATGTGAAAAAGTGTTAAATGTCATGAGAAGTCTGGCTGGATGTGAGCAGAGCGGGAGACCGTGCTTTTAATATATCAGGCAATGATAAGATTTGTATTTGACTATGGGTGTTTTGTTTATGGCGCTGCTGCTAAGTCAGTGCTTGGAAAATTAGATATTCTGCAGACCAAGGCATTGAGACTCTGTTGTGGGGCTTTTAAGACCTCCCCAATTCCTGCACTGCTTATTGAAATGGGAGAAGTGCCCTTATGCTTAAGGCACATTAAGTTGGGGCTGCAGTACTGGGAAAAACTAAGTTGTTCCGATCAAACCCTCCCAGCTAAGTGTCTTTTGCAAGGGGAATGGGACTCTGGTGGCAAAATCAGAAACAAACCATTTTTTGACATTATAAATCAGTGGGCCAGGAAACTGAGAATGGAGCAGGAAAGTATAGCAAATCATATTGGCGGGTTATCTGTACCTTTTTGGTTAATGCAAGAGCTGGATATTGATCAGACTTTTTTACAAGAAAAAGATAATAGTGGGATAGTTACAAAAATAGATCATTATTTTAACAGAGTAACAGGATCTTATTTGCAAATTTACACAGATGGATCTAGAGACCCGGAGAGTGGGAAAGCAGGTTTTGGGGTGCATGTGGCTCAGCTTGGACTTAAGATCGACCGGCGTATCAGAGATTGAAGTTCTGTCTTCACAACAGAATTATTGACAATTCTTCAGGCTTTGTGGTGGATAGAGGAAGTAAGACCAAATAAAGTTCTCATTTGCAGCTGCTCTGATGGCGTTAAAAGTAGGTAAATCAAAAGCTTGGCATGACCTTATTATTGAGATCTTATCTGTTTTGTTTAGAATTGAGAGGGCTGGATGTGAAGTCAAGTTTTGCTGGGTTCCTGGGCATGCTGGAGTTGAGAGAAATGAAATAGCCGATTCTATAGCAAACGCAAGCCTAAAGAAAGGAGAAATAGATGTAAATATACCCCTGGGAAGAGTGGAACTTAGAGGAAGAATCAAGGAGGGTGTTGAAAGAGAATGGCAGGGATTATGGGAAATGGAGGTCAAAGGATGACACTATTTTGCTATTCATCCTTGGATAAAAAAAATTAGCTATTGCTCAGGAACTCGAAGAGATTCAGTAAATATTTGTAGACTGAGGCTTGGACACTGTGGGTTAAATCAGTGCTTGCACATTGTAGGAAAACACCCTACTGGATTGTGAGTGTGGAAGTCCTGAAACAGTCAGGCATGTTTTCCTGGAATGTAGCAAATATAATACAGAAAGAAAAAAGTTTCATAAGAAGCTATCAGAACTAGGAGTTTTTATATTTTCTATTCAATATTTTTTTGGCCAAAATGAGAACCACCAGCTGATCACAAAAGCAGTTTTACAGTTCCTGCATGATTCAGGGACCTATAAAAATATGACCGGTGACTGTGCCAGTTAAGTTTATGTCCTGCGGAGGGCAGTAATACGCCTAGTCGCATCTACACTGCCAAAAATCTTATATGAAGAAGAAGAGTGAATACCACAGTTCTGTGGTTAATATAAACAGTGTCATCTTGTATCTTCCTAAAGTAGAAGTAGGGTTCCACAAATGGAAAGTGAGAAAAGAGTGGGCGACAGTAGGCTACATCACCCAATGTTTCACAAAGGAAATCCGTGAGTGGTGCAAATGAACATGTTATCTAATTCCATAGTGAAATATGCATGCTAGCCTACTTCATATTTTCACATAGAAAATTCTGAGTCTTTCCATTTTGCTCTTTTAGCCGAAATGTATTAAACGTTGACTAGCATTTAGCAAGCCATTCATAGGCCTATTAAATCAGTTGTCCCTGGTGGCAGGCCCAACAGATTCAACTTCAGGCTCAGAACCTCAGTCACTCCATACCCCACCCAATGAACCAGTTCTACTCCCAACTGAAGGAGGTGAGCAACATTATCTTGAATGAAAAAACAGTTAACTATAATACAACGTCTTCCACCTATTTTTCATTTGTTTAGTGGTTTCACTGAACTCAGGATCTTTCATTTTGTCTGCTACAGGCTACATCCTTAAATCACTATTTTGAGAGTTTTCTGTCGTCCAACTGCACAATGATTATCTTTGAATTTTTGAATTTAAGATTTGTCTCATCGGACCAGAAGTGAGGGTTGCGTGCTTGCTGCAACATTTATTTATTTATTTATTTATTTTTACCGTCAATTAGCTGGCTAACTTCAACACCCGAAACACATTCCGAATCTGTAGGCTACATGCGCAGACTGTGTCGCTGTAAACCGAATAATGTGTTTTTAAGCCTAAATGCTTTTCATTTTTAGGTTGTTATGCATGTGCAACCTATTTATTTATTTATTTAGCTTTTTGCATATTTTTTGAGGATTTTCCGGTGGGTTTTGCTTTTCGGAATAAGCGTTTACATAGGCTGCCGCTGTATCGTAGCCAGAATACTTTTAATTTCCCAATAAGATCAATAATGATGTGCATGCAATGTTTCCCATACCATTAAGGCTATTTTATATTTTATATAATTGTAGCCAAGCCTAGAATTGTTCATAATCAGACAATCAAAAATATTTACAAAAGAAAGGAAAATAAAATGTAGTGATATAACATGCAACAAAAATACCATGTGGTCTGACCCTAACCTCAGAATAGAAAACAATGAATCAGAAAAAGATTTTTTAAATCTTTTTTCAGTATAAAAAAGCAGAAGCAGAGTGTAACTAATGGGCCAATTTTATTCATGTTCAACCTTTGGAGATTGAGCTGGGTAGGCTTTAGGTCAGTTTATGAAATGAGAGTATACACATATGCATAGGCCTACTGTAGTTTATTGTCAGGTACAGCCTACATAATACAGTAGCAATGGCCATATTCTTGGTGTGGTGGTGTGCCGCTATTGTTTACTGTTATGGGAAACATTGTTATATTATCTCTCAAAAGTCACAGAAATGCATGAAATGAGCTCTTGTAAATTCTAAATCTACTGGGGGTGTACCAGACCCCCTATTTGATTGAGTGTAATTGACAGCCAAAGTGATAGCCATTGTAATGCTACTGTCGAAAAAGACAGGCAATGCTAAGGTGACTGCCAGTGCTAAATGATAGTCCATGTAATGTCATTGTAACTTCAGTGTTAAAATGACAGTCAATAAAATGTTAGTATTTAAAACAAATGGGTGGATTACAAACTTCTGGAGGTATGGTTACAGTAATTGTGCAGGGGTGGCGGGGCCCATTGTGAGATCTTTTCATGGGGCCCAAAATCCCTGGCGTCACCCCTGTGTACACATGAAATTTGCATGCCAGCCTATTGGCTTGTGCATACAGTTTGCAACACTGGCGCTGCACATCGTCGTCATCACATCACAACACTCTTTTTAGAGTTAAATTTAATGTCATGCTGCACATCATAACTTGAGCAGACATAACTTGAGCAGACTCTCTAAGCAGTTGCTGTTTTACCAGTTTTGTCTTTGACTACTGGCACTAATAAGACATACAACATAGAGTCAGGTAGTACGCCATGCACTAACAATCCAGAAAAACACATAGCAAGTAACACTGAGATTCTATGGCTAGAATACTTCAGATGTTCTGCTGTTATTTGGTCAAGGCCACATGCTTTGTTCACTGCCAACTCTCAATGGAATAGCACACTTCATTAGGTCTAATAGATAGATATGTACTAGTCCTTCAAGACAATTTCACAAAGTATGCGAATATGTATCCCATGAAAACCAGCGTGCAGTCACAGTTGCTCAGTGCATATTTGAGGAGTATATAACAGAGCATGGAGTGATGGAAACTGACGGGTAAGTGAGGATTAGGTAAAATGTGTATTTTCTGAATCCAGCGGTTCCAACAGTCAATGCCCTTGTTAAAACGTTCAGCGCTCTGAATACTGAACACAAGTGATATTGCGTGCTAGAACCCCTCACTTAACCTACATTCAAAATAAGTTTTACGTTATTTAATTTAATAATTATTATTAAAAATGACAATCATCAATTAAATCGCCAAATTCTTTGATAGGTAAGTCGAACAGTAACCTGGTGGATCAACCAACAAGCCAAAACAAAGTCTAAATCAGGTCTTGAGATTAAATAATAATACTTATATATATCTAAATATTAGATATACTACAAAACGCTCCTGTAATGTTTCCCTCAACTGGTATGGACCCAAATGCAGGATTCAGAGACAGACTCACAATAAAGCTCCAGCGGAGCACTTTTATTGAATGAGCAAGCAAACAATGAAGAAGGCGAGTGGGGTGAGGGACTGGATCCGGGGTTGACGATAGCAAAGGGGCAGAGGAGGAGGTGGAAGCAGGAACACAGCAGGGCGAATGGCAGGCAAATGGTGATGGACTGGAAGCGGGGTTGGCAAGGGTAAAGGGCGTACAGGTAAGCAGGCTGGTGGGTAACTGAAAAGGCAAACTAGACAAGGTTAAAGGCAAACAACAAACAATGACCATGAACCATGTCTTGACAAACTTGACTTGACATTCATTTAAATTTATACATGGGGCGTCACTTATGTACTGCAATACGCCACTACCAATCCTTATACAACTGGTGGCATAGTTTTTGTATAATAAATCAGTCTCATAAAATTTATATATTCTCAAAAGGGAATATACTAACTAAAAATGGGTAACTTGAATTAATAATTAAATTAATTACCAATTACAAAATTACACATTAATAATTGTCTTGATCCAGCTAGAAGGTGAAGGCATTTTGGGGAATCCCTGCGATTAACATTGGCTGATTCAGTTCACCACAAGCGCAACATTAATACAGGCAATCTTGGATAAATGTAATAGTTTATTGAACACAAAGTACCAAACAGAGCAAGGCACGATTCACTACTATAATGTACAACAAACTATGTGTATGTGTGTGTGTGGGGCGTTGGGCGCATGTGGGGTTGCCTCGGGCACGTGTTCAGAGAGAACAAAGAAACTAAAATGGAGGGAGGTTTCAAACTAGCTTTCGCTGGAGCTAGATAATGGTGGCGCGTGAATCATACCATACACATAGGGGATAGCCGTAAGCTTATCAATGTGTGTGCGTTGAGATCAGCGTGCAATGTTAATATTACGACTGGTTAGTGTTTAAAGACAGATCACATGCAAGATATGTTCTGTGCGTGATGCATTAAACCTAACGCAGCGCGGTGGATGGCTTACAACCATCCAAAGTAAAACGGTAACACAAACTTTCACATAACACACATTAACCATTCAATAGTACAGTTACATACATCCAGTCACAAAGATGTTGCGGTTGCTAACTAATAAGCTATGCCCATGTTACAGCCTTACTTGAATTTAAGTCCGTTAAATAGGTTCCTCCGTTGGATTGCACTCACAATGAAAAGGGGAAATCCGGTCGCCCTGATCCTGTGGTGGCGAGTTCGCAGGGTTGCGATAGATAGGGGAACCGGCCGCCTCATCTTGGGTCCCTGGAACTGCGTGTGGTCCGCTTGGTGGTTCTTCTTGACCACCGGGTGCTCGCGATGCCTCCTTGCGTCTCGTCTCCAGTCCTCCGTGGCCGCTAGCCGGCGGTAGATGAGCCCGCCTTGCTCAGTTGGATGGGCGTCATGGACGGCCGTGCTTCCTTGTGGAGCGAGGGCTCTTCCCCGGGCGTGTAGGCCGCACGGGCCGTGAGACGAGACAGTGAAGGCCCTGTCGAGCTGAGCGGAAGAACTGCCGGAAGAACCAGTGGGAAGAACTGGGGGAAGGACCGGCCGTGTTGCCCCTTTTATAAACTTTATTGCCAGTTGCGCATCCCACTGTGCAGTATCACGTTACAGTGCGGAAATCACAACTGGTACAACGTCCTACGTCACTTCCACCGTGGAGGAGGAGCCTCCTGTGGACTGTATGGAATTGTAGTTCCTGTTGTCCCTACATAAGAAACTGGCGACGAGACGGAGAGAGAAGGGAGAATAAATAGTGAGGCTAATCAGTAAACTAATGAGTGGAGCATGAGGAATGTATGCGAGAATGAATGAGCAGATGAAGGTGCGTGAGGAATGCGAACCGAGGGGGCGAGTGATAGGGCAAGAAATAATGAGGAAACGAGGAGGAAAACCACACCCAGCCTGCATGACACAAAAGACAGACAGGGTAAAAGTAAAAACAAGACATGAAACGAGCAGAGTGGGGGAAACAGGGAGAACAAAGGGAAGGTGGACAGGAAGGGGACGGAGGACGTAACAGCTCCATAAAGATCAGGGCAGACAGTTTGATGCAGATCTGATTGAAGAACTTTGTTCTAAGCTAGGGGTGACGAAAAGTAGGGGCCTCATGTATAAAACGGTCGTATGCACGGATTTGATCGTAAATTCACTAGATTTGGTCTTATGTGAAAATCGACACAAATGTTTTATAAAACTTGAAACTGACGTGAAAACATCCTTATACATATGCCAAGGCCAGTTCTAGGAGTGGGCAATGCCCCCCCAAATGCTCTGCCTGCCCCCCCCAAAGCTAAATCCTGAAAAAATAAAATCCGATCATATGAAGTCGGCCGTGCATCAGTAGGCTATTAGGGCTACAGACAATTTGGCCAATCATAAAAATGCCACATCTAAATAATATATTCCTCTAATATCTGATTGGTTGGTTTGGCCATATAAAACATGAAGATGCAGCGAGGTCACTTTCTTTGATCAATCTATGCTATCACTTCTTGATAACTATGCATTGCTTAGGATATAATATTAGCTAGCCTAGCTTAGGCTACATAGTGAGTTGAGGATAGTGACATTTATGTTATATTATAGCTGCGATTCTGCAAAACATCTGCAGCATTGCATTAGCTGGCTGCAAGTGTGTGTGTGCGCCCGTGTGTGTGTGTGTGTGTGTGTGTGTGTTTTAGTAGCTAGCCTACTGCTGCATGTTGGAATACTTCACATTGGGATGGCAGGTATGCCATCCGCCAAGTTACGGCTTGGTGGGGCATGCCCCATACCTATACAGCACCGAGAGTTTGGCACTTTTCAGGGTTTCCTACAGAAGTAACCACGATGACCATAGACTCTCAGCCCTTAAAAACATTAACTTCTGTATGTTCTGATCTCATGTAACCACACAGCATTCAGATACAACTTCACACATCCACACAATAAAGCCCCAAACTTGGGTTATTTTGCCGTTTTTCTCCTTCCTCTTTCGATTCTTCTTCTTCTGCTTCTTCTTCCCATTTTCCTGTCAAACTGCCGGCCTCCGTCGCGATGTTATCCAATGGGGATAATTATTATTTGAGGGTATGGTCCGTATACCTGCTCATCAAGCTTATCGTCCAATAAAAACGCTTCATGCTAATGTTTTTTAATGTTAATATAGCTAATGGCTTCGTGCTTTCCAAGAAGCTATTGTGGCTTTGTGGTTAGCACTGCAGTCTCTCACGCAGAGGATTGTGGGTTCGAGCCCAGCAGGGCACATGCTTATTTTCCACAAAAACAATGTGCAACTGTTAAGTACTTTTCATTTCTTAGACTGTCATTATTTTCACATTAACACATTAACATATTTTTATTGCAAAGGCAAAAGAGGTTTCCAATATTAACTGTTCAATGTTTCACTTGTATTTCACTTGTACTATATCACACCTTCCCCAAACCGGACGCTAGCTCTTGTCTGGTTTGGGGAGGGTGTTACGCTCTGAGAAATGAGAAATGTTAATGTAGGCTATTTGAAAGTGAGTCGGCTTCGTCATACAAAAAATCCAGGGTTAAATCTTAAATTGAGCTTGCTAGCTGTTTATTATTATCCTAAAATAGCTCTCATAAGTGTTTATGTTACCCATCTATCGTTAATTGTGTTTACTGTATTACACACTTCATGTGTGTGCCATGAGTCACTGGACCGTTAGTAGCCTACATGCATTCCAAATAAATGCATGCAGACATTCGCATAACCATATCGCCCTCTACTGACGAGAATGATAACATTTCTCCCACAATTACATTAAAAGAGTTTGTAGATGAGCTGTATTTAATGTCTAATGGAATACAATGAACAGCACCACCTGAACTATGGATCATGAAGAAGCATGTAAATTAATTAACCAAGTCTATATGGAGACATGCATGCACAATAGGCTAGACGCAAACACATTGTAGCTGAAAGAAATACATACAGCCTAAAATATGGAAATACAGTTGTAAAATAGGCATATTAGTATTCTATAGAAATAACGTTAGGCTATTCAACACTGGCTTGTCGGATGCGTAACTCCAAGCTTCCATGTCTGGGCTACGAGTTGCCGAACTTCATAAGCACAGCATAATACCTTCGCAGTATTAGGTAAAAAAAGCTTGTAGGCTATCTTTTTAGCTTGTACCTGCTTCCTGACTAGCAGCTGACTGACGTTTCTCTGGCAAAACTAACGTTGGCTAACAAGCTTAATTGGACCGCATATTTCCCAGGAATCTTAGCCAGCAAGAAACCAGAGATTATTGCAGTTTATGCTGTATTTAGGCTATCGTCAATTCTTAATGTATTATCGTAAATTCTTAATTTTCCTAGTAGTTAATTTTATGGTGACATTGTGTTATGTGTGAAAAGGATAAACTGAACAGAGCTGAAGTGAAGAAATGAATGAAGACATAATAAAGAAATGTTGGCCGAGGCGAGCGTTAAACGTTCTGATTCCACAGTGAGTCAGATAAGACCGCGGCGGAATGGACAGCACGCTCCATACAGACGAATATTTTTGTCGGCATTTGTGTGAGATTAAAACATGTAGCCAATGGCATTTTTACATTAATGCAAGAACGCGATGTTAACCGGATGATATTCTGCGTTGAAACTTTTTTCTTTGCTTGACAAATGGCCATGGGATGCCTGTTCCCATAACGTTAGCTAGCCTATTGCATTACTGTCGTGGTGTCCAGTGACTGAATTGTTTAACAGACTACAAGTGAACAGTTAATATTGTAAACGTGTCTTTGCCTTTGCAATAAAAAAACATTCTTGCATGAGAAAACCAGAACCTGTGCACACTGTTTGAGTCCAAAATGAAACTACACTTTAATATCAACCGGGCGAGGTACAAACCCACGTCTCTCGCAATACTAAGGCTTGACGCTAACCAGAAGACCAAAGAGAAATAATCACATGATATATGCCATTTGTCAGTGTCGGTCTGACTTTCACCATTTCACTGTAGTACAAGTGAAATAGGCTACAAGTGAAACATTGAACAGTTAATATTGGAAACGTCTTTTGCCTTTTTTTCCGGTAGTTAAATTAAAAGTGTTTGCAGCTACATTATCTGCAGAGTAGCGTAGACTAGGCTAGAGTCACATTCGGAAGCTATTGTTTTTTTTTTTTTTTTTTTAAAGTGACTAACCATGAATCAGATATGTTTGGCGAAGTGGCGGTTTATAAATCCAATCTGTTAAAGGATTGCAGTTTATAGGAGGCTATTGTCAATTCTTAATGTAGGCTATTATCGTAAACTCTTAATTTTCCTAGTAGTTAGTTTTATGGTGACATTGTGTTATGCGTGAAAAGGATAAAGTGAACTGAGCTGAAGTGAAGAAATTAATGAATAAAGAAATGTTGGCCGAGGCAAGGGTATGTTCAGGTTCGGGTTCCACAGTCAGTCAGTCATGACCGCAAGAGCAGAGCGTAACACCCTCCCCAAACCAGACAAGAGCTAGCGTCCGGTTTGGGGAGGGTGTGATATAGTACAAGTGAAATACAAGTGAAACATTGAACAGTTAATATTGGAAACCCCCTTTGCCTTTGCAATAAAAATACGTTAATGTGAAAATAATGACAGTCTAAGAAATGAAAAGTACTTAACAGTTGCACATTGTTTTTGTGGAAAATAAGCATGTGCCCTGCTGGGCTCAAACCCATAACCCTCTGTGTGAGAGACTGCAGTGCTAACCACAAAGCCACAATAGCTTCTTGGAAAGCACGAAGCCATTAGCTATATTAACATTAAAAAACATTAGCATGAAGCGTTTTTATTGGACGATAAGCTTGATGAGCAGGTATACGGACCATACCCTCAAATAATAATTATCCCCATTGGATAACATCGTGACGGAGGCCGGCAGTTTGACAGGAAAATGGGAAGAAGAAGAAGCGGAAGAGGAAGGAGAAAAACGGCAAAATAACCCAAGTTTGGGGCTTTATTGTGTGGATGTGTGAAGTTGTATCTGAATGCTGTGTGGTTACATGAGGTCAGAACATACAGAAGTTAATGTTTTTAAGGGCTGAGAGTCTATGGTCATCGTGGTTACTTCTGTAGGAAACCCTGAAAAGTGCCAAACTCTCGGTGCTGTATAGGTATGGGGCATGCCCCACCAAGCCGTAACTTGGCGGATGGCATACCTGCCATCCCAATATATATATATATATATATATATATATATATATATACAGATCCTTTCCAAAAAATTAGAATATCATGGAAAAGTTGTTTTTTTTCCATAATTCCATTCAAAAAGTGAAACTTTCATAGATTATAGATTCATTACACACAAAGTGAAATATTTCTAGCCTTTATTTGTTTCATTTTTCATAATTTTGGCTTACAGCTCCAGAAAACCCCCAAAACAGTATTTCAAGAAATTAGAATAGTGTGTCGAAAATCAGCATTTACTTCAGTTATTTCAGAGAATGAGTGGAGTGGCTTGACTCGAGGAATCCGACAGTTGTAGCCCATGTCCCAGATACGTCTGTACGTGGTGGTTTTTGAAGCACTGACTCCAGCCTCAGTCCACTCCCTCTGCATCTCCGCCAAATTTTGGAATCGTCTTTGCTTGACAATCCGCTGAAGCCTACGGTCATCTCTTTTGCTTGTGCACCTTCTCCTGCCACATTTTTCCCTTCCACTAAACTTTCTATTGATATGCTTGGACACTGCACTCTGTGAACAGCCAGCCTCCTTAGCGATGACCTTTTGTGGCTTACCCATCTTCTGGAGGGTGTCAATGATGGTCTTCTGGCCAATTGTCAAGTCTGCAGTCTTCCCCATACTGAACCAAACTGAAATAAACTTTGCAGGTGTTTTCAGTAAATTAGATGATAGTGTGACACTCAGTCTAAAACATTCATTCTCTGAAATAACTGAAGTAAATGCTGATTTTCGACACACTATTCTAATTTCTTGAAATACTGTTTTGGGGGTTTTCTGGAGCTGTAAGCCAAAATTATGAAAAATGAAACAAATAAAGGCTAGACATATTTCACTTTGTGTGTAATGAATCTATAATCTATGAAAGTTTCACTTTTTGAATGGAATTATGAAGAAAAAAAAAACTTTTCCATGATATTCTAATTTTCTGTATATATATGAAAATGATGAGCCAATTACAGTACCTTAGTTTCACATGTAAATATAAAATAGCACAAAGAGACTCAAATGATGAAGGAATAAGTAAAATTAGATAATGATTTGGTATTATTAGGCATAAATAAAGTTGTCCTCCTATAAGTTGAGGTGGGTTTAAAATGTAATAAAATGATCTTATCCAATAATGTACTGATTAGCCTACCATGGCTTTAGCTTTAAAGCATCTCATATCTCGTCTCGGGCTTTGAAAAAAAAAAAAAGAATCTTCAAAATGTTCATAAATAAAACATTTTATTTTAGAAAATGCCCTGTGTGAGGTTGTGTAGAAATGCAGAAAATTAGTTTTAAAAGGCAAATTTTTTTGTGGGGGAGGACCCCCAGACCCCCACTATCAAATCAAATCATTTATTTATACAGCACATTTCACAACTAGTTGTCACAATACACTTCACAGAAAAACCCAGCCTAAACCCCCACAAGAGCAAGCGAAAGGTAACAGTGGCAAAAACTCCCCGGTGTAACTAGGAAGAAACCTTGGGAGGAGCCAGACTCAAGGGGGAACCCATCCTCCTCTGGTCGGCTCCGGGTCTAATGTCTTAATGACCAGCATGGTCAAAACAGCCAATGTCCATGTTAATAGAATTAGCAGCAGATAGATGACTGTCCAGATGTGGCGGCAATGATGGTGGGGAACCGGGCGCCGATGGTGAGGAGGGGAGGGGCAAGCGGCGACGGAGAGGAAGCCGGACAGCAGCGGTGAGGGATTCCAGTTGATAGCAACTCTCTAGATGCGGGGCATAAGCCCCGCCGGCAGAATGTAGAAAAAAAGAGAGAGAGAAAACAGTTAGGGAAAGTGTAATAGAGCAACAGGAGCACCAACTGGTGGGGTGGGGGGGGACAAGTGCCCCCGCCAGGAGTAATCTATAGCTGCAAATTCAAATATACTAAATTCAAATTCAAATACTTTCGTCAGTTATTGAGCTCCATACATACGCTCACATTTAGGATGAATTCCAAGATTCATTTATAAATGAGGCCCTAGAACTACACTGCCTGGCCAAAAAAAAAGTTGCGCACTAATATTTTGTTGGACCGCCTTTAGCTTTGATTACGGCGCGCATTCGTCATGGCATTTTTTCGACAACCTTATGCAACGTCACAACATTTATTTCCGTCCAGAGTTGCATTAATTTTTGGCCGAGATTTTGTATTGACGACGGGAGAGTCAAACCACTCCGTAAAGTCTTCTCCAGCACATCCCAAAGACTTTCAATGGGGTTAAGGTCAGGACTCTGGTGGCCAATTCATGTGTGAAAATGATTCCTCATGCTCCCTTAACCACTCTTTCACAATTTGAGCCCGATGAATCTTGGCATTGTCATCCTGGAATATGCCCATTGATGGGATAACCTGGTCATTCAGTACATTCAGGTACTCAGCTGACTTAATTTTATTGCTGCATAACGTTGATGAGCCTAGACCTGAACAATTGAAGCAACCCCAGATCATAACACTGCCTCCAGAGGCTTGTACAGTGGGCACTATGCATGACGGGTGCAATGGCAAGTTTTTTTTTGGCCAGGCAGTGTACCTCATATCACCCCCAAGGAGACGGGCTAATTAATTGATTGCCCCGTAAAGGACCAACTAGCCAAGTGTTTCTATCAGCAGAATGATCCTTGGGACAACCTCCTACATTCAGTTCAGTTGGCCTATAGTATACATACTAGCACAGAATACGAACCCTTCTTCCTAGTACATGGACGGGAAGCATGCATGCCCTTCAACCTGTTGTTTTCTACACTAGAACCTTCCTCCTCGGCCTCTGCATCACCCCGTCCCTTTGAACTGATTATTGAATTGACTATTATCAGTCAACCTTTAGTCTAAACCGGGCCGGCCAGCGAAGGATGGGCACCCCCTCTCTAGCCAGGTTCCTTCCGAGATTTCTTCCCACTGGGGAGTTTTTTCTCGCCACTGTTCAGTGTTTTTTCTCCCCATACCGGGGAGTTTTTTACCTCATTTTGCTGGTTGGGGGCTAAGGCCTGTTTTTTTTGCTCGACTTCCTTCTGTTTCCCTGTGCAGCGTCTTTGTGACAGTTCTCTGTAAAAAATGCTATACAAATAAAATTTAATTGAATATACGTAGGTACTCCAGCAGAGTATGCTGCAACAGTGTGCCGTAAACTGCAGCTGTGTAAACCGGATTAGCCATGAGCAGAGACAGCAGGCTCATTTCCAACAGAAGGTGCAGTATTATAAAAGACTGAAATACTCATAGTATAAAGAAGGTGACCTGGTCTGGCTGGAAGATCCAGGCCATTCTAGACTCAAACTGACCCCATGATGGAGGGGACCCTACATTGTCATTGTGGCCAAGTAGCCTGCGGAGGGTGATGGTGTAGTGTATGCCGTAAGGAGGCAGCATATGGCAGAGTGGGAAATTTCCCAGGGAAATTAGCACCCGCCAAATGTAGGTAGATTTCAGAATTGTCGGGTAAATGTATCAAACCTACCCGCCACAGTGGCATGTAGCAATGTGGATATAAAAAATTTTAAAAAACATCAGCGTCCGTATTCGCAACACATTTTATCTTACCATTACAAGTTCTCCTATGTGGCAGAAAAGGTTCCTAGTTAAGAGTTTAATCTTAAAATCTATTCACAAAGCTGCTGAGACCAATTTTTACTAAGGAATGAGGAGGACTCTTAAGCTAAGAGAAAGGGCGGGGTTGACCTCGCTATGGATGACGTTGTGTTTCATGAACATGCTTACTTATAGAATAAGGATGAAGTCGACTTAATTTTAGTTGGCGAACATCAACAGGAAACCGTATGAATTGTCGGATGGTGCGGGGTCTGCAGAGGGCATTTATTGTTTGGTGTAATATTCTAATGACTGAGATATTCCCAGTTTGTCTGCGCTGCATTAATGCATTTTATCTGTGGCCAAGTAGCCTAGCCTAGCGTAGATTTGACAAAACCTTGATCTCATTAGGTTGTGCCTGATTTATGTTCTCCTGACCTTTTGATTTTGTTTCTTGCCTTCGCTTTTTGGATTGTGTTTTTGTACTTTTGCCGTGATCACCTGGTTTTGACTACTGCCTGTTCCTGACTACGATTCTGCCTTTTCCTCGTGGCTTTTGCCACTAATAAACTTCGGTTTATTTTTCAAGTACTGTCTGCACTTGATTCCCTACTGTAGAGTTGTAGTACTCGAGACTGGTCTTGGTCTCGAGACCGGTCTTGAGACCATATTTTGAAGGTCTCGGTCTTGTCTTGGAATCGACTGCATTTTGACTTGGTCTTTTCATGGTCTCAAGACCGGTCGAGACCAGGGGCGTGTCCGGGGGGGTGGGGGGATGTGGCACCCGCAGAAATTTGATTGGCCACCACGGAAAACTAGTTACAGATGACAAAAATATGCAAAAATATGCTACTATTTGATATCATTGATTTATAGGTTTAGTGGACGGAAACTTTGCTAGATTGCTAGATAAAACCACACATTAACGATTTAAATATTAATTTACCTCAAAGCATAGGCCTGGCTGTAAATAATGTTAGGCTAACCACTTATTTTTTCCTGTACCCCAAGTCGCATCACATACATCACAAAGACCGACAGCCAGCTCACTCACCAGAGTCTGTCTGCACTCTGCAGTTGAACACTGAACAGTAACAGTGCCATTATGTGGGTCTCACGAGTCGTTGTGTTACAATCGCAATAATATTTTGTAGCTCAACTGAAACTGCTACTGCAGGAGAAACACAGCCCCTCTCTTTGTCAGACGTTCAGTCTCACTGTGAGAAGGCGCGAACGTTATTGTTCAGTAAGTATTAACCTATATGAACCAGATTCTTATAAATATGCATAATTAGGCCTCTATAATTTTCCATTTTCTTTTTCATCCCCAGTGAACTATAGTCGTCCATGGATGGCTAAATTGTGTTGGAAACGCGTCTTGGAAGCCTTTTCAATGGCATTTTGTGGCATTTCGCGCACTGGGTCAGATTATACCAAACTGTTTATCTATATGTCACGTTTTCGGTCAAGGATGTTCGCCAAATTCAATAAACCTATGATCTGCGTTAGGTTACCTGATCCTGAGGTAAAAGGTAACTAGATAAGGAAACGTTACTGTGGCGAGGTGAGCACCACCGCTCTAGTGCAAAGACAGAAACCACGCAGGTTGGTGGAGAGAACACGGTTTTTATTCGTGTCTCTCTCTGATCTCTTACAAACACACAACACACAAAACACACGTTTTTCAGCTCTTTTCCCTGCAGATGTTCCGGCCGGCTTTTATGCACTCAGGCTCACTGTCGAACAATCAAGGCAATTGGTTAATTGATACAAACAATAATACAATCAATCGTTACCAATTGCATGATTCCCGAGAGCTGTGTCGGCTCCACAAACCACACGCGTTCACTCTCTCTCTTGCCGGCAGCGCCTAAAACCACGCCCCCCTACCACATACCCCCACCGCCCGACTTAGGCCGGGAAGCCATCCGGCCGATGACCGACCCCCCCCTCCTCCTCCCCCACCGGGCGAGAGAGAAAGTCCGCCACCACCATCTGCGCTCCCGGCCTATGAATCACCTTGAAATTAAAAGGCTGTAAAGCCAGATACCAACGAGTGATTTGGGCGTTAGTATCCTTCATGCGGTGAAGCCATTGGAGGGGAGCATGGTCCGAACAAAGGGTGAATGGGCGACCCAGTAGGTAATAACGGAGGGACCCGACCGCCCACCGAATGGCCAGACACTCTTTCTCGACCGTGCTGTACTTAGCTTCGCGTTGTGATAGTTTCCTGCTAATGTACAGCACTGGTCGGTCGACCCCCTCCACCTGCTGCGTCAAAACGGCCCCCAGCCCTCTGTCCGATGCGTCTGTCTGCACATTAAAAGGGAGAGAGAAGTTAGGGGTGAACAGGAGTGGTTTCCCACAAAGAGCTTCCTTCACCCGCTCAAACGCCTGTCGGCACAATTCCGTCCACTGGACCGGATCTGAGGCACCTTTCCGAGTCAAGTCGGTTAGGGGACTGGTCAGCTCCGAGAAGGCAGGAATAAACCTTCTGTAGTAGCCAGCCAGCCCCAAAAACCTCCTCACCTCTTTTTTTGTCTTGGGTCGGAGGCAGGTCGCAATCGCTGCGGTTTTGTCCACTAGAGGCCGCACCTGTCCACTTCCCAAGTGGTACCCCAAATACCGTACCTCCGCTCGGCCAATTGCACACTTCTTTGGGTTAGCCGTGAGCCCCGCCTGTCTCAGGGACTCTAACACCGCCCCCACATGCCGCACATGCTGAGCCCAGCTGTTGCTGTGGATGATAATGTCATCCAGATAGGCTGCAGCGAAAGCAGCATGCAGACGCAGCACCCTGTCCATGAGACGTTGAAATGTGGCAGGGGCCCCGAATAACCCAAACGGAAGTGTCCGAAATTGGTACAACCCGTCCGGAGCGGAGAAAGCCGTTTTTTCCTTGGACTCTGGAGACAAGGGAATCTGCCAGTAGCCTTTGGTTAAATCCAGTGTCGAAAAAAACGAGCTGTGCCCAGCCGATCCAAGAGTTCGTCGACCCGAGGCATTGGATAGGCATCAAAACGTGACACTTCATTCACCTTACGATAGTCTACACAGAACCGAATAGATCCATCCGGCTTACCCACTAGCACGATGGGACTATTCCAGGCACTGTTAGACTCCTCTATTACCCCCAATTCCAGCATTGCCTTTATTTCTGCCTGAACCAATTTCTTTTTATGTTCCGGTAGTCTATAGGGCCGTGAACGCGCCGTCACGCCCGGGGTTGTCTCAATGTGGTGGTTTATGAGGTTAGTGCGACCTGGTAGAGGGGAAAACACATCCGCAAACCGCGTTTGCAACAAGGCAAGATCCGCTCTCTGGTTCGGTAGGAGATGGCTATCCGAAAGGGGTGAGGTTTGATCGGTAGAATTTGGTACCTCAGGCCCCAGCTCATCTCTCTCCTGATCTACCGTGACCAGAGAGACCGGTACCACCTCTTTCCATGCTTTTAGTAGATTGAGGTGATAAATCTGTTTCGCCCCCTCTCTATCAGATCGCACCACCTCATAATCGACTTCCCCCACTCGTCGTGTAACCACGAAGGGTCCTTGCCACTTGGCGAGTAATTTTGTGCTGGACGTCGGGAGTAATACCAGGACTTTATCTCCCGGTGAAAATTGACGTAGCTTAGTTCCTCTATCGTAGTGCTTCTGCTGACGTTCCTGAGCCTCGAGCAAATTCTCCCGTGACAATCTACCCAGTGTATGGAGTTTTGCTCGCAGGTCCATGACGTACTGAATTTCGTTTTTACTGGGACTTGGACCCTCCTCCCAGCTTTCCTTAACTAGATCCAAGATACCCCGTGGTCGCCTACCGAACAGCAATTCAAAGGGAGAAAATCCCGTGGAGGCCTGGGGAACCTCTCGCACTGCAAACAAGAGAGGAACTAACCACTTATCCCAATTTCGGCTATCATCGTGTACGAACTTCCGAATCATAGACTTCAAAGTCCTATTAAAACGCTCCACGAGCCCATCTGTTTGCGGATGGTATACGCTGGTTTTAATAGCCTGAACCCCCAATAATTCATATAATTCACATAATGTGCGTGACATAAACGAAGTGCCTTGATCCGTCAGAATCTCTTTCGGGATTCCGACGCGGGAGATTATCTGAAACAAAGCCTGCGCAACACTCTTAGCCGAAATATTGCGTAACGACACTGCTTCGGGATACCTAGTTGCATAATCCACCAGAACTAACACAAATCGGTATCCCTGCGTGCTTCTGTCAAATGGCCCGATGAGATCCATGCCCACTCTATCAAAAGGGACCTCAATTAACGGTAGAGGGCGCAACGGCACTTTTGGGATGGCCGGGGAATTCACTAGCTGACAGTCTGGGCAGGACGCACACCACCGACGTACGTCCGCCCAAATGCCCGGCCAATAGAACCGGGCCATTATCCGGTTTAGTGTTTTCTCATACCCTAAATGACCAGCCATGGGGTTGTAATGAGCCGCCTGGAAAATCATTTCCCGGCGGCTTTTAGGTACCAACAACTGGGTCATCTCCTCACCTGTCTGAGTGTCACGACTCACTGTGTACAATCTGTCCTTAATGATTACAAAATATGGGTGAGTGCGTGCAGCGTCAGGGCGCACCAGCTGACCATCCACATACACGACCTGATCAAAGGCAAAGCGTAGGGTGTCGTCGCGAGACTGCGCGAGTGGGAAATCCTCCACGGGGTGGAACACCGGCACCTGGGGAGTCTCCACCGGAGGCTCTCCCGGAGCCGTCCCCCCCCCCGGCAGTGTCGGGCGACCCCGCGTCACCACTGTCAACTGCACACACGTCACACTTCCCTAGCGGTCGTGATCAGCTTCTCAGCTACCTGTTTAAACCCCGCCCAATCCGTGCCAAAAATCAGAGGGTGCGAGAGGCGGGAGCTAACCGCAGCCTCTAGAATATGCTTTTTTTCTTTGACATGAATTTCCACTGGCACTATAGGGTACTTGTGTATATCCCCATGCACACACCTAATAGATACCCAACGTGCCGTCACCAACGCCTCTGGCCGAACCAGGCTCTGTAGGATCATGGACTGCATCGCCCCTGAGTCCAACAGTGCCCGGTGTTCACTCCCTTGCACCCTTACCGGAATGCAGTACGCCCCGTCTAGATCGGGAGCGGAGGTGGGCGGGCCGACGACACGGACCACCTGCCCCACCTCCATGAGCGGACAATCGCGGCGCAGGTGGCCCGGCTGTCCGCACCGCCAACACCCCGGTCCAGGCGTCTGAGGAGCTCCCTGTGGGCCGGACTGCACCGCCACTGAGCCTGAGAGGGGAGAAGGAGGAGAACAACCAAATGGGTTAACACGAGGGAAGGAGGGGTTTTGGGGACGGGAAACGGGAAGGGAAACGGGAAGGGGAACAGCATGGGTGATGAATTTTTTTTTTTGGGGCGCTGGCTCCGGCTTCTGCTGCTGGGTGAAGGGGTGTTGTGCCAGGTGGTCCTCCGCCAGGGTGACGGCGACGTCCAGGTTGGTGGGCCGGTGGCACTGGACCCAGCTGGCCGTATACAACGGCAACCCTGCGGTGAAGCGCTCGAGGACCACCTGCTCCACGACTCCAGCAGCGGACCGTAGTTCCGGCTGTAGCCAGCGCCTCGCCATGTCCGTCAGCCGCTGGGCGTAGGCAAATGGCCGGTCCTCTCCCGTCAGGGTGGTCTCCCGGAAGCGACGTCGGTGGTCCTCCGGGCTGAATCCCATTCGGTCGAGGACCGCCTTCTTCAGATTTCTGAAGTCCTTCCTAGCGGCTGCCGGCAGGCTATGCGCCGCCTGTTGCGCCTCCCCTGATAAGAGGGGCAGGAGACGTACCGACCACTCTTCCAGTGGCCACCGGCACGTCTCCGCTGCCACCTCAAACGCCTCGAGGAAGGCCTGAGCGTCATCGTCCGCTGTCATCTTCGGAAGGTGGAATTTCGGGGACGAGACGCTCTGCCTTCCCCTGGAACCCCCGGCAGCAGCCAGCTGTAACAGCGCCTGTGTCTGGAGGCTAGACTGCTCCCGCAGGGCTTGCATCTGCTCGGCGTGAGCAGCCGACTGTTGCACCTGCATCGCAGCTAGCCCCTCCAGTAATTTTCCCAGCGCTGTTACTGATATTGGCTGCTCCTGGCTGTTATCCATGGCTTATAAAAAACCGTCCTGTCTTCTGCACCGTTTCGCTTTTATATCCCCGTACGGGCCACCACTGTGGCGAGGTGAGCACCACCGCTCTAGTGCAAAAACAGAAACCACGCAGGTTGGTGGAGAGAACACGGTTTTTATTCGTGTCTCTCTCTGATCTCTTACAAACACACAACACACAAAACACACGTTCTTCAGCTCTTTTCCCCGCAGATGTTCCGGCCGGCTTTTATGCACTCAGGCTCACTATCGAACAATCAAGGCAATTGGTTAATTGATACAAACAATAATACAATCAATCGTTACCAATTGCATGATTCCCGAGAGCTGTGTCGGCTCCACAAACCACACGCGTTCACTCTCTCTCTTGCCGGCAGCGCCTAAAACCACGCCCCCCTACCACAGTTACTTTACCCACGGTTTACCAATCATATCAAATGTAAGTAAATTTTACATGAACCTAATCGTTATATTACTATATTATGACTAATAATTAATAATAATAATAATAATACATTGGACTTATATAGCGCTTTTCTGGGTACTCAAAGACGCTTTACATAAAAAAAAAAAAAAAATAAATAAGTAAAATAAAAATGAAAATCCAAAAAATTTATAAAAGATTGACAGTTATTTATAGAAATGAATTGATGTCTGTCAGAGAGGTAGGATCTGAACCAGGAGAGGGCAGTGCCAGTGATGCCAAGGGTGGATTTGAGACGTGTGATGAGTGTGGAATGGTTGATGGTGTCAAAAGCAGCACTGAGGTCGAGGAGGATGAGGATGTTGAGGGAGCCGGTGTCAGAGGATAGCAGAAGGTCATTTGTCACTTTGATGAGGGCAGTCTCTGTGCTGTGTTTGGAGCGGAAACCAGATTGGAAATGTTCGTAGAGGTCATTTGAGTCCAGATAGGCAGTGAGTTGCTTGGCGACGACTCGTTCCAGAACTTTAGACAGGAAAGGCAGGTTGGAGATGAGCCGGTAGTTGTTAGGGGAGTCTGGGTCAAGACCAGGTTTTTTGAGTATGAGGGTGACTGCGGCAAGCTTTAGGGTAGAGGGGACGTGGCCAGAGGAGAGGGAGGAGTTTACAGTCTTAGTGATGAGTGGGCAGAGAATGGGGAGGCAGGCCTTGAGGAGGATGGTTGGGAGCGGGTCCAGGGGGCAGGTTGAGGACTTCATGCCTGCAACCACGGAGGATAGGTCAGATGGGGTGATGTTGATGAAAGAGGAGAAGGAGTGTCCAGTCAGTAGCGGGGGGTCAAGTTCGGGTCCAGGGGGGGAGGAGGTGGCCAACTGGTTGTGGATTGTGTCGACTTTGTTATGGAAAAAGGATAGGAAATTATTGCATTTATCGACAGTGAAGGAAAGGGAGATAGTGTCCATGGGTTTGAGGAGTTTGTTGATGGTGGAGAATAGCACTCTTGGGTTGCCACTGCCAGACTGGATAATTCCAGAGTAGTAAGAGGAGCGGGTGGTGTTGAGGGTGTCTTTGTATAGCTGTAGATGTTGTTTGTATGCCTCTGCATGGACGGTGAGACCGGTTTTCTTGGCGAGCCGTTCCAGTTGACGTCCCTTGGACTTTAGGTGGTGTAGCTCATCAGTGTACCAGGGGGCGGAGTGTGTGAAGGAGACAGATCTGGATTGGATGGGTGCAAGCTGGTCCAGGCAGGAGGACAGTGAAGTGTTGTAGATATTAACCAGTTTAGTGGGAGAGACATTCTGGGTGAATGAGGAGTCAGAGATGACCTCAGAAAGGCATAAGGAGAAAGAAGAAGGGTTGATGGACTTGAGGTTCCGAAAAGTTATGTTGCGTTTCTGCTTCTCATGGGAGGTGGGAGTGTCGATTTGGAAGGTGATGGCCAGATGGTCAGAGATAGTGAGGTCAGTGCTGGACAGGTGGCTGATGGTGGTGCCGGTGGAACAGACCAGGTCTAGGGTGTGACCTTTACTGTGGGTGGGGAAATCTACCTGTTGGGTGATGTTGAAAAATGCCAGGATTTCCAGGAGTTCTATTGCTGTTTTGCAGTCCGTGGAGTCGACGTGGATGTTAAAGTCGCCCAGGAGTAGAACGGATGGAGATATGGCACAGAGCTGCGTAAGAAATTCAGACAGGTCGGAAAGAAAGGCAGGGTTAGGCTTGGGGGGACGGTAAATGACTGCAATGACAAGGGGTTTGGGGCCAGACAGTTTAAAGGAAAGGGATTCAAATGAAGGGGGGGCCTGGATGGAAATTGCGCTAATTTTGATGTTAAGTCGGTGGATGATGGTAATTCCACCACCCGCGACCATCCAGGCGAGGTTTGTCCATGTATGAGTATCCAGCGGGTGTTGTTTGATTTAGTGAGAAGTAATCAAGTGGTTTTTGCCAGGTTTCAGTGAGGCATAGGAAATCCAGTTTGAGGTCTGTTATAAATTCACTGAGAATGAGTCCTTTGTTATTGAGTGAGCGGGTGTTGAAAAGTGCAAGTTTGAGATGGGATAGATTTTTGATGGGTTGAGAAGCCTTGGCTAAGGCTCTCAGACAGTCAGTGCGCACGTGCTGCTTGTGATGATGTCGTGCCGTTGTAACAGGACACCGACTGGACCACAGAGAGGGGATGGAATTTTCAGAGTAAACAAACTTGTGTCGGCTGCCTCTGTGGACTTATCGGGGCCGACGCAGAAGTCCATGTTCCCTGATGATGGAATTATATCCTGGAGTGCTTGGCAGATATAGACGAAGGAGTTTGTTTGTGGAATAGCTGTTCATCATACTATCCAGAGGGGGAAATTAGCCTAGCCCCGCTAGCCACTAGCCAAGCGACGCTAGCCGGTAGCCCAGCCCCGCAAGCAGATAGCAGAGCGTTGCTAACCAGTAGGCTAGCGTCATTAGCGGGTGGCCGCGAGCAAGGCTCCCAGAGACAGAGAGCTGACAGGCAGAGAAGGACAGTCCAGAGCATATCAGGACACCAGGAAGTCTTGGATCTTGCCTGGGCTAGCAGTCTGCTACCCAGGCTAACAGCGAGTGAAGGTGAGCTGGCCCACTATGCTAGCTAGCTCTGGTAGCAAACAACAGTAGCTCACTGTGTAGGCAGCGGTCCTAGCAACAAAGGCTAACCGCACCGCACAGCAGGGAGGCTGTCTGGGGAAATACCTCACAGCGGTAGTGAAGGGCATTTTAAATCCAACTGTGGTGGATCGATGGATGGATAAACTCTCAGCGGCAGTGGAGGAATATGATCCGACTGTGGTGGATCGATGGACGGATCCAGCAGCAGTACGGTCCCCGCTTTGCCGGAGGCGTTGATAACAGCTGGTGGTAGCCGGTAGCAGGTAGGTGCAGCAACAGGTAGACAGTCGAGGTGGTCGTAGGATTAGGACTCAAAAATTCAAATAAATAAGTTAAAAGTTTAAAAGTTAAAAAGTCGAGACGGAAAGGATAGCAATGTTTATAGTTAAAACAATTTAAAAACTGGCAGATAAACTAGCACGATAAACTCAGATTCAGACGGAGAAGCGGCGAACAAACAACGCCAGCGTCCTCTCCCGACTATACCATTAACCTAATCGATATCCAAAGACAACGTTTAATCTAGCCGCATTTTTTTTTATTTAAACGTTAAATTTAACGTTTAAATAAAAAAAAACTCTATGGGAATTAGGGGGTGGGACTAGATTTAGCTGTAAATTATGCTGGAACAGTATGGAATACATGGTTGGTAAAATGGATCACTTTAAGGGTTGTTTCTCCTGACAAATTTTCCTATTGAACTCTATGGAAAAATAAGTCAGGAGAAGAATCCCTTCAAGTTATCCATCCATATCTACTGTATTTCTGGTAGCAGAGTGATGGTTTAAGGCTTGTTTGATACGTCAGACCCTTGATGACTTAGAGCCATTTAGCCAACCATGTGTTCCATACTGTTCCAGTGTAATAAACAGCTAAATCTAGTCCCACCCCCTAATTCCCATAGAGATCCATTAAAATGCAGTAACGTTATAGTATCGCTTGTAAGAGTACCAGAAAATAAGATATCAAGAGTCTTTTGATGTTGTTGGGTCACAGACATCAGGAAGTCATGGCATGCAAAGGATATGCCACCAAATATAACAAATGATTTTAACTAACTTGTGTAACTTTCTAACCAACCTGATCTCATGTGAATTCGGCAATATGTACCGATTGTTAGTGTCTCAAAAAACGGTACCTGTTTCCGAATTTTGCACAAGCGCCCACATGAGCCTGTACTGGGAACTACTGACTAATGCTCAGTTGTAGAGTGTAAGGAGATTTTGTGAAAGATACATAGTGAGAGAGAAGCTTGTGATAGAAAAATATAGTTGTGCAAATATAGATTTTTTAAATCTTAACAGTTCGGGCATGAGCCCAAGTTCCGTGAACTCCTGTGAGGTTATGTTTAGGGGTTGTGGGTGGGGTACGGGAATCACTAACTCACGCAGGGCGTGTCTTGCCAAGAAAAGCAGTGGGAAGCGTGACGTCATATACTACTACCCTCACACGTGATGTTTTCGGCCTATCACAGCCCCTAGCTTGTGCAAAATTCGGAAACAGGTACCGTTTTTTGAGACACTAACAATCGGTACATATTACCGAATTCACATGAGATCAGGCTCTTCTAACTTGTGTGTCAGTGATCACAGGTGTATTCACTTTTGTCTTTCTAAAGCATGTTTTTGAGTGTTCATAAGAGGGAACAGTCTACTTGTCAACTTAGAAATAATGCAATTATTGAGAGGTGGTACAATTTTGAATCATTTGACATTTAAGTGACAGGGCTGTACTCACTTCTGTTGTATACTGTACATCAGTATTTTCACAAAAATAATGCTTTCTTTATTAAAATTCCTAAATAATGCTTTCTGTGTTCAGAACTTTAGCAAGGAAATGGTGTCACTATGATGGTAGACCAACACAATTACAGTCATGGTCTTGAATTGGACTCGCATTGGTCTGGTCTCAGTCTTGGTCTTGACTCGGTCTCGGTTTAGGTGGTCTCGACTACAACACTACCCTACTGCACCCTGACAATAATACCCTCGCGATTGATACCTTTTTTAAAGCTTGATGTTAATAAATGTTTCTAAAATAGGCCTATTGACTCGGCTCGATACCGAGGCGGATTGCCTGCAGAAATTTGCGTTCCATTTACTATCGCTAAAGCAATTCTAGCAAGACCACCAGTGTTGCACAGTAAAACAAAACAAACTGACTAACAGCCTACACTCTGAGGAGAAAGTGACAGCTCCGGACAGCTCGCTCTAACATTATTTGTGTTCGTTCATAAAAACAGCAAACGTTAGCTAACTTAGCCTATAGTATTAGATAGGCTAATACCTCATTTATATCTATCTATAACATGGAATGTACGTATGTAATAAATTTATACACAATGTTTGACTGTTTGACCTGTAATACATGATGTAGCCTAATAAATAGCCTAATATTTTATTAGAGCTACTAAACATGAGTATGCATTTTCTGTAAGGTAAACGAGCCCCAAACCATCACTCTGTTGCCAGATATGGAGTAGATGTGGATGGATCACTTTAAGGGTTGTTTCTCCTGACTTTTTTCCCCATAGAGTTCTATAGGAAAATGAGTCCGGAGAAATAACCCTTGCAGTGATCCATCCACATCTACTCCATATCTGGCAACAGAGTGATGGTTTGGGGCTCGTTTGATAGCTCAGACCCTTGATAACTTACAGCCATTTAGCCAGCCATGTGTTCCATACTGTACCAGTGTAATTTACAGCTGAATCTAGTCTCACCCCCCCAATTTCCATAGAGATCCATTCAAATGCAGAGAGGTTATAGTATCGCTTGTAACAGTACCTGAAAATAAGATATCGACAGTTTTTTGATGTTGATGGTCACAGACTTCAGGAAGTAACAGCATGTAAAGGATATGCAACCAAATATGAAATATGATACTTTAAAAATACGTTAAAGCAAAGGGTATGAATACTTATGTAAATGAGAAATTTTATTTTTTTATTTTTAATAAATTTGCAAAAATCTCAAAAAAACTTTTTTCACATTGTCATTATGGGGTGTTGTGTGTAGAATTTTGAGGGAAAAAATGAATTTAATCAATTTTGGAATAAGGCTGTAACAGAACAAAATGTGGAAAAAGTGAAGCGCTGTGAATACTTTCCGGATGCACTGTATATACAGGGTTGATAAACACTCAAAGCGCTGTATTGCTACTAGTGTGATATATTTTGCGTTAGCTAAAGATCGGATGTAGCTACCTGCCTGCGGACAACATTTTACAATTCGACCACTGTAGCTAACCATTGACAGCAAGCAAACATAGCCTAAGGCTGGCGTAGGTAGAGAACATTAGCTAACGCAAAATAGTCACACTAGTAGAATACAGCGTTTTGAGTGTTTATCAACCCTGTATATAGCTAACTAACGTATATAACTATACCTGGTCCGTGTAACGTTTTTCAATTTGATTACCTGATGCATATAAGCTATCTCAAATTGATTCGCCAAGGTAACTCATGTGCCTGGCTTAGCAACCCACTGGATTTGCAACTGACTTGGCTGGTCACTGGCATTCCTAGGCTGGTCACTCACGCACAAACACAATAAAAAACAAACACCAACCAACTCACAAAACATTTGTCTAAAAATGGCAAATGTAATCATAGTAAATAAACCATAGGCTATGCGAGTAATTGTGCAGATGTCAGTCAACAGCAACACTAACAGCATCAGTGTTTACCCCAAATGTATCGAGGCTAGCCTACAGCAGTAGATGAATTGGATAAATCTGAAAGCTCATCCAATGACACAATGTCTAAAAGGCTACTGCCTACATTCTCAGCACTGAATAGTAGGATTGTTCCTGTCCAAAAGTTAAATAGTTCTGCCCCATGTTGGATTCCGACCGAGATCGCAGGGTATAGCCTAAGCAGGAATTCCACTGGGCTACCTAGATATCATAAAGTTTAATGCTCGATCGGTTTTGCTTCATCATTCAAATATTTAAACAGATTTTTAACGTGGCAATAAAACCAGTGGACTGTAATTAATCAATTAGGAGCTATGGTTTTTATTTTTAATGGGGTAAAATGACATGTAGGTAGGCTAAATATTTTACTTTGACAAGCCAGTTGTGGATCTCTTATCCACGGTGGCCCCCTAGTGGTAGTCGTCGACATCCCAATTACAGTAGGCCTATTCATATTTCTCTGAAATTATAAATTACAGGTTAAACCCCAAAAGTTCTGTAACCTTCATCTTGGCACAGCCACAGACAATAAAATGCATAAAACCCACCGTTTCTAGTCTACATCAAAAATCATTTTCCCATATAGGAACAATAATAGGCTAGGCCTACCTGATATTATTGAAAAGTTGTAGGCTATAAACAAACTTTCGGTTATAGTTCGCCAATGTCCAATGAAGTTGACATTTCCACAGTGACCACCTATCGCACGTGTGGCTGTAATAGCCTACATTGCTGTGGATGTAAAAACATAGCCTACCTTTTAACGTAGGCCTATTCAAGTGCTATAGAGCCTATAGCCTACACACAATAGGCTACGTATTTTTATGCCTAGGCTACATATAGGCTTATTGTGACATTTATTCTGCTGCAAATGTCTGACGGTAGGCTATAGGCCTCTTCTTCAATTCGAAGTTTAAAACATGGATGTGCTGCAGTAAATCGTTTTTGAGATATGACACTTGGGCTAAATAAGACAAGTAGCCTAGCAAATAGATGAAAATTGCTTCTGGTGGGCCAAAGTTAATGAGGTTAATGATTTCCTCAGTCCTTCGCTTGAATTGAACGACTGTTGCCTCGTGGATAGCTGCAGACTCAAACTGCAAATGCAAGAGAGATGATAAATTAGCCTAATTCAGAAATTGTAAAACATAAATAAATCGTCAATCCAGTGGGTTGCCATGCTAGGTACGCGAGTGACCAGCCTAGGAATGCCAGTGACCAGCCAGGTCAGTATGCAAATCCAGTGGGTTGCTAAGCCAGGCACATGAGCTACCAGCCTCGGCGAATCAATAGAGGGCTTCTCATTTACCACCACCGGCTTATCAGATGCTAGATCATTTGCCAGCTTCGAGTAAGATATGCTCCTCTCAGTAGTCTTATTTTTGGCACTTATCCTGCACCCTGAACGTCAAGGTAAAAGGCTAAGCCAGCGACTAATAAGAAAGAAGTCTGTTATCGCTACCCTACGGTCATGGTTGAGTACGTCCATTGATCGTTGATATTAGAAACTACCCCGGTTTACCCACCCACGCCAATAATGCAATTTTCAACTATCAAAAGACAAATGGTAAATCAAAAAATTTGAAAAACGAGTTTGAATGGTTCATTTTCCTTTTATTTCAGGGATTAAAAAATGGAAATTGAAATATTGAATTCAATTGTCAATTTTTCAATTTGAGATGCATCAGGAAATCAAATTGATAAACGTTACACGGACCAGGTAAGTATATAGTTATATAGGTACGTTAGTTATATACAGGGTTGATAAACACTCAAAGCGCTGTATTGCTACTAGTGTGACTATTTATATAGCCTACCATCAGACAGTTGCAGCAGAATAAATGTCACAATAAGCCTATATGTAGCCTAGGCATTTGAGAGTGTGGTGTTTGTTTTTTTATTGTGTTTGTGCGTGAGTGACCAGCCTAGGAATGTCAGTGACCAGCCAAGTCAGTTGCAAATCCAGTGGGTTGCTAAACCAGGCACATGTTACCTTGGCGAATCAATTTGAGCCTATATGCATCAGGTAATCAAATTGAAAAACGTTACACAGACCAGGTAAGTATATAGTTATATACGTTAGTTAGCTATATACAGGGTTGATAAACACTCAAAACGCTGTATTCTACTAGTGTGACTATTTTGCGTTAGCTAATGTTCTCTACCTACGCCAGCCTTAGGCTATGTTTGCTTGCTGTCAATGGTTAGCTACAGTGGTCGAATTGTAAAATGTTTTCCGCAGGCAGGTAGCTACATCCGATCTTTAGCTAACGCAAAATATATCACACTAGTAGCAATACAGCGCTTTGAGTGTTTATCAACCCTGTATATAACTAACGTAGGCTATATAACTATATAATTACCTCGTGAACGTTACGGCTCGTCATCTGCACCACGGCGTGAATAACAGCGTTGCTGCACTTGCCACCGCTAGCTGAAGTCTAGCAGCTCTGTGATTGGCTAAATGCGAGTTCGACAGTTCCGAACGCTTCTACATTTCCTGGGAAGCCCGGATGCTTCACCTTTGGCCTAGTTAACATAAAATCTGAATTTTAGAACTTTGAATTTTGAGAGCTTTGTATTTATGGATCTGAATTTTGAAAATCTGAATTTCAGAAATTTGAATCAGAGAGATTTGTATTTATGGATCTGAATTTTGAAAATCTGAATTTCAATCTTTGTTTAAATGCAAATTTATGAAATACAGCACAAAAAAAGTTTATGAAAAGTCACACGTATATAATTCAAATATACTAAATTCAAATTCAAATACTTTTGTCAGTTATTGAGCTCCATACATTAGGCTAATTATTTTATGCGTATTATGTATGTACTGTATGTGACTATTCTGAAATAAATGTATTCTTGTTGCAAATTTCTGAATGATACAGCCTCTTCTTCAATTCAAACTTTAAACCATAGATGTGCAGTGAATATTTTTTAGATATTGGGCTCTATCTTGATGATCTTAGCGCTTGGTCTAAACCAGCGGTCCCCAACCCTGTTCCTGGAGATCTACTATCCTGTAGGTTTTCATTTCAACCCTAATTTGGCACACTTGATTCTACTAATTAGCAGCTCAATGAGTGCATGAGTGCAATGCAATGAGTGCATTTAGGGCATGTCCAAGTCCACTTTTCAAGTTAGATGGCGTGTTTTTTGAGCGCTAAGTACGGCGCAAGGTGTAAATGGGCTGAACTTAGTCTCTTCATTAATTATAGGTGTGTCTTGGGCGTAACATGTAATAAACCAATCAAAATGTCATATCCCATTCCCTTTAAAAGCCGGAAAGTCTGCACACTCCTTTCACCTTCTCCACGTTTTATTACGTTACAGACATATTCTACAATAGATTGAGTTAATTTTTTGTCTCAAAATTCTACACAAAATACCCGATAAAGTTAAAACAGGTTTTTAGACATTTGTGCTAATTTATCAAAATGTAAAATATCATATGTGCACAAGTGTGCACACCCTTTGATATGACACCCAAAAGTGAGCTGAGGTGCATTTTGTTTCCACTGATACTGCTTGAGATGTTTCTACAACTTAATTGGAGTCCACCTGTGATAAATTCAATTGATTGGACATGATTGGGGATTGCCAACACCTGCCTATATAAGGTCCCACAGTTGACAGTGCATGTCAGAGCAAACTCCAAGCCATGGGGTCAAAGGAATTATCTGCAGACCTCAGAAACAGGATTGTGTCAAGGCATAGATCTGGAGAAGGGTACGGAAAAATCTCTGCAGCTTTACAGGTCCCAAAGAGCACAGTGGCCACCATCATTCGTAAATGGAAGAAGTCTGGAACCACCAAGAATCTTCCTAGACCTGGCCGCCCGGCCAAACTGAGCAATCGGGGAAGACGGGCCTTGGCCAGGGAGGTGAGCAGGAACCCGAGGGTCACTCTGACAGAGCTCCAGCGTATCCTTGTGGAGATGGGAGAACCTTTCAGAAGATCAACCATCCAGGCAGCACTCCACCAATCAGGCCTTTATGGTAGAGTGGCCAGACGGAAGCCCCTCCTTAGTAAAAGGCACATCACAGCCCGCTTGGAGTTTGCCAAAAGGCACCTAGAGGACTCTCAAACCATGAGAATCAAGATTGAAATCAAAATTGAACTTTTTGGCCTGAATACCAAGCGTCACGTCTGGAGGAAAGCAGGCACCGCTCATCACCTGGCTAATACCATCCCTACAGTGAAGCATGGCGGTGGCAGCATCATGATGTGGGGATATTGTTCAGCAGCGGGAACGGGGCGACTAGTCCTGATAGAGGGAAAGATGAATGCAGCTAAGTACACCGAGATCCTTGAAGAAAACCTGCTCCAGAGCGCTCTGGACCTCAGACTGGGGCGAAGGTTTACCTTCCAACGTGACAACGACCCGAAGCACACAGCCAAGAGAACAAAGGAGTGGCTTCGGAGAAAGTCTGTGCATGTCCTTGAGTGGCCCAGCCACTATATTGTTCAGGGCACTCATGCTGCTGGTTTTTATAATATTGACGAATTTTATATTCAGGATAATTTTGTTTGTGGTCATCACCATGGAGACGCATTCGCAACATATGCTCGGGAATGTCCATTGGATCTGCAGCTACAAAGTTTACCACTATTTTATACAGTCTATGGTTTACCATTGCTCTTCACTGGAGTTGATGATGTCGGGACCGATCTAGGACTGCAGGCAATCTTCAAAGGGCCACCAGGGAAAGCAAAGGAGAAGATAATGTGGGGGTGGAAATATTAATCCCTATTTCACAATGTGATCTTGATATCTTATATGCAAGCTTGTGAGCGCCCCTGTGTGTAACAGACAGGATGGTGTACACACGTTTTGCACATGCCTATGCCACATACTTATATTGCGCTGTTAAAATAACATAGAATTAACTGCTACATGACTTTAGACCAGGTTTGTGGTGGTAGCAAAGACACTTGCGTTTTGGTTAGCGCCGGGTGTAAGATAGAGCCCATTGACCCTTAACCCCTTTGTGCAGATGCCTAGTGGCCATAGCGCCGGCAGCAAGATTTTGCTCAACTGAGACATTTGTTGCTCCTACAACCAAACTATGAGTGGAAACCACAAACTCCGTGTTTTATCGTGTTTTTACCTTATTCACGCGGCAGCCATCTTGAAATCGAAAGTGAGGCTGAGGTGGGAAAATTCTGGAAGTGAATGTCAGCCCTATCTACTGTGCACTGTCTCCTGCGTACAGTGCACTGGCAGAAGTGTGCACTGTTTAGCAGGCCGCCATACTATTTTCCAACCGCACAGTGGAAGTGTCGTAAGGGTCATAAGCAGATCAAAAGACATCCCACCAGTGTTGCCATATCCACGGTTTTACAGCTAAATTGGGTTACTTTAAAAGTGCAGTCACGGGTAAAAATGAAGTTGCAAAGCACGCACTTATTTTAAAAAGTTAAAACATGATGAATTCTATTTAAAATACATTGGTTTCGGTTAAAAATAGCCTAGAATTTGGGCTAGTTTTGAGTCACCATTTAGCTGTAAAGGCTTACAAGATCTGGCAACCCTGCGCCCCAGACCCTGCCATGTCACGTGTTGTATTTGAAGGAAAACGTCAGCGAAGCTGCACCTCATTTTTTTAAAACAAAGTTTCACGTCATATTTATGTGACCAAAATGTTTGTGTAATTCTTGAAAAGTGTGCTCCCGAATGTACTCAGCGAAACCCTATGACCAGAAAAAGAAGGACTGGACAATGACGTTACCCATGATTCTTTGCGATTGGAGGAAGTAAATAACCCATGGGACCAGCGCCGGAGATTTGAATGTTTGGGAGTGGATGCCGGTGACAGCTCCACATAGGTTTTAAATCTAGGTCTACGTCTTCATGTTTTGTTTTTTTTGTGTAATACTGGTCAAAATTAAATTACAGAAATATAACATACTCTACAATGGTCCTTTTTAAAAATCATATCAGACAATTGTGAGTTTTGGTAATTTTCGTATGGCTATGTTGTTGTAAGCGAACGTTGATGTCATTGTAGCCATCTGTTAGCTTGCTATAGCGCTCTATTCACTGTTTGCATAAACCGTTGGAAATTGACAGTTGATTTGCAATATTATATTAAATATTTTTATAGCTATCCTTAGCTATCACCATTGTGCAAAATTTTGTGAATAGCTACCTAGCTAACGTTGTCATGAAATTTCTTTTACCATGAAAAATCCCGACCTGTTTACATTCTCGGACAGATGTTAGGGAGATATGTTACATGTAGCCAATGAAGATGATAACTTTGGGACTAAACCGGCCACTTTCTATTTAGCTAATAAAACTCAAAAGTAGGCTAATGTTAAGCTAACTTAGATAACCAGTGAGCACAAGTGGCTTACACTAGGCCTACTAGTTCACTATTTTTCCTTCTTCTGTAAGGGGCTGCGCCACCGAGACACACTTCAAGAAGGCATACTTCAGCTTATATTACAATAAATAAATAACAATGAGAAGAAAATACTTCGGTTTATAGCCTACTTACAGAAAAAATAGGTCACTATTTTTAGGCTAACGTTAACAATTAGTAGTCCTAGTCCACTTGTGCTCACTGGATATCTAAGTTAGCTTACTTTTGAGTTTTATTAGCCAACAGTTAACTAAAAAGTGGCCTGTTTAGTCCCAACGTAACCATAGCCATACGTAGGCCTACGTGTAGCCTACAGTTTTTTATTTATTTTTTTAAAGGGTTTCCGCACTGTTATGGTTTTGAAAGCTCAGCACTATATGGCTATGATGCAGCTTTGGCAAAACCGGTCTGCAGCCGGTTTCTTTATTTCTTTTATTTTTTGTTTTCGAGGGTATAGGCTATTTCACGATATAATTTGTGGCGAAAGTGCCGCTGTGGTAACAGATTTCCCAAACATCCATCCGAGAATGTAAACAAGTAGCCTATCTAACGTTAGGGGATTTTCCATCGTAAGAAGAAATTGTATGACAACGTTAGCTAACTAGCTAATGCGTTAGACGCATACTATAATGTTTACTTAGTTAAATGTGCAGCACCTCTGTGGTCTAATAGAGGGGATGGTAGGGGGAAAACAATGTTTCTATTCCAAAAATCCAAAAAGAGGGCCCAAGAATGGGTAAGGACAATTCGACAAGTCTCCTTGTCGCAGCAATCACATTTACTCTCTCTCTCTGCTATTCGGCCGTGGGAAAAGCAAGTAGCTGCATCAGATCAGTATTATCTAAAAATGCACAAACCACAAAGATGCAGTAGCTAGCGTCTAGGCTATCAAAGCTCGTAAGAGGAAAACTGCAAAAAAAAGTGCCACATGTTCATACAACACGACTCATGCATAATTTAGGAAATTGTGATATGCATCTCTCGTGCACTGGGTTGTGTGTGGGGTATATGTGGGTTGTCTCTGTGACTGTTTAACTGTTTTAACTGAATTTATACACAGTCATTATTATGTGAAAAGCTAAATACAGGAATATTTTAAATAAACTTGAATCAGACAAATAACTGTGGTGGCTAGCGATTTTAATAGATACATACTGTTCCATCAGGTTTTTGGTTTAATTTATACAGTTTTGTAGGCGTGAAAATAAGGGCAGCTCTCTCCAGAGGTTGACACGTATGGGTTCAAGGTAAATAAATTAAATCAGCCTAACGTTACTCCAACTTGAGATTCCCCTAGTCCTGTCCTCCTGTCTTACTATAAAGTAGGCTACTAGCCTAACGTTACTAGTACTACTAATTAAACTAAGATAGTAGTAGCCTAGTGGCTGCGTCGCCCTGCTTCTAGGGTAGGCTAGTTCTTGATAAGTTTTAGTTTTGAAAATGGTCTCTGCAGCCACAGTCACAGGAATTGTTAAAAAGCTTAAATGCTGTGACAGGTGGAAGAAGGGACAGGTGCTTTGAAGCAGTTCAGTCAGATCTGAGCCTTTTATTCTCCTGAAATTACAGCCTCAGTGTGTTACGAAAATAGATTAACTGTAGGAAACTGACAGCCTGAATCTGTCGGGAGGCTGCAAGCTACCGCAGCGGAGGTAACGTTAGCTAGACTAGCTGCACTGTCATTGTGTTTCGAATCGTCAGTCGATGTGGAAGCTTCGCAGGATCTTACTGGTCAGAATAATGACATTATTTTTTGGTATTTTAGCTTGTTTTGCTAATGTCTTTGCAGCATTTTTAGGCACCACTAGCCTAACATTACTACAAGTCTTTTCATCTTGAGAAATAAACCACGTAGGCTAGCCTACTCACTGTTTTTTGCACGAGGCTGAAGTTGGTTCCTTATTCGCAGCTTCTTATTCATAATTCCCGATCCACCTTAAATTTCTTATTTGCGGCTGCTTGTTCGCAATTACACAGGCTGATTCAAAAGTTTTTAATGGCTTAAAATCGTCTTGGGCCACACAGTATACACAATCTGATCAAAAACGTCTTCGACGTAAAAAAAAAGCGAAGTTACTCACGCATAGCCTACACAGCACTGTCTATAAGTCCTTAATTCCAACTTGCAAGAACTAGGCCTGCCTTTAAAAGTATTGATATCAAAATGTAGCCAAGTTACGACTAACAATATTGCCTATCGTAGCTCACACTAAATAAACTACCTCTATTCCAAAGCAATGCTATCCAAACTTTCCTAAATTATTTAATGCAACTTGGCCCTGTGTTTCTTCATCTTACCATCTCAAGAGAATGTGGTCAATTAAACTGTATGTTCCACATCAAACTGCCAAATAAGAATAATTTATAGTGGAAATACTCTGATTCAGATGTGTTGCACTTAGAAATTAAACAGAAAAATTACTACACTATAGGGCATGTTTGAAAAATTGTCTGCATCCACTGCTTTGGGTCTATGAAAAGCACAGAATGAATAAAATGTATTATTATTATGTATTTATTTGGAATATTTGGATTTCTATTAAAACCTGTGTGGTCCAACAGAGCATAGATATCCTTGTGTTCACAAAATTCTGTTTGCAAATATAAATATTGGTTGCGTTCATAAAAATGCTATATGTACACTATTTTCTAGGTAAAAACATTACTACTTTTATCTGCATTTATTTATTCATCTCACCTTTCTCTATTGTACATGATGTTTCTTGATATAAATGTCTGTTTGTGAATTGTAATGAAATCTGTAGCAGCAGTTCACATTTTAAAACCTGTACATTTTCTAAAGTAAACTTGCCAACAAAGTATAACCATATCCATTCTGGAATGTAATTATTCATCAACTGTTAAAAACATTAATTTAAATCATATGTTGTTCCATGAGACACACTCTCTTCACATGCTAAGATGAAGAAACACAGGGCCAAGTTGCATGAAATAATTTAGGAAAGTTTGGATAGCATTGCTTTGGAATAGAGCTAGTTTATTTAGTGTGAGCTACGATAGGCAATATTGTAACTTGGCCACATTTTGATATCAATACTTTTAAAGGCAGGCCTAGTTTTTGCAAGTTGGAATTAAGGACTTATAGACAGCGCTCTGTAGGCTATGCGTGAGTAACTTGTTTTTTTCTTTTTTATGTCTGAGATTTTTTGATCAGATATCACTTATTTTTGATAGCTAACTAATGATGTATAATGCATGAAGATAATGACATCGAGAGATACATGCATACATAATAATAATAATAATAATAATAATGCATGACATTTATATAGCGCCTTTCTAGATACTCAAAGCGCTTACAATGATATGGGGGAAACTCGCCTCTACCACCACTAATGTGTAGCACCCACCTGGGTACAGAATACATGCATTCAAAATAAATGCATGCAGACATTTGCGTAACCATAACGCCCTGTGCTGACGAGAATGAGAACATTTCTCCTATTACCGATAGCCCAAAATGACATTAAAAGAGTTTGTAGACGAGCTGTATATAATGTCTAATGAATTACAATGACTAGTTTAGTTTTCTGTACTGCAATGGATGTATAAGGCATGTTGATTCATTTCGTAGTAGCCTAGCTTGTACCTGCTTCCTGACTAGCAGCTGACGTTTCTCTGGCAAAACTAACGTTGGCTAACGAGCTTAATTGGACAACACATATTTCCCAGGAATCTTAGCCAGAAAGAAAACAATAGATACTACTAAGAAAGTAGCCTACCAGAGATTATTCTTATTATTATAATTAAAAGTGTTTGCAGTAAGCTACATTGTCTGCAGAGTAGCGTAGACTAGAGCCATGTTCGGAGGCTATTCTAATTTTTTAAAGTGACTAACCATGAAACAGATATGTTTGGGTAATTGGAGGTTTATAAATCCGATCTCTTAAGGGATTGCAGCTTATAGTAGGCTATCATCAATTCTTAATGTATTATCGTAAATTCTTAATTTTCCTAGTAGTTAATTTTATGGTGACATTGTGTTGTGTGAAAGGGATAAACTGAACAGAGCTGAAGTGAAGAAATTAATGAAAACATAATAAACAAATGTTTGCCGAAGGTTCGGTTTCCACAGTGTCAGACATGACCGCAGGAGCACAGCAGGCTCCACGCAGACAAATCTTTTTGTCAGAATTTATGTGAGATTAAAACATGTAGCCAATGGCAGTTATTTGTAGAATTTTTTTTTTACATTAATGCAACAACGCAATGTTAACCAGATGATATTCTGCGTTGAAACTTTTTTCTTTGCTTTACAAATGGCCATGGGATACCTGTTCCCATAACGTTAGCTAGCCTATTGCATTACTGCCCAGTGACTGAATTGTTTAACTAACAGGCTACAAGTGAACAGTTAATATTGTAAACGTGTCTTTGCCTTTGCAATAAAAAAAAACATTCATGTATGAGAAAACCAGAACATGTGCACGCTGTTTGAGTCCAAAATGAAATTATACTTTAGTACCAACCAGGCGGGGTACGAACCCACATCTCTCGCATACTAAGGCTTGACGCTAATCAGAAGACCAAAGGGGTACAGTCACATGATATGTGAAACATTGAACAGTTAATATTGGAAGCGACTTTTGCCTTTGCAATAAAAATATGTTTGTTAATGTGAAAATAATAACAGTGTAATAAATTAAAAGTATTTAACAGTTGCACATTGTTTTTGTCGAAAATAAACTTGTGTCCTGTTGGGCTTGAACACCCAATCCTCTGTATGAGAGGCAGAAACTGTAACCAGTAGGCCACAGTAGCTTCATGGAGTACACATGGCCATATAGTGGTTTTGTCTGTGATTCTGTGATGTGTGCAGATTAGTTTGAAGCGTTTTTATTGGCCGATAAGCTTGGGAGAGCAGGTATGCGATGTTGTTATCCAATGGGGAGAATTATTTTTTGAGGGTACGGAGGCAGGCAGGTAGTGAGGGTCTCTAGGTAGGCAGGAAAAGAATGAGAAGAAGAATAAGAAGAAAAATCAGAAGAGGAAGGAGAAAAACTGCAAAATAACCCAAGTTTGGGGCTTTATTGTGTGGATTTGTGAAGTTCTATCTGAATGCTGTGTGGTTACATGAGGTCAGAACATACAGAAGGCAATGTTTTTAAGGGCTGAGAGTCTGTGGTCATTGTAGTTACTTTTGTATGAAACCCTGAAAAGTGCCAAATTCTCGTGCTGTATAGGTATGGGGCATACCCCGCCAAGCCGTAACTTGGCGGAAGGCATACCTGCCATCCCAATATGTCAATGCAAATATACATGTACTTTGTATAAAAGGTCATTTTAGTCTGGCCCAGTACATGTTTCATGCTCAAAAACAAATGAAAAACAGGCTGAAGTTGGTTCATATTCACAGCTCTGACCTAGGCAAATATGAACAATATACAATCCATAGCAAAATCAGGACAGCTTTTAGAGGGTTTATTCATTTTTGGCCAGTCATAATGCCACTGAGTCTTGAAGAGAGAGTCCTCCTCTGTTCAACCAGTGTCATTTCTGCCCGGCCCAATTGGGTTTTCCATTCAAAAAGCGGTGGCGAAAAGGCGTCTGCGGGCTAATTTAGCCCCCCCCTTTAAAGAGTTAAATCATCTTGGACCACAAATTAGGTCACACAAAATAGGCTATATCGGCAAAATGAAAAGAGTCATATCCTTTGTATAGCGTGCAAAGTGATTTGTGCCTGGCCCTGTGCATGTTTCACACTCAAAAGCACAGCCCAATTTTGCACACTTGCTCTTTTATTGTTCACATATTGACATAGGCTATACAAAAAGTAAAGCATTAACTCATTCATATATGGGATGCTATCATATAGCTTTGTGCTACCATTAGCTAGATGTCAATATTTCAATCATTTATGTGTACGTACGTGTAGGCTACTCTAACACAGACAAGGGAAAGAAATTAGATTTTATCTCAATAGGATTCAGCTTGAAATAATGGTTGAATAAATTGAAGAAAACACAATTGGAAGGTGTGTAGCCTATTATGCCTCTCATATAGGCTATATATTGTTTTATTTAAAGCTGCATGGGGAAAAGCTCAAATCTCTGTTGGAGACTAAGAGCAGGTCCCTGCTGTTTTAATTGCAGGATGTGTATGGCTCTGACTGTTTTATGTATAAATAAATACCAGTTTTTCTGTTAACTGGTATTTGTTGTTATTTATTAATTTAATTGTTTTTATTCACTTACATAGCCTACAGTTTCTTGTGCCTATATCACATATCCAGTATTTGTACTTCCACTTGATTGGATTAACCCCTTCGCGCATATGGCAGATTTGGTCAATTCTCACCTATTTATTGGGTATTCTGTTTAAGGCTTTATAACTCTAGGTGTGAGCATCACATAAACTTGCTGAATGGCTTAAATGAAACAAGACAGTTATGCCATTTACAATACAAACTTAGATTTGTTTATTTTCATAATTTAGGTCAAAATAAAGTTCCACAAATTCAAAGAAACTTTGGAAAAATGCAAAACAAATAAATTGTTTTCTTTAGTTTGAAATGAAATAATGAGAGCTCCATAAGTGAAACGGGTAAATCTATACATTCCCTGGATCATAAACTATACATTCCCTGGATCATAAACTTTCCACAAGTGTGCAAAATCTGAGGGTGATATGCAGAACTACGAGATCTAAGATCTATGATGCAAAATATAGGCATTGAACTCTTTTGTCCAGGATTATCTCCAAATGGCTAAATTCTGCACTGATCTAAATAATACAATAATAATATATTTAACTTCAAATCACTGTTTTGGCTCATAAAACTCACGTTTGCATCATTTTCAAGTGGGAATTACTATGTTTTCATCAGTATAGGGGGTAGATATCTATGGGTCCAAAACATGTCATAAAATGAATAATATTTGTTTTGCCCATTACAAAGCATATACATTTGCCCCTTCAGAAGGTTTAAGATGAAAACATTGATATCACACTGTTACACAGACCTAAATATATAGTCTACTCATTCACTCTTGTAGCTGAATAAAACGTCACTTTTTCCTGTACTCTACAGTATGTATCCTTTTGCCCTGGGATCACATTTCTCTTTTCTCACTTCTTTTTTTTTTTGTCGTTCAAATTCGCGGCACGTGGTGCAGTGGTTAGCACTGTCGCCTCACAGCAAGAAGGTACCGAGTTCGAATCCCGGCCGAGGACCTTTCTGTGTGGAGTTTGCAGGAGTGAGGAATGTGTTGTGAGAACATTTCGTTCAATGCAAAAAAAATTAGACCCCTTACATGATTCAGCTAGCTGGTTAACGAATGTACCTGTTACTGAAATATTCAGATATAACCACATATCAGCAACATTTAACATAACCAGTTCATATAAATTCTCCTTTATGCTAGCGTTCGTATGCCAGAAGATCGGTCAGTGTGGAAGGCAATGATATGATATGAAGATATTCATTGCAGCATTGGATAACTTACAGTGAACTATCAATCCCAAATTTATTCTACTCGTAGGTGTTCCAGCGGAGTACTCGGACCTTGCTGAGGTCTTTAGTAAACAACGCGCCACCAGATTGCCACCCCATAGACCTTATGCCTGCGCCATTGTGCTGTACCCAGGTACTGTTCCTCCCAGGGGTTCACTGTATTCTTTATCAGTTCCTGAGAGTGCTACTATGAAGCAGTATACTGAGGAATTTGGCTTTATCAGACCATCTACATCTCCAGCCGGCGCCGGGTTTTTCTTTGTTAAAAAAAAAGACACAGGGCTGAGGCCTTGTATTGACTATCGGGGCCTTAATGACATCGCTATTAAAAACAGGTACCCTCTTCCACTTATGAACTCCACATTTGAGCGCTTACAGGGGGCATCGGTTTTTTCTAAACTCGACCTTCGTAATGCCTACAACCTTGTGCGCATGCGTGAGGGTGATGAGTGGAAGACAGCGTTTAACACGCACCACAGTCACTACGAGTACCGGGTCATGCCTTTCGGTCTCACTAGTGCCCTCCTCTGTCTTCCAGGCGCTAGTGAACGATGTTTTGAGAGAGATGCTGGAGAAATTTGTTTTCGTCTACTTGGACAACATTAAAAAATGTTCTCCAGATCTCTCATCCCACATCGCCCACGTTAGGTAGGTCCTGGAGGCACTTCTTAAGGCCCAGCTATTTGTTAAGGCCGAGAAGTTTGCCTTCCACAACAACTCTGTCTCCTTTTTGGGCTTCATTGTGACGGGCGGCAAAGTTCTTATGGACAAGTACAACGCTTCTTGGGTTTTGCTCATTTTTATCGAATGTTTATCCGGAATTTTAGCACAGTAGTTGCTCCCATCACAGCCCTCACCAAAAAGACATCACCTATTCACTTTCAGTGGAATCCTAGGGCTGAGGCGGCTTTCACTGAGCTTAAGAGGAGGTTCTGCTCCGAACCCATCCTGATAACTCCCAATCCCTCCCTCCCCTTTGTGGTAGAAGTCGACACCTCTGAGCTGGGGGTCGGAGCTATTCTTTCCCAACACTCTCCGCTGGACCGCAAACTTCACCCTTGCACGTATTTCTCTTGTGTCCTTACATCGGCCGAGAGAAATTACGATGTCGGTGATTGAGAGCTGTTGGCGGTCAAATTGGCGTTGGAGGAGTGGCGTCATTGGTTGGAGGGCGCGGAGCACCCTTTTACGGTCTGGACCGACCATAAGAATTTAGAGTATGTCCAACAGGCTAAGACACGTAATTTGCGACAAGCCCGTTGGTCCTTATTTTTCACCAGGTTAAATTTTATTCTAACCTATCGTCCCGGGTCTAAGAATAGCAAACCTGATGCGTTGTCGCGCATTTTCGACTGGTCTAACAGGGAGTCACGCCCTGAGCCGGTGGTTCCCAGCTCTCAGATCGTGGCTCCAGTTAGGTGGGCTATAGAAGCAGCTGTGCAGAGGGCACTGCGTTCCGATCCCGGCCCAGGTGGGGTTCCTCCCCATTGCCTGTTTGTGCTATCTCGGTTGCAAACATCATTGTCCAGCACCTTCCTACCGGGTGGGTCAATGAGTTTGGCTTTCCACACGGGACTTGCCTCTGAGAGTGGAGTCCCGTAAACTCGTGCCTTGGTTCGTGGGTCATTTTAAGATCATCCGGGAGATGGTTTGTCTTCAGTTGCCTTCCTCCATGCGCATTCACCCCACATTCCATGTCTCTCGCTTGAAGCCGGTGCTCGTTAGCGCTCTTGCTCCGGCTGACCAACCGCCCCCCCCCCCCCCTGGTTCTTGGAGGGAGGTACGGTGTATTTTGGCTGAGAGAGGGGTGGGTAGTGGACTGGGAGGGTTATGGCCCGTAGAAACAAGGCTGAGGGATCGCCTGGAGCCGTCCCTTTGAAGTGCGTGAGGTTCTTTTGTTCGTTTTTCTCGCTGTTTATCGAGATCGCCTCAGTTTTTGACGTTGCTTTGTTTTGCCTTGTGCTAGGGAAGTTTTGCTCCCGATCCTGTGTTATCTCCGTCCTGGTGCGGTTACTTCCGCTTTGTGGCGTATCTTTCTAGATACGCTTTAAGAAATTCTTATCGGTCGTGTTTGGTTCTCTGAACCTTACACTCCCCCTCACAGTTAGAGATGGTTATTTTCGCATTTTCAGTGCATTTCACACACTGTTAGTGATGCGCGGGATTGTGTCTGGTACGTCTGGGTCCGCATCTCAAACGTTCGAGTGCTCAATTGGACTCTGCTATTTTTTTCACTCAAAACTGCTCGCGCCCGCCCACTCACTGTTTCCTACTCTGCTCACGCTACAAGCGCGGTGCACGCCCTCAAGCATGATAAGCGGGACAACCAATGAATGAATGAGAACCGATTGAATCGGACTATTGAACGAGAAAGAGAGCGGCCGACTACACTGATCAAGTGGAGAACGAGAACGTATCACTCAAATAGAACGGCAAACCGCGCAGCCCAGTCACATTTCCGTATCGTAGTATTGAGAAAGGCTCCCCACGTTGATCTTGTGTATCGGAATGAGTGCTCAGTGTTTGCCTAATAGTTCACAAGGCTGACTTAGATTAGACTGGAGAAATTTTAAAAAAAACACTGATTGGAGGAATTAAAAAGTGTTAGTGTGCCACTTTATTTAAAATGCAATACGAGACAAAACAACCAAACTAATAAAGTAGGCTAATAACAAATAAACAGCAGTAGTTACTATAAGTCACGAATTGGCCAATTACATTTCAAATTGCCTCATAGGATTTGAGCGGTAATACATATCACTTTCATATTTTGTACACATGCAGACAGGAGGTTTGCAAACCAGAGTTAAAATAAGTTTTTTTTTAAAGTTTTTTTTAAAACTTAAAATAAGTTTAAGCTTATTCACATATTTGACTCTCAGGTGTTCATTGTAAACTAGAGTGGTGGAACTTTGTTTTTCACCGGGGGGTTGTGCATCTAAACTATGAAAATAATAGATTTTAAGGCATGATAGGGTTTTGGACCCATAGATATCTATCCCCCTATATTGATGAAAAGATAGTAATTCCCACTTGAAAATTATGGAAAATTGAGTTTTATGAGCCAGAACTGCTGATTTGTAGTTAAATATATCTTTTCTTTTTTTTATTTAGAGCAGTGCACAATTTAGCCATTTGGATAGATTTGGAGACACTAATGGACAACAGGGTACACCGCCTTTATCTTGCATCACAGAAAGTTTCTTTGCATTTTGTGGCACTTTATTTTGACTTAAATTATGAAAATAAATTGTTCGTAAATGGTACACCTGTCTTGTTTCATTTAAGCCATTTACCAAGTTTCTGTGATGCTCACACCTGGGGCCCTATCTTACACCCGGCGCTAAGCGGTGCTAACCCAAACGCAAGTGTCTTTTCAAACAAAACATAATACATATCATAATAACATTACATAACATACCATATACACTTGTTCTCACAAAAAAAAAGAGATAACATTAAATATTAATAACACTAATATAACAATCAAAAAAGTTAAATATAAATAATAATACAGAAATGGAAAACTTAAACAGGGAGGGGGGGGATTCGAACAGGAAGTCACAGATTACCAATTCATCCATCTATACATACATACACATATACATCATATACCCACGTATCTACATATACATACATACACCTACTCATATACATATTTTATACGTGCCCCTTTGTTCATTTCCCTCCGTCTTTTCGCTGTCAACAATTCAGGTTCTAATATCTATTGCCCTTAGTAGTTCATTCCATGTCTAATTAAACTGATCTTCCATATTCCGTTCTCTTGCTATAACTTTCTCAATATTTAAATAATATGACATCAAAATCTTCCATTCTTCCAATTTCGGCACCACACTTGCTTTCCAATTTTTCAGTAGTTTTTTCAAAACTATGAAGGAGACCAGTAAAACCTTTAATTGAGATTTTCTTAACCCTGAATCCCTTTTCAATTCATGTAATAAACATAATGAGGGTATAAAGTCTATTTCCTTTTTTATAGTTTGTAATACCAATTTTTCCATCTCTTTCCACAATTTTCTTATTCCTTCGCATTCCCAAAATGAATGTAGCAATGAGTCTTGGTGTATTCTACATTTCAAACATCTAATATCTGAAATATTTTTATCAAATTTGTGAATTTTGTTTCTTGTATAATAAATTCTTGTTGTAAGTTTAAATTGTATCAGCCTCAGGTTTTCATTTATTATAGCTTCTTGTGTATTTTGTATATTTTTTTCCAATATGTTTTAATATCATCTCGAACCAAATCTTTATCCCATTTAGTTATTATATTATCTAACAGTGGCGGCTGCTGACCAAAATTTTTGGTGAAGCAAACCCCAAACACACCCCCCCCCCCCACCCACTGTAAAATACACACTGTAAAATAGTTCACTTTAAATTTACAGTAAATTTCTGGCTACAAATTGCATTACTTTCACAGTAATTTCCATATCGTATTATCAGTAAATCTTTATGAAATAACTGTGTGCTGCAATTTCAGTCAACCTGACCATGGAATTACTGTGATATGCTGCTGTAGAATTACAGTAATCACCTGTATTTTGACATATCAACTGTAATAGTGCAACTCAGTAGTCAGCAATTTACTGTAGCATTTTAATCTATAAAAACAGACAATATTTGAATTGGGTAAACTTAAATGAAAACAAAGACAATATACATTTAACATATTTATTCAGCAGTTTTTCAAGAGTAAATATGCAGAGTATCTCAAGTGCAATTGCATATTTTAAGTGCAAATACCGGGCAAAAACATTTCATAGGCAGTTTAAATGTTATTTAATTAAAATTTAAATATCAACTTAAGTGTACAATTTGTACTGCTTGTGAGTGACACAAGATAGCTGAGCTGGACTTGATGAGGGCTGAGCTGGACCTGAAGAAGGCTGCTTGTGAGTGGCACAGGAGGGCTGAGCTGGACTTGAGGAGGGCTGCTGGTGAGTGACACAGGAGGGCTGAGCTGGACCAGAGGAGGGCTGAGTTCGACTTGAGGAGGGCTGCTTGTGAGTGACACAAGAGGGCTGAGCTAGACCTGAGGAGGGCTAAGCTAGACTTGAGGAGTGCTGCTTGTGAGTGGCACAGGAGGGCTGAGCTGAACTTGAGAAGCGCTGCTTGTGAGTGACACAGAAGGGCTGAGCTGGACTTGAGCAGTGCTGCTTGTGAGTGACACAGGAGGGCTGAGCTGGACTTGAGGAGGGCTGCTTGTGAGTGACACAGGAGGGCTGAGCTGGACTTGAGGAGGGCTGCTTGTGAGTGGCATAGGAGCGCTGAGCTGGACTTGAGGAGGGCTGCTTGTGAGTGACACAGGAGGGCTGAGCTGAACTTGAGGAGGGCTGCTTGTGAGTGGCACAGGAGGGCTGAGCTGGACTTGAGGAGGGCTGCTTGTGAGTGACACAGGAGGGCTGAGCTAGACCCGAGGAGGGCTGAGTTGGACTTGAGGAAGGCTGCTTGTGAGTGACACAGGAGGGCTGAGCTAGACCTGAGGTGGGCTGAGCTGGACTTGAGGAGGGCTGCTTGTGAGTGACACAGGAGGGCTGACCTAGACCTGAGGTGGGCTGAGCTGGACTTGAGGAGGGCTGCTTGTGAGTGACACAGGAGGGCTGAGCTAGACCTGAGGAGGGCTGAGTTGGACTTGAGGAAGGCTGCTTGTGAGTGACACAGGAGGGCTGAGCTAGACCTGAGGAGGGCTGAGCTAGACCTGAGGCGGGCTGCTTGTGAGTGACACAGGAGAGCTGAGCTGAACTTGATGAGGGCTGCTGTTAGTGAAACAGGCAGGCTGAGCTGGACTTCTGAGCTTGCTCCACAAGATAGGAAGGCTAAGCTGGCCTATCTAGGCTACACCGTTTTCCTTCCCTTTCCCCTTCATTTTAGTTAATTTTCCAAATCTGACACTTCTCATCTCCTGATGACATCCTTTCTTACTGACTGCTTTCCTCACCTCCTGACGATCATGCTATTTTACTACAAAATGCAAAATACAAAAAATGATTAATATGGTTATAACTTGTTATGAAAACCTGCAAAATCTAATCCATATTTAAATTACATTTAAATCCTATGTCCTCTACACTAAGAAAAACTAGTTACCACTGACCTGGTACATAGGTTATAGGAAAATAATGGTTTGGTTCAATTCTTATTAGATTTATTTTAGTTAACTGCACTTAGGCTATCACATTTCAACTAATTGTAGTTATACATTATTACTGCAATAGATGTTAAATGTTTGACTCAGCACCAGATTGAGCCGGTGAGCATAGCAATGAACAAACTCTGCGTGCGGTGCGACTGCTTTTACTTTCGCCTGAAGCCCATTTAATGAGGATGCCATGACAGCTGCGCCATCGTACGTTTGTCCAACCAGTTTCTGCTTGTAGTCATAACCAGCCATCTCTAAATCCACAAACTTAAAAACCGACTCTGCATCCCTGCCTGATGACACGTCGAAGAACCCAATGAAACGCTCTTGAATTATTCCCGCAGCATCGACATAACGCAGAATTATGGACAACTGAGCTTTGCAAGAGATGTCGGTCGTCTCATCTATTTGCCACGCAAAAAAAGGAGCAGCGGTTACTATCTCCTGCTGCATCGTAGCTGCAATAGCTTCGATCAGATCATTTTCAATCGTCTTAGACATGCCAGAGAACACAGTGGACGATTTCAAGTGTGCAGCCAGAACGTCATCATAGCGAGAAAGCATTTCAGTCAACTCCCTGTAGTTTCCTCTGTTATCAGAATTTTCACTCTCGTCATGCCCCCTAAATGCCAGCTCCTGACGACCCAAGAATGCAATCGCATCAACCAACCTCCTGAGAATGTCACGATTTTTCCGCACCATTTCATTGTGCTTTGCTAATTGGATACGTGCACCTTCATCAATTAAATGCTCGATTCTCACATTTCCCAAAAGACTCAACTGCACGGTTGCACTGACATGCTCCTTCGATTTCCCATGAATCTTAACAGACCTGTCGAAATTACGTAAATCCTCAAAGCCATCTCTCGCAAACTTTGAACATACATCTCCTGCAGCAGCGCACTTGAACAAGACACATGGCCAGCAATACAGGCGGTTCGTTAGCAAGCTACCAGTTAGCCACTCCACCTTGTCATACCGTGGTACTTTAAAACTCCGACTCACCGAGCCCACTCGCTGGACCAAATTGATAGGAGGCTTCGGTCTTCCCTCGGCCTTCACTCGCAGTTTTTCTTCGTAATTTAACGACTGAAAAGAATCCCGCAGAATCCGATCCAGGATGTTTGACGTTACATTCGCATTCGCAGATTCCATTTTCTTCCAACTGGAGCCAAATTAAATTGAAAAAGCTACCTTTTCAAAAAAGTGAGCTAGTTTTGGCTAACGTCAGCTAGCTAAATCACGTTAGCAATTAGCTAGCTAGCTAGCTAGCTGAGGTAAAAAAAAATATTGAGATCGCTTAATGACAAAAAAGATAACGCTACAACACCGATACAATTTTTTTACTATTTACAATATATACAAACCACCGCCAACAACGCCACAACCATAAAAATTGAATAAATTGAATAAATCGCTCTCTCTCTCTCTCTCTCTCCAATACAGTAACACACTAACGTCTCTACTACCAACAGGGAAAATTGGCGGGTAGGATGATTATATCTTGCTGGACAAATGAACTCCTGTTCTATATGGTTAGACATTATGTCAATCATCAGGACGAGAACGCGCACAAGAACACGCATGATTGAAATACATTAGTGAGGCAGTGCTTCACGGGTGGGCTCAAAAAATGCGTCATAATCCACAATTATCCAATCATATTTTATAAAGTCCCCCATTGATTTCCAATGGTCTAGTAAGCAGTGCTTCACTGAAGTTCCTTTTAAAAGTCTAGGGGTGGCGCTGTTTTTCACGATACAAGGCACATTTTTGAATCGAGGCACTTTTTTTTTTAGCTTTACAAGGGAAATGGTAGTTGTGATGATAATTCAATATTAAATACAGGGTGTCCGCGGGTCATTAAAAAGTCTTAAATAGTCTTAAATTCATATTTATTAAAAAAAGGCCTTAAAATGTATTAAATTGTATTAAATTCAATATAAATTAAAATATTTTTTTAGGCGATGTGTTCCCAATCTCACTATACGGTGTGATTGAGTTTTGCCAAATGATAAACTGAAAGAAAACCAAATACGATAGAAACTGATTTTTTTTTTTTTTAAATACGCAAGAATCCTTTTTAGGTGAAGTCACGTGACCGCAAGAGTTCGCGGGTGCTTCTACGTTACCAAGCAACCTAAACTGTTCCACAGTAGTAGGCTACTGTCAGTAGGAGCGATTCTGACAAGATTACTTTCTAAATTTCTGCTTCAGATTCAGTCAAGGGAGGTAACAATCTAAGTTCTATGTAATAGCCAAGCTAGCAAACTAACGGATTCATGGGTAAATGCAAGTTTAACGATAAATGGCTTGAGAAAAGCGAATACTCATGGTTAAAACCCGTGCCCGGTAATGTCTCCGAAGCCCGATGCAGTAACGTTATATGTCGCAAATGTTTCAAGCTTGGTACAATGGGATTCAGGGCGGTAGAATCCCATATGCAAAGCGAACAATATTCAAGAGCACGCCAGCAGACTCCAATTGCTCCGTTCTGCACAATTATACGATCCCAGATTTATGCGTTTTCTTTATCCTGCTCTTAGTCTTTTAATGTTTATTTGTTACAGGGATCACTCATTGGCAGCTGAAGGTAGTGGCGATTCTTTTTTTATTGTATAGCTGATTATCTCGCGAAATTCGTCTGTGTGCAAAGCTATTTTTCATTGACCGCGCAGTTTATTTGAGCTGTTTTGGCGCCATGAACGGGTTTTCTTTGCAGCGCTTATTTGGAGTTACAGCCCACACTCGTGTTGCCGCAAATTCGAACATCTCTTCTTGTATTTGCCCTGTCAAGTCAGGATTGAACTGACCACAGTGTGTACGTGTACAGTCCTTACACACCAATAACCACTTTCCCGGGATGAAGGAGAATTATTCTTCGTTGTCCAAAGAAGGGCATAATTTTTTCCGTGCCATTTGATGTTTGAGGGCAATAATGTAGCCTAGGCCTAGCGATTGATTCATTAAACGGGAGCACTTCCTTTAACAGTGTGACCTTTAGGACAGAGAGTGGGTTTATAAAATGCTTGCTTTGTTGTCTAATGGTTTAATATCTATTTTCAGCTTCATATTACAATCATATATCCAACCCCTGCCCAGTCACCATAGCTAGCTGCATAGCTAGAGGTAACGTTACTTACAGGTCCAACAGAAAACACGCCAACTCCACATCGCTCTTCATCCCCTTGCTGAACTTCAGCTGTTGCCATCGAGGAAAAGCAATTCCGATTCTGGTTTTTGAACGAGCCCTGTCGGCTTGTCATTTCACTTCACTGAGCTTCTTCACCTCCGCCATTGCAGTAGCTATCTAGCTACAAACCCTTCGCTGAAACCTGATCCCACCCCACAGGCTCTGTAGCCACACCCACCCCTATTTCACTGTAATAAACATTTGGACAAATGTCCTTAAACTCAAGTAATTAGTGTCGTTTTGCCTCAATGTTGATTTAGAACTGCATTCATCAAAAGTTTGACCTCGATGTAAATTAATTGTAAATCTAATCTACACATTTATGTTCCCATTTACGATCAAATTTGTACTTGAATGAGGCCCAATTGGGTGCTGAGGCCCAGTGGGTGCTGTTTTCAGGCTCTTACTCCAGTGCGCTGTGCACTAAGACAGGTGGTGTGGCGAAAATGTGGCATGGAATTGAATGCAGTACACATGCAGTAGACACAGAGCATTCCATTCCATTACACATTTTTGCCACACTGCCTGTCTTAGCGCACTGGAGTAAGAGCCTGAAAATATCGCCCATTGTCTTCTCCAGTTAGGCGTACTGCTCCCTTTCAAGAGCATCCGGTGGTTTGTGGAATACCAGAACCACTTCTGCTAACTTCATTCTTGACAATATTACATACTCAGTTGCGAAGAGTATCTTTCACTTTTCATGTTAATTTTTGTTGCAAGTTTGGTCTTAAATTTAATTCTAGGTGGCATTAAAAATGTCTTAAAAAGTCTTAAAATTAACTTCTTGATACCTGCAGACACCCTGTAAATAAAGATGTGTTGTGTGTGCTATGCATGTTCTTTTATTTATTTATTTATTTATTTATTTTTTTGGGTGAAGCACTGCTTCACCTGTTGTCTTAGAGAAACCTCCTCTGTTATCTAATATAGCTGTAGCTTTATACACTTGCAACAATACTTTGTTTTACTTATTAAATAATTACTATTCACTTTATCAAAGAGAATGCTGTCCAATTCACTCTTATTATCTGAAGAAATAAAAAAATTATGTTTCATAAAATTTTTAATTTGCAGAAATGAAAATGATTCTGTATCTGATAAATTTTACACTTTTTTGAATTCCTCAAAGGGTATCACTTGATTATTACTTAATAGATCTTTTAGATAATAGATTCCATTTTCTTCCCAAGAAGTCCAACAAAGTGGTTTATTTTGAATTTGTATCCAATAATTATTCCATAATGGTAAACTGTTAGGAATTATTATAGATTATTTTAAAAGCTTTGAATAGTATTATTTATAATAAAGTTATCTACATTTTTACTTTAATTCTTTGAGAAAAGTTGTAAAAGTAAATTTTTTTTGACTGTAATTGAGAATTTTCTATATGAAGCCATTTTTCATCTGGAGAGTTATGTATTATATGATACAGATAAAAGCATTGAGAGGCGAGTTGATACAACTGAAAGTTGGGGAGATTTAACCCTATTTACTTTGGCCCTTCAGAGGCAATTTCCACCTGGTTTCTACTAGTTTTATTTAAATGTCAATATCTAAAAGAATATTCCCTGCACATCCATGGTTTTAAGTTCGAACTGAAGAAGCTGTATCATTCAGAAATTTGCTACAGACTATATTTATTTCAGAATAGTCACATACAGTATATATATAATAACCATAACATACGTCGCCTAATGTATTTAAATACGTTTAAAAAAGAACGTACGAAAGCGCATGTGTATTCACACAAGTACAGCAACGTATTTCAGCCCTAAGTGCGAGGGGTGGTCGCTGCGTAAATGTCGACTGGACGGGACTTTGGCGAAATATAACAAGATAAACTCTTCAGGGTTCATCAGAAAGCAGCTGTAGCTGAATATACTGGTAAGTACTTGGTTTCTTAAACATATTTATACGAGAGATTTTGGAGAAAAAAATGAGGTGTCTTCTAAACCGAAAGTGCATCAGGTACTGTATATAGTACAGTAAGCAAGGGAAAACGGCGAATGCTCATTTGTACAACGTTTAAAAAAAAAATTATTGTTTCTATACGTGAACATGATTTTCTTAGCGTGTACGTATAAACGGTGCATTTTACAGTCTGTGGCTGTAGCCAGAGGAGGGTCGTAAGTGCTTTGGGCTATTAATAACGCCCTCCTAATTTATTGCACTGCAGTGTAACTGGAGAAGCTGAGGTTTTCGCAAGAGGCTACCCTTTTAAAAAATACAACGTCAAAATTTACGGGGTTTTCTTAAAGCTGTAGTTTATAATTTCAGACGAACATGAATACTGTAATTGAGACGCATGCGTCTCAACCACAAGGGGTGAAGTTTATAGAGTGAAACCACCTTCTGTTCTTGGTAAGTAGAGCATCTCTCTTTTAATTCTTGCCTCTTTATTTGCCCATATAAATTATGTAATTACTGAGTTAAAGGTATACTATGTAGTTTCATTGTAAACAACTCGTTCTTTGTTTACATTAAAATTTTCTCCCCAAAAAACTTTGTATATGTCCTTATGGTCTAATAAACATGTTGAATGTATTTCCTACCTCATAAGTCGTTCGCAAAGTGTTTTTTTGTTAATGTTTTGAATGTTACGCTGTTGACATCCCGCCGCCATTTTTAAAGCCAGAAACAGCTAAAATGGTGTAAACGTCATGAATGGGCGGTTCCTGCTCATTTGATTGACATGACCAGGCCATGTGGGCAGGCTTTCAGTTAAACTCTTATTTTAGCTTAGGACCGAAACATGCCTCACGCAAATACGCGAACGTGGACGAACGTTCTAAGAGCTTGTCATGCGAACAGTTTTTTTTTTTGCCATGACATTTGTGAAAGACAAGCCAGAGCGTTGCAGCAAGGGACGCTATAGCAGCAACAACAGTAAACAACTTTCTTGTTCGATCTCTGCTTTCCTCTGGTTTGTCTTTCACAAATGTCATGGCAAAAGAAAAACTGTTCGCGTAGCTCGAAGTGGCTACGTTCGCGTAGCTATTTGCGTACGTTTCTGCCCTTACTCATTAGCAAGATGTTTTCAGCCGAGGAGGTAACAATATCATTATAAAAATAGCGCCCATTACAATACATTATAGTCATTTAGCAGACGCTTTTATCCAAAGCGACATACAATAAGTGCATACAGAAATGTCATCGAAGTAACTACAGAACAGATAAGACAAAGCACATCCTTCCCATAACGTAGCAGCTATCGATAGCTAAGGCTATCTATTGTCGTGATGTTTGTTTATTGTTGACAATAGTCTATCATGTTTGACCAAACCTTGATCATGTAAATGGACACTACATTACATGCTCAAAGCATATAAGTTAGTAATCTTAGCTATTGCTCTGTAAATTTGACCACTGTTCATTTTCATAAAATAATTCGAAATCATAATTTTGTAATTCTGCTCGGTTCATTCTGTAGCCATCAACATCCAGTGGTCGCGGCCCCAGAGTAAGGGTGAGGGGCAGTCATTACATAAACATTACATTACAGTCATTTAGCAGACGCTTTTATCCAAAGCGACAATCGTGTTCGTGGTGGGCGAGGCAGGGCCAGGGGAAGAGGACAGCTTGATCAGAGTGACCGTGATAGTCAACAGACTCCGGGAGGAGAAACATTGCCATCTCAACAAAGTTGAGACGGAGCGGCACTTTTATCACAAAATGCGAAAAATACAATCAAATCAGAAATAAATATTTTCCCAAAATAAATTAGAGATACCCTCAATTAAAAAATTAAACAGACATCCAAGAACTCCCCATCCTCTTAGGAGAGGAGAGGACGTGCTGTGACCTGGCAGCACAATATATAGCTGCCTGCCATCGTCTTAGGGACAGTGAGTGACAGAGATAATTATAAACCAATTTAAATTTTTTATATTTATTATATTCACTTTATAAGATCATATGTGTCGTTCTCATCATCATTATTATCATTTCTATTGATAATTATTATTATGTTTAATTGTACTTTTATTTTACATTATTGTTATTTCTAAATCCATAATCAAAGAAAAGTTCTTGTTTTCATGTATGGTTACTGTTCATTCGTTTCTAGTCTTTGCTGTTTTGTATTGTTCAGAGTTAGTAGTATGTCTTCGACTGTTTTAATGCAGTATGCTTTGACAATACAGATTCAATGTCTTGTCATACCAATAAAGCAAATTGAATTGAGTGCACGGTCAGAGAAAATATGTGTGAAACGTCACCACAATGCTCGTGCGTCGTCGTGCGTGTCTGAGAAGAACACGTGATAAGCAATTTTCTGGGAGCCCTTTTCTCCTACGTGCTCAATATTGCCATCTAGTGTTCTGAAACTACATAGTATACCTTTAAGAGTTTTAAAGAATGATTTTGATGGGGTTACAGGAATGGTTATAAAAATACACAAAAATTTAGTTAACCAAATCATTCTTATTAAATTTATTCTCCCAATAAGATTAATTGGCAAATCTATCCAATTTTTGATATTATCTTTCAGTTTATTAAACAATGTATAAAAACGATCTTTTAATAATTGCTTCTTGCTTGAACTAATATAACAGCCTAACTATTTTATATTTTTGGATTGCCATTTAAATTCAGAAAATTCCTCAAGATTATAATGCAAATCTTGATTTATTGGCATTATTTTGGTTTTATCTTTATTAATTTTATAACCTGAAATGTTTGAATATTCATTAATTATTGCCATAATAGGAGGTAATGATGTGGAGCTGTCACTTAAATAAAGGAGAAGAATAAATTAAATTTGTACGTTTCTTTTCCTATTGTTACACCTTTGATTTCTTCGGTTTGTCTAATTTACTGGGCTAGAGGCTCAATAGCAAAAAGTCAAAGAGATAAAGGACAGCCTTGTCTGGTATCTCTTTAATGAGATCGTATCAGGAAAGGTATTATTGGTATAGATTTGTGTCTGGGGACATTTACATATTATTTTAATAAAATCAAATCTTTGGGAAATTAAACTTTTCTAAGATTTTAAATAAAAAAGGCCATTCAAACCGATCTGCATCTACTGCCATTAGGACTGTATTTAATTCAGTTTTCTTGATATATTGTATAAGAGTTAGGCATATACAAGTATTGGTTTGCAAATGTCTCTTTTTTATTAAACCTGTTTGGTTCCAATGAATAATATCAGGTAAAACCTTTGTGATTCTATTACTATGCCATTTTGAGATTATCTTTGCATCACTATTAATCAGAGAAATTGGTCTATAATCTGATGTAGTAAATCCCAGTCTACCTGGTTTTAAAATCACAGAGATGATGGGTTGATATGGGAGAGAGTTCCTTGCAGGAATTTCATGTAATACTTTCATAAATAACTGAGAGATTTGTTCCCAAAATTTAAGGAAGAACTCTGGGACGAAACCATCTGTTCCCGGTGTATTTCTTTTAGGGCTATTTTTATTTATTTATTTAATTTCATTTTCCGTTATTTCTTTCCTTAATGCTATTTTATGTTCGGCTGAGATCTCTTTTAATTCAATTTAATCGAGAAATGGTACTGAATCATAATTAAATTAGTTCATATCGGATTTATATAAGTTTTCATAAAATGTTCTAAACTGCTCATTTGTTACATTATTATTTCTGATTAATTCTAAATCTTTATCTTTAAGAATAATTTGAGATTTTGCATTAATTCTTTTAGTTAGAGAACATAATTGTTTTCCTGATTTATTAGCTCCTATACAGTACAACTTATCAGATCAAAAACGTTGTAAAAAAAGCCTACATAGGCCTATGTCGCATAGCCTACATAGCGCTGTCTATAAGTCCTTAATTCCAACTTGCAAAACCTGCCTTTAAAAGTATTGATATAAAAATGTGGCCAAGTTACAACTAACAATATTGCCTATCGTAGCTCACACTAAATAAACTTGCTCTATTCCAAAGCAATGCTATCCAAACTTTCCTAAATTATTTAATGCAACTTGGCCCTGTGTTTCTTTATCTTTGCATGTGAAGAGATTGTGCCTCATGGAACAACATATGATTTCAATGAATGTTTTTAACAGTTGATTAATAATTACACTCCAGAAAGGATATGGTTGTACTTTGTTGGCAAGTTTACTTTAGAAAATGTACAGGTTTTAAAATGTTAACTGCTGCTACAGATTTCTTTACAATTCACAAACAGACATTTATATCAATAGTGTACATCATCATCGTGTACAATAGAGAAAGGGGTGATGAATAAATAAATGCAGATAAAAATTAGTAATAATTTTACCTAGAAAATAGCGTACATATAGCATTTTTACAAACGTATCCAGACATGTTTGTGGGTCAGATGGTGGCAAATAAGTAATAGTACCAATTTTCTTAACATAATAGTAGTTATATATATATATGATATTTGCTAACAGAATTTTGTGAACACAAGGATATCTATGCTCTGTAGGACCACACAGGTTTTGATAGAAATCCAAATAAATAAATCAATAAATACATAATAATAATAATACATTTTATTAATTCTGTGCTTTTCATAGACCCAAAGCAGTGGATGCAGACAATTGTTCAAACATGCCCTATAGTGTAGTAATTTATCTGTTTAATTTTTAAGTGCAACACATCTGAATCAGAGTATTTCCACTATAAATTATTTTCATTTTGCAGTTTGATGTGGCACATACAGTTTCATTTACCACATTCTCTTGAGATGGTAAGATGAAGAAACACATGCCCAAGTTGCATTAAATAATTTAGGAAAGTTTGGATAGCATTGCTTTGGAATAGAGCTAGTTTATTTAGTGTGAGCTACGATAGGCAATATTGTTAGTTGTAACTTGGCCACATTTTGATATCAATACTTTTAAAGGCAGGCCTAGTTTTTGCAAGTTGGAATTAAGGACTTATAGACAGCGCTATGTAGGCTATGCGTGAGTAACTTGGCTTTTTTTTTACGTCGTAGAAGTTTTTGATCTGATATCACTTCTTTTTTATAGCTAACTAATGATGAATAATGCATGAAGATAAACACGGAGAGAGACATGCATTCCAAAGAAATGCATGCAGACATTCGCGTAACCATAACGCCCTCTATTGACAAGAATGAGAACAGTTATCCTATTACAGACAACACACAATTACATTAAAAGAGTTTGTAGATGAGCAGTATTTAATGTGTAATGAAATACAATGAACAGCACCACCTGAGCTATGGATCATGAAGAAGCATGTAAATTAATGAACCAAGTCTATATGGAGACATGCATGCACAATGGGCTAGACACAAACACATTCTAGCTGAAAGACATACAGCCTAAATAGCTAGTACAGCCTAAATAGTTTGCACCAGTAAAATATGGAAATACAGTTTTAAAATAGGGCTATTAGTATTCTATAGAAAATTAAATACATTTAATGTTAGGCTATTCAACACTGGATTGCCGGATACGTAACTCCAACCTTCCATGTGTGGGCCACGAGCTAGCAAGCGAGTTAGTGAGTTCATAAGCACAGCAGAATTCCTTCGCAGTTTTTTTCCGGTAGTGTAGAATGTTACCTGCGGGAAATGTTTTGGTACCGGACAGGTAGGTTTAGTTTAGCTTTCTGTAGTGCAATGAATGTAGGCTATAAGGCATGTTGATTCGCTTCATAGTAGCTTAGCTTGTATCTGCTTCCTGACTAGAAGCAGACTGACGTTTCTCTGGCAACAGTAACGTTGGCTAACAAGCTTAATTGGACAACGCATATTTCCCAGGAATCTTAACCAGAAAGAAAACAATAGGTACTACTAAGAAAGTACATACCAGAGATTCTTCTTCTTCTTATTATTATTATAATTAAAAGTGTTTGCAGTAAGCTACATTATCTGCAGAGTAGCGTAGACTAGAGCCACATTCAGAGGCTATTGTTTTTTGTTTTTTTTAAAGTGACTAACCATGAATCAGATATGTTTGGGGAATTGGCGGCTTTTAAATCCGATCTCTTAAAGTATTGCAGCTTAAAGGAGGCTATCATAAATTGTTAATGTAGGCTATTATCGTAAATTCTTAATTTTCCTAGTAGTTAATTTTATGGTGACATTGTGTTATGTGTGAAAAGGATAAAGTGAACAGAGCTGAAGTGAAGAAATTAATGAATAAAGAAATGTTGGGGTTCCAGGGGCCCAGATTAGCAGTCGTCCTATCGTCTCAGATGACTAAAAATAAAGAAGGACAACCTTTGATTTCCAAGTGATCGTCCTGCTGACGACTGTGAATTTAGGATTTTATTATTTTTTTAATTAGCTAACTGGAACTATTTCTGTTTTACACTCATAACGTAACATACACGTTCGTCATGCACGGATATTCAAAAATATTTCCTAAGTTCCAAATGGGAAAAGCGGCACACATTGTCACTCGCACGCAGTCTGTCTGTGCTCACCGCGTTGTTGTTGTTGCTGCTATGCCAGACTGCAGCAGTCAAGCGAGTTTGCAGCACACAGACACAACAGCGATATCAGCTAGTTAGTTAGCTCGCTAACGTTAGCGTTCACGGACATTGGGTATCGATCTGTTGTTGCTAGTTGTTTGCCAACACAAGGCTTAGTAAGTGATCATGCATTTATCACTTACCAAGCCTTTAATTAGCAAGCAATATCCATGAACACTAGCTAGCTAACGTTAGTTACTGTCTGTATTCAGTTCAGTGAGCCCTCTCGCCAGGCTGAAGAATCGTTGTGATTTTCCTGCAGTGATTTCTCATCTCCGTCCTACAGTCCAAGCACAAATCACATCCCTGCTCGGTTACATCTAGGAATTATTAGCTAGTTATTACGTTAGCTACCATACCACACTCTAGTTGGGACTGGAAAAAATCTCTCATTCGAGTCCCGACTAGTGTACGTTATGATATACTGTACAGTCAGAACACTAGTCGCTAACGCCACCTGCAGGCACCAGTCAGAACTTCACTGCTACACAGTCCCATAAGCACACGCTCCCTGTTGTGCACGCTGCACAAGTCAAACATAAATATCCGTGGAGTAAAGGAAACATCGTGTCTATCTTTGGGCTACATGCGACGTAGTGATCGGATTTTCAAAGATGTGGAGATTTATTGAGGGTGCAAGTCCACCCCCCACTAAAAAGGCTAAAACCAAAGAAGATCAGCAAAAAACTCAGATAAAATATGATTCAGAGAGCAGAGATCGCACTTTCCAGGAAAATTGGAAGGTGAATAGACCATGGCTTGCAGAGGAAGATATCGACGGACTCACCAACACACTCAATGTCAGATAAGATGGAATTTTGAATGTTAGGTGTTTGTTTTAGAGCAGTCTCAACCTTTTTTGTCTTCTGTGTTCCTTTTTTCTTTCATTGTGAGTACCTCCAGTTGAGAACCACAACCAGAGACAGAGCCCTACATAGATACATACACATACTGTATTCAAAATAAAGCATTTGAAAGTATTTGACGAAGTCTTTTTTGTTGCTCACCTACAGCGCTCGCAGTGATGCGAGTAGGACAAGTAACTTTTAGGAAGGACAAGTATCTTAGAAAAGATACTTGTCCTTGGACAAGTATGACTTTTACCCTAATCTGGGCCCCTGGGTTCGGTTGCCACCGTCAGTCAGTCATGACCGCAAGAGCAGAGCGTAACACCCTCCCCAAACCAGACAAGAGCGAGCGTCCAGTTTGGGGAGGGTGTGATATAGTACAAGTGAAATACAAGTGAAACATTGAAGAGTTAATATTGGAAACCTCTTTTGCCTTTGCAATAAAAATACATTAATGTGTTAATGTGAAAATAATAACAGTCTAATAAATGAAAAGTACTTAACAGTTGCACATTTTTTTTGTGGAAAATAAGCATGTGCCCTGCTGGGCTCGAACCCACAATCCTCTGTGTGAGAGACAGCAACTATAACCATTAGGCCACAGTAGCTTCTTGGAAAGCATGAAGCCATTAGCTATATTAACATTAAAAAACATTAGTATGAAGCGTTTTTATTGGGCGATAAGCTTGATGAGCAGGTATATGGACCATACCCTCAAAGAATAATTCTCCCCATTGGATAACATCGCGATGGAGGCAGCCAATTTGGCAGGAAAAATAGGAAGAAGAAGAGGCAAGAGAAAAACGGCAAAATAACCCAAGTTTGGGGCTTTATTGTGTGGATGTGTGAAGTTGTATCTGAATGCTGCGTGGTTACATGAGGTCAGAACATACAGGAGTTAATGTTTTTAAGGGCTGAGAGTCTATGGTCATTGTGGTTACTTCTGTAGGAAACCCTGAAAAGTGCCAAACTCTCGGTGCTGTATAGGTATGGGGCATGCCCCACCAAGCTGTAACTTGGCGGATGGCATACCTGCCATCCCAATGTATAAGTATGGGGCATGCCCCACCAAGCTGTAACTTGGCGGATGGCATACCTGCCATCCCAATGGGGCATGCCCCACTAAGCCGTAACTTGGCGGATGGCATACCTGCCATCCCAATTTGAATTTAGTTTGTAAGTATTAGCTTTTCGTAGTAATAAAATATTGAGATCTAATTTAGCTTTATCCCATTTTTTTTTTATCCGTTTCTTTTAAGAATGTTTTATGAATTTTTTCAAGTGTACATATAATTTTTTCCTTTTCTAAGATATTCTTTCCCAATTCTGATCCTTGTTTAGTTGCATAATATACGTATGATCATTCCTCTAATATATGCTTTAAAGGTATCCCATATGATCAATGCATTAGGTTTATCTTTGTCATCTATATCAACATTTGTCTTCTTAAATAATCCAATCTCCCTGTTCATGTAATTAATAAAATTTAGAATCTTGTAAATATTTCCTATCAAATCTCCATATTTTATGTGAAGATTTATTTACTGATGGTATAATACTCCATGTTACTGGAGCATGATCAGATATTATAATTTAATGAATATTTGCAGTAAGAATCTTTTCTATGTTTTTAGCAGACATAAAAATATAATCAAGTCTTGAATAGCTCTTTTGGGAGTGTGAATAAAAAGTATAATCTCTTGTAGTTGAATAAAGGAGTCTCCAGGTATCTCGCAGCCTATTTATTTGGAAAAATCTGTTAAATCTGTTAATATTTTTGGAGGTCTAATAAACTTTTCCTTCTTTCCAATTCTGTCGTTTTTATTTAAAGAATAGTTTATATCCCCTCCAACTATTATAGTCCCTGTATCCAGAGTATCTAAAATATTCTGGATTTTATTTAGAAATTACATATTTAAGGAGGATTGTAGATAGAGACCAAAGTATATCTTTCACTGCACATAAAACAATTAATTATTAAGAATCTTCCTTCATTATCTTCATGTTGGGAGTTTAGTGTAAAAGAAACATTTTTATTAATTAGAATACCCACTATTTCAACAATATGTAGAAACAAAAGCTTCACCTACCCAATATCTCTTTAAATATTTTATTTCTCCTTTTCTAAAGTGTAACTCTTGAAGGAAAGCCACATCCGATGATAACTTTGCTAGATGACTTAACACTTTCTGTTTTTTTACACCATCATGTAGTCCATTGACATTCCATGTAGTCAATTGCAATTTATTTAAAAGTATCTTGGTATGAAGCGTTCTCTTATCACTCATGTTAGGTATATTGGCAACATAAATGCAGTCTATACATGTCGGTAATCATCACTTTATATCCAAATTGGATTATATCTATAATTAGGATTGGACAAGACCATTTATGGGGCCATGTCATTACGTAGTTTTTATTTTCTATGACATCAATTAGGGAAGAAAAAAAGAAAAACAAAAAAAACACATTTAACATTACACCTACAAACATTACAACAATTACAACAAAACTAAGGTTATTTCTTAAGCACGCAAGCTTTTAGAGGGTTATAGCCTCCTATTCCACCCCAAAACCACATTGATATTAATAGACAATATAAATAAAACAAAGTTTCCTCTTTGTTTTTCCTTTTCCCCCTCCCCTCTCTCCTCCAATCTTCCTTTCACCCCCCCCCCCCCCCCCTTACTTTCCAAGTCTTACCTTTCCATTCTTTAATAGGTAGTGGATAATTATAATTGAAATATCCTCAAATATTAGTAGTCTCCATTCGTCTCATAACATAACATCGCAAACATATTTACAAAGAAAATAGTCCTCATCTGAACAAACATTAAATAAGTAAAGAACATAATAATTAAATAAAGAGAAAAATAAAAATAAATTAAATTAAATATAATAGAATAAAAACTTTCAGATATGTTCAGCTAGATGCCACAACATAATTTATACCATCTATACAGTTCATTATCCAATTCAAATTAGAAAGTAAATAAATAAATCTGACTTACTTTGTAGTCTTCAAATGGATTTTGAACATTGAAAAAAATAAGGGGAGAAAAAGAAGAAAAATAAATAAATAAATTGTCCAAATTGAGTTCATTTAGTTGACAACTCTATTTAAGTTGTAATTAATGTTGGAAATGTATTTTTCAAAGCGATAGTTGCAGCTTCCAGTGATGAAAATTGAGTCCAGTCATTACCTTCTCGAACCTACAACTTGGTCGGGAACCATAACTGTGATTGAATTCTGATCTTCTCCAGTTGCTTGGTATTAACCAATTTTAATTTATGGGATCCTAATAGTGTGAGGTAGGTCAGCATGACGTTTGTCATGCCACCCCACACACACAGATAGACAGACACACACACACATTTACACCTCTAATAGCTACCCCCCATTGCCTGTTCTCTGTGGCTAGCCCTTTCCGGTTTCCTAGGGCCCAGAACTGGCCATATGGTCAATTAGAGGTCCTACATTCCCTCTCTCTGAAGGGTTGATTACCACCTCTGTAAGTGATAAATCCTTCACACCAACATGACCTATTCATCTGAGGTAAACTTCAATTTACAGAAAATCAAGAGAGAGTAAATGGAGGTAGGTTACAATAGGTGACACAAAGATTTACATTTACAAGGCAATTAGATTTTAATTATTCGAATCCCAATAAGAGAATGTCCGCCTTTGATTACTTCCCAGAGACTACAGTCCATGTTCCTTGAATAGACTCCAGCAGTCTGTGCTTGTTTCCAGCTGTGTAGTGGATAAGAGGCATCTCCACGCCTCCCGCAGTGTCCATCAAGAGATGCGTCTATTTGTTGTGTTAACTGGAAGTCTCATCCATTTTCTTGTTTTTGCCGTTTCTACTTCTAATGAGGAAGTTCTCTGGACGGTTTTGCTGGATTAAGGGTGATGTTAGAGCCCTGTTGTGTCCAGTTTATTTCCCTCAACAGACAGTCCTTTGGAGCGAGTCTCCCCTCTGGGGGAGCTACTTCATAACTGTTTGCAGAGCCGCATTTTTCCTGCACTCCTTTTTGAGCTCCATTACCCTGTTGGATTCTTCGCCGTCTGGCCTGTGATCTGGTTTCAACTGCTCCTTGCAGTCTGGATACGCTTCTTAAACCTAACCCTATCCTGTGGCCATGTTCCTGCTGTTTTTAAGACTGCCCGTGTTACTTGGACCGCTCTAATGTCAGGAACTACCGTCCTGTTTCTCTCTTGCCCTTCCTGTCCAAAACTCTCGAACGAGCTATCCTTAACCAACTGTCTGTTTTTCTCTACCAGAACAACCTGCTTGACCCGCATCAGTCGGGCTTCAGAACTGGGCATTCCGAAACTGCTCTCCTGGCTGTGATGGAGGCACTCACCACTGCTAGAGCCTTCTCCCTCTCCTCTGTCCTGATTCTACTTGACCTGTCTGCGGCGTTTGACATGGTCAGCCATGAACTTCTGATCTCCACACTCACTGAGATGGGCATTTCTGGGACTGCCCTCTCTTGGACTGCCCTCTCCATCCCCTTTCTACAGGAGTCCTGCAGGGATCTGTACTGGGCCATCTGTAATGGCTGTTCTTCATTTATATTAAGTCTCTTGGTTCAGTAATTAATTCACATGGCTTCTCATACCATAGTTATGTAGACGATACTCAACTCTTCCTCTTTCCCTCCCTCTACCCCACAGGTGCTTGTCTGGCTGACATCTCTGAGTGGATGGCTACCCATCACCTGAAGCTCAACCTTGACAAGACAGAGCTCCTCTTCATGCCATACAAGACCTCCCCACTACATGACCTCTCCTTCACCATTGACGGTACAATGGTGGCTGCCTCCTGCTCTGCAAGGAACCTGGGGGTGGTCCTGGACGACGAGCTGGACTTCAAAGAGCACATCAGGGCAACGGCACGGTCCTGCAGGTTCCTCCTGTACAACATCAGGAGGATTTGACCGTACCTGACCTCCTACTCCACCCAGCTTCTTGTCCAGACCATGGTCGCCTCACGCCTAGACTACTGCAACTCCCTGCTCGCAAGCCTACCAGCCTGCACCATTCTGCCTCTTCAACTGATCCGGAACAAAGCTGCCCGGCTTGTGTTTAACCTCCCGAAATTTTTGCATGTCCCCCCCCCTGATGAGGTCACTCCACTGGCTGCCAATTGCAGCCAGGATCAGGTTCAAAGTTCTGACCCTGGCCTACACTGCAGCCAATAGGACAGGCCCCACCTACCTAAAGGACTTAATCCAGAACTATGTTCCTGCTCGACCACTTCGCTCTTCTACAGAGATAAATGTTGACTCGCACTTACCCCCCTCCGTGTCAGCGGCTCTCGCTCGTCCCAACTGCGGAGCTTTTCCACCCTAGCTCCCCAGTGGTGGAATGAACTCCCCATTCCCCTACATTCTACTCCAACACTGCCTGCGTTCCATCGTGGCCTGAAGACACACCTCTTCAGACTCCACCTTGACTGATATACTAATCTAGGACCTTTTCTCATGGTACTTGTTCCCTGTGTTTTCTTGTCTGTTTGTTGTTATAGTTTATAATAGTATTTAGAATAGAATTATAGTATAGCTGATTAACCCACAGCTTACTGTGAACTACATTCAATGTTCATTACTAGGGATAGCTGCTACATTATGGGAAGGATGTGCTTTGTCTTATCTGTTTTGTAGTTACTTCAATTACCTTTCTGTATGCACTTATTGTATGTCGCTTTGGATTAAAGCGTCTGCTAAATGACTGTAATGTAATGTAATCTTTATTTTGTGCGTGAGTGACGTATGTGTAAATGTGTGTGGCGAAACTTACCTGACGGCGACGAATGGTGGCTGCCGAGATCGAGTGGCAAACCCCGCAGAAATCAAGACATAAGTGCCTTGTGAAGACCCGGGACCTGAAGGCAGCATTGGTGGCGGATTGCAGAGCTGGTCCGTGCGAGGGAGCCTGTAGAACCAGGTCGAGCGAGACAAAGCGATTGCCTTCTCATTTGCCGTAAGAAGTGTGTTTTCGCCTCATTCAAGCACAGCGTGTGTGGGTCCAGTCTGGTGCGAGCGGGGTACTGAGCGGCAGTTGCCACGGTGTCCCGTGGCAAACCCGGCCAGTGTGACAAGGGCGACGGTGAGCAGTGGCGGGACTGTGACCCGAGTTCGCCCGAGTGCAGGGCAGGCTGATTCCTCGTTAGCGACCACCAAGGGGTGGCGGAGTCGCCCTGTTCTGTGCTGGTTGTGTGTGTGTTTGATTATTGTTTGCCGGACAGCTGTTATTTGGTTTCTTTTATTTAGTGGATGTCCTCCCTGTGGTGTGGTGTGGGAAGGACTCCACTCTTTGTTTTCTTTGTGTTCACTTGTGTTTGTGGTGTCGTATGCAAGTGAGTTTGGTGTTGTGTGAATGTGAACTGCTATGTCTGTCTGCGTGGGATCCCCCCGAGTGTAATAGTGGGGCTGGAGGTGGGATCACAAGTGTGTGTGTGTGTGTGTGTGTGTGTGTGCCCTTACCAGTCGCGTACTTTCTAGTGCACAGTGTGTATGACGTGGAGGAGTGGCAATTGGGTGCTGTGTGGTGTGGGGGAAATTGATCACGCTTACCTGCGGGTGGGGCTGGCTTTGTCCGGCGAATTCTGTGAGTGGAGGGAGGGGACAGAAATGTGCAGACCTGGCAAAGTCTACAGTCTACATCTGTGAGCTTTTATGAATTGTGTCTCTAATAAAGCTTGTATTTTTACCTTTTACTTTTTGGTCTGTGTCCTGCTTGGGGAAGGGTGGATCAACAAAAACCTGGTCAGGGTTGTGGAAGTGAGAATTCCAACCCATGACAGCTACATGGGTGTATGTAGAGGTAGTCGCGCAGACTGTCTGCAGCAAAATAGCTGACCATTGGTTTATCACTACCATAAAACAGAGAGCAATGGAGTACAATGCTTGTAATTGTGTCCTGTTCATGTCATTTAGGGACAGTAGTCCAACGAGGCCTGGGTAACACCTAAGGAATGACTCCCGATCCTCCTCAAAAGCAACACAATCGCCATAGGCTGGTACATCCCTCATCTCTCTCTTCTGTGACTGATCCATGTCTAGTTATAACTTTTAGAACTCTCTCTTGTTTTATTTCCACAATTCAATTTTAAAGGAGATTGTACAATTGATGTAGTTTAGCACAATCCTATCTGGGTGGGACCTCCAATATGTCGGGGAAGTGAGAATTTAGTAAAATGAATTCAGTAGTTTTAACAGCCAACGCCCTCGTTTAATGTTCGGCACTCTGAATACAGAACGCGAGTGGCATCAATGGTTAAAACTCCTCACTTATCCAACACTTAAAATTTATTTATTTGATTTAATTAGTTAATTATTATCAAAGATATCAATTATCAATTAAATTGCCAAATTCATTGATAGGCAGAGCAGCCTGTTGGATCAACCTTTATCAAAATGTACAACTCACAACCAGATTAAATTTACGAGATTTATTTAACAAGTATTCAACGCCTTAACTAAAGACGAAGGTTCAACTACCTTAACAAACAAAATGCTACAGACATGGACAAGTTACAGTCACAAAAGAAATTATTGAAAGATAATACCAGACCACAGCTTGTCTCTCCGAAGGTAATCCCCAGAATGCGCCAACACCCAAGTCCAAGAACCAACAGAATATTCAAAAAGTCCCACATCAGATACAAGAATTAGATGCCAACTGAAAAGTCAAGACAGGACCTCATTTTTAAGTGGTTGGAGAGAGGGGGAGGGGGTCCCTTCTCCAGGCCCACACATACTTAATGAATTATCACGGGAGGGACAGCTTTGGCTGTTATTGAAATGTTTGTGAGCTAATATGTGGAGAGACTAGATCAGGCAATAATTAAACCAAGGTGCAAAGCCACTCACTCAGGCAATTTACCACTCTGGCTTCTGCTTTATTCTGGTATGTCCTGACCCAGAATCTCCACGTAGTGCCAGTAGGTGTATTAACCATGTATGGTATGTTTAATGTATGGAATCCTAATAGTATGAAGTAGGTCAGCACAGAGGTCGCACTAGGATTTTAAACTGCCGGCCAGAATGTCCGGAATGATTACAGTTTGTCGGACATATGATTAAAAAAACGGCCATATCTATTTTCAATGCATGAACGACAGGCAGGTGCATTTAATGATGTAGCCTAACAACATGTTACAGCGTAGTATTATATTTTGGACTGAAAACGATTTGAAAATAAAGGAATAATATAAATAATATAAAAATGTAATATTACAGCTTCGCCTTGCACAAGCGGATGAATTACATTAAAATCGCGCATTTGGTGTGCGTGACTGCGTGCGTAATGTTTTCTCAACAAAAGAAGCTGTCTTGATTTTTGCATCATTAGTTTATTAGAACACATTGTTCTTCAGAATAACGATTTTAACATTTATTTACTCCAAGGCAAATTGCAGAGTTGCGGAAGATGCTATAAGGAAAAAGAGGCAGCAACGACACGTGACAATTGGGATCTGACCTAACGTTAACGAACAACACTTTCGGGAAAATCAGACCAGAACAGTGTAGGCTATTGATTTAACAAGAAAAAAAATGCTGATTATATCAAGGCCTAATGATAAATTGCCGTGATATTGAGACTAAATATGTTAAATTACTAGGCTGTATTGCGGAGTTATTTATTTTTTATTTATTTTTTTTACCGGCCCGAATGTCCGGAGGGAATTAAATTTTCCGGCCTTTGTCATAAAAAAACGGTAAAAACCGGCAATTGGCGGCCTAACGCGACCCCTGGGTCAGCATGAGGTTTGTCATGCCACCCCACACACACATTTATATCTCTAATAGCTACCCCCCATTGCCGGTTCTCTGTGTATTGTCTCTAGGCTGCTCAGGGCTAGCCCTTTGAAGTTAAATGAAGCGCTGTGTTTTCCTAAATTAATTGCCATATTTCCCCTGTATCCCCCCACCCCCCGAGACTCCAGCTAAAGGTGGTGGTATTTTTTCAGTAGAACTGTAATGTTATTGGCTAACTAGCTGCTGCAGAATTAGGAGTAAAATGCCCAGCCCTTCCGGTCAGGTTGTATTCAATTCAATTCAATTCAATTTTATTTGTATAGCGCTTTTTACAGAGAACTGTCACAAAGACGCTGCACAGGGAAACAGAAGGAAAATTGAGCAAAAAAACCAGGCCTTAGCCCCCAACCAGCAAAATGAGGTAAAAACTCCCCGGTAGGGGAGAAAAAAACACTGAGCAGTGGCGAGAAAAAACTCCCCAGTGGGAAGAAATCTCGGAAGGAACCTGGCTAGAGAGGGGGTGCCCATCCTTCGCTGGCCGGCCCGGTTTAGACTAAAGGTGGACTGAATGGTAATAGTCAATTCAGCGGGAGTGACAAACTTTGACTGTCGTTCTCTGACACCGCCCATAAACTGTAAGTTGTAGTTCACAGTAAAGCAGGTACCTGGTACATGCGCAGTAGTTTGGGGCTATATTTCTGCTCTCACTACAGGTAGAGAGTTGGCTGAGAGCTTATTTTAATCAGGAATTCCCCTTTAAAGGGGACATGAAGCACTCGGTAAACTGGGTCTGGTTCATTAGCGTTTTACCTTAAATGAGATATGGGGGTGTGTTCAAATCTCGAATCGACCCGTATTTGCTGGAAAAAGAAGTTGAAGTTTGCCGTTTCTCCACTAGGGTGCAGCCATCTTGGACCAACTGCGGTCGTGACGTCACTAGGTTGGTTCGTCTCAGCTGCTCAATGTATTCCTACGGGAAAATAGCTGCCTTTCAATGAGCTCAACAATGTATCTTGAGGAAAAAATGAAACAAAAAACGCACGGACAGTCATTCTGTATTGCCCCGAGATGCTCAAATGAGTATTATCGAACAAAACTTAATTTAAAACTTAATTTTCACTAACTGCTGGCTACTGCCTTGCCTTGATATAACGTAGCCTATTACGGTAAGTTAACAGCCTGCAAATACACTGCCTGGCCAAAACAAAAGTCGCTGTTGCACCCGTCATGCATAGTGCCCACTGTACAAGCCTCTGGAGGCAGTGTTATGATCTGGGGTTGCTTCAATTGGTCAGTTCTAGGCTCAGCAATGTTATGCAGCAATAAAATGAAGTCAGCGGAGTACCTGAATGTACTGAATGACCAGGTTATCCCATCAATGGGCATATTTCAGGACAACAATGCCAAGATTCATCGGGCTCAAATTGTGAAAGAGTGGTTCAGGGAGCATGAGGAATCATTTTCACACATGAATTGGCCACCAGAGTCCTGACCTTAACCCCATTGAAAGTCTTTGGGATGTGCTGGAGAAGACTTGACGGAGTGGTTCGACTCTCCCGTCGTCAATACAAGATCTCGGCCAAAAATGAATGCAACTCTGGACGGAAATAAATGTTGTGACGTTGCATAAGGTTATCGAAACAATGCCACGACGAATGCGCACCGTAATCAAAGCTAAAGGCGGTCCAACTAAATATTAGAGTGTGCGACTTTTTTTTCGGCCAGGCAGTGTATATACCTACCGCGACCTAGCATCACAAGTTAACGCTTGTTTTCTATAGGCAATATTAGCTAGACACTAACCTTAAAGGGATAGTTCAGAATTGTGGACATAATGTCTAGCACAACTCTAAGGTAACTGGTAGCATCCACTACCAAACGCACTTAAACACTCCACAGTGCACCCAAAGCAAATAAAATACGACAACAGTCTATCTGGGTTATTTAAAGTGATTATACCATCATTTTTGAAGTCAGACTATCGTTGAATCCTTTACTTTGTGCTGACCTAAATTCTCCGTGGAAGTACGGCGGCGGAGCGATACTTTACATTAGCAGGCAACGTAAAGTATAGCTCTGTCGCCGTATGTAGTGCCGGCCAACAACAACAATATCGCGCATGTGAAAGAATCAGACTAGTAGTATTGTTAGATAACGTTCAGGTAAGATGGTATTTCGGTGTGTATTTCAAGGTTGTTCAAATCATGCAAAAAAATGGGCACCACAAAGTTTTCACCGATTTCCAGTGGAAGATCAACAAAGAAAACAGCTGTGGCTTCTTGCTGCTCGCATAGATGTCAATACACCAATTGAAACTCTAAAAAAGTTTAAAGTGTGTAGTGACCATTTCACAGAGGATGACTATGTGAAAATCAAAAAAGGACGGTCGGGACACCCTCTACTGAAGGAGACTGCTGTGCCATCACCTGTTTTTCTTCATGCACCGAAAACAACTATCGAGCAGGTAACTAATAAATGACTCCATGCGTGATCTATCTATTCAATTCCACGGGAAGTCATGGAAGTGGTCAAACTTTTCCTGCAAATGGGTAGCCAGTGTGCTTGCTTGTATATGCTGTATTATGTTTGTGTTTAGCTGACTTGTTAAGTTACAAATATGTAACTTTACGGCAAAACGGATTGTGTCGGCAACTGTGGAGTACAGCAGATAGCCTACAGGCAGATACCCTGGCTAATCTACAGCTAGCTCCGCCGGTGTACTTCCACAGAGAATATAGGTCAGCACAAAGTAAAGGATTCAACAATAGTTTGACTTCAAAAATTATGTTATAATCACTGAAAATAACCCCTATAGACTGTCGTCATATTTTATTTGCTTTGGGTGCACTGTGGAGTGTTTAAGTGTGTTTGGTAGTGGATGCTAGCAGTTACCTTAGAGTTGTGCTAGCATTAGCAATGTGTGTATGTCCAAAAGAAGGGACAGCATGGAATTATCTGAAAATGGTTTCCATCAATCAACTACATCATGGCTAAGTCGTAATTGAGACATTGGGCCCTATCTTAGCGATCTTGGCGCTTGGTCTAAGCGCATGGCGCTAAGTCCATTTAGGGCGTGTCCAAGTCCACTTTTGCTATTTTAACGGTGTGTTTTTTGGGCGCTAAGCACAGTGCAAGGTGCAACTGGGCTGAACCTAGTCTCTTCATTAATTATAGGTGTGTCTTGGGCGTGACATGCAATAAACCAATCAATGCCTGCTTTTCCACCTTGGCGGATTGCTTATGATGGCGAAACAGACATGCTCGTGCGTGTTTAGTGCGATCAAGGAATAGGCTATATGGATCAATAGTTGCCTATGATCAATATTATTTGGGCTAACCATTATGAGTTCCCGGTAATTCCTGACAGTGCTGTTTACAAAATATATGCGGTTAAATTTCGTTAAGAGCACCTGCAACAGCTGAGAATAAGCGACCAATTGCTTCCATCTCACCTTAGAAAACGCCAAATTAGCCTGCATGTTTAATGAATTTCATTTGATTATGCAATGAACTCATGTTCAAGCTTCATCCGAAGTTCATTAGGCTACCTGCATTCTAATTTTTATTAATAATATAAATAACGTTATTTTGCCTTAATGATGACACTAAATATAATAAATCTGTCAGGTTGGCAACCCATAGGTTTAGCATATTTTCCCTTATTTTATAATGTCCTGCTTATAGAAATGCGACCAACCTATTTTACTGGTAGCGTAATGCTTTAAAACGATCCACTTTCCCAGGAAGACCGTGAAAAGTGCGATTTACAGCAGAGGAAACAGACCTGCTCCTGTAAAGCGCACATGCAGATAATGGCATTAAAATTAATTGTAAATTAATTTTGTAACGTGCTGCAAATTTCATTTCTAATTAGCCGCTTAGTTCTCTTTAAAATCTTTTGTTCAGTTATGGAATAACAGGTGAAATCAGCGGGGTTTTAATAAGCTGAGAGTATGGAAACCTTGTCACTGTAATTAAAAAAATATGAAGATCGAAGAATAGCTAAGGTTACAATTCAGTTAACATGATGACATTTATCTCCGTTTTTTAACAATAGGCTATCGAAAAAACTTTGCTGCATGCTTGTACTTCACATGCCCAGACAGTGACTCTGTCCGAATCAGAGCCCTATCTACTGTGTCCTGTGTACTAGCATACTCTGCACTGTTTACTGCATACTGTTTAGTACGCAACATGCAGTTTGCAAAAATTCTCCTCAGCTATGTCCGAATCAACGCCCTTCCATACTATTGAGTATGCTTGTTGAGCACACTGGATGAGAAAGTTGTTCTAAAGGCGAAATGTTCTCTAAATGTAGTATACTTAAAATCACCAGATGATAAACTTGTTTCTAGGTATTCGCTGATAATAGTATGGAGGATATTTTTCACATACTGCATGTACTGAACTGTTCAGTATGCAGTAAACCATACACAGTATATCAGTACACAGTACACAGTACGTAGTAGATAGGGCTCGGATTCGGACGCAGCTCTTCATACTATTATCAGTGAAAAGCCAGATATAAGCATATCATCCAGGGATTTTAAGTATACTACATTTAGAGAACATTTCACCTACTTTACAACGTTCTCATCCAGTGTACTCAACAAGCATACTCTATAGTATGGAAGAGCATTGATTCGGACACAGACATATTGTCTCTCCTCAAGTTCAGCCCTCCATAGGCCCTCACATATGTTGTTCTGGTAAACAACCAAATACCAAGCAGGTGAATAACACACCAACTCCATGCAGCGGCGATGATTTACGACTGCTGCGGACACACCACACCAAACCCGCTGGGGCGAAAAACAGGATTCCGTTTGTTTTGAATCAACCCCCCACACCCCCCTTTTTTTTTTTTACAGAAATCAGATGTGAGGATGAGTGGGAAAAAAGAAGAGAAGCACTACCAAACACGTGTGCCGTGCAAGTGTAAAAACAGCAGAGAGCACAGTGGGTGGGGGGGGGGGGCGTCCTTATGTCCTTCCAGAGTGGGTGTCGGGTGTATTGTTCAGCAGCGCAGGATGCGCTTGCCCAGACCTGTTCCCGGTTGGGCCGTTCGCAGGACTGATCCTGAGAAAACCTGAGGCCCCCCGTGTGCATGTCAGGAAGCCCTTCCCTCTGTTGGGAAGATATTCTGTGAATATGGAAGCGCAGCTCCCCTCAGGAATGGCAAGGATTTCCCAAGAGGAGTAAAAAAAAGACGGGGACCGAGCAACAGAGAGGAGGAAGTGGGGGGGGGGGGGGGGGGGCGCACCACGTTCTTTACGAGGGGGCTGTCACACTGTTGGCAAGCTCTGCTCTGCTGGGGTGTTGTCCGTTCCTGTCCACATTAAGTGAGGTGGAGTTTGACACTGTCAGTGCTGCCACGGGTTCTCTTGTTATTAATATTTTCTGATGAGGTCAATGCCAATCGCACAAGTCTGTGACCATGTTTGTAGTTTAGATTGACAAAATGTTGCTGAAATTTTTTGTAGGCTCCAAGTCTTCCAATGAACCAATGAATAGTCTGTTCCTTTTGTGACTGAATTATGTCATTCTCTATTGTCCAATGATTGGCCATGAGAAAAAATATTGGATAATGCTAGTTCTCATAATTCTGCAACTAGAACAGTATTGTGGTTATATAAATTTTTTTGTGTTTTTACAAAACTCACTCACTTTGACCAATTTTGAGAAAATTAACATTTTTGTTTATTTTAAAGTGGTTAACATTTTAATACTTAACCCCTTCACGCAGATGGCAAATATGGTCAATTTTCACCTATTTAGGTGCTCTGTTTAAGGCTTAAACAGAGCACCAGGTGTGAGCATCACAGAAACTTGGTAAATGGCTCAAATGAAACAAGACAGTTGTACCATTTACAATACAAACTTTGTATTTGTATTTTCATAATTTAAGTCAAAATAAAGTGCCATGAATGCAAAGAAACTTTGGAAAAATGCTAATAGAAATTTGTTTTTCTTTAGTTTGCAAGTAAATACTGAGAGCTACATATGAAACAGGTAAATGTATGTATACATTTCCTGGATCATAAACTCTGTGTCCACAAGTGTGCAAAATCTGAAGATGACATGCAGAACTACTAAATATCTATGATGCAGAATATAGGCAGTGTAGCCTGTTTCCAGTCTCCAAATCTATCCAAATGGCTAAATTGTGCACTGCTCTAAGTCATAAAATAATGATATTTAACTACAAATCAACTGTTTTGGCTCATAAAACTCAACTATGCATTATTTTAAAGTGGGAGTTACTATGTTTTCATCAGTACAGGGGGTAGATATCTATAGGTCGAAAACATGTCATAAAATATATCAAATGTGTTTTATCCATTAGCATATATTTGCCCCTATTGATGGTTTAAGATGAAAACATTGATATCACAAGTCAAAGCTCTCCAACAGGGACAGACAGGATAGTTGTTAATAACCACAGAACTATAGCTCTAAAAATCACCATAGAATTGAATCAATCCATATCTGAACCAGTCTCAACAAAAGCAGTACGCCGTGAGCTTCACAAAGCTGGTATTTATGGCAGGGCCGCCATTCTGAAACCATTTGTATCCAAGGCTAATGCACAAAATCGCAAAACATGGTGTAAGGAACACAAAACCTGGACCCCTGAGCAATGGGGAAAAGTGATATGGTCTGATGAGTCATCTTTTACTCTTTTTACTACATCTGGACGGGTTTATGTTTGGAGAAAGCCTAAGGAGGCATTCAATCCACAATGTCTGTTGCCAACTGTTAAGTATGGTGGTGGTTCTGTAATGGTATGGGCAGCCATTTCCTGGGACTCACTGGGTCCAATGATTGCTCTCCATGGACCTGTAACAGGAAAACAATATGAAACCATTTTACAAAACCAGGTGCACCCTATGGTGCAAACACTGTTGCCTCATGATGTTCCAATATTCCAACATGATAACGCCCCCATACACACTGCAAAAAAAACATTAAAGAATGGTTCCAAGAACACGAGGATGACATCAAATGCCTTCCATGGCCTGCACAATCACCAGATCTAAACATAATTGAACCTTTATGGGAACCTTTATTTCCACGTCCTTCATCCCTCAAAGAACTGGAAACTGTCCTTGTTGAACAATGGGCTAATATCCCACTACATACAGTTCGGAAATTGTATGAGAGCATTCCTAGAAGGATTGAAACTAATTATACTTTACAATACTGCTGTAATGCAATGAAATGTACCTACTGACTGAATTATATATAGCTTGCTAGCTGGCTACCTAAGCCATTGATCGGACCGGCTAATAGATTAGGTGGTCGGTGTAGCTAACGTTGTAATGTTGTTTGTTGGTGTAACTTAGTAGATTGCTAGCCACGTTGGTGGACTTGCTAGCCTATACTTTATTATAGCCTACTGATGCAATGCAGGTGTTTCATAAAGAGTTGTAGAGAACAGTTTTTAATGACCTAGCAATTATATATTCTGCCTGCCTAGCTTTGTCACTAAGATAGTTCTGTTGGTGTGGAGCTGAACTAGAGGTCTGCATGGGTCTGATTTAGTCAAAACTGCCCGCTCCCGCTGCTTTTCATGCCGCAACCGCCCACGCCGCATATATTCTCGCCGTAACCCACCCGCAAGACCTTGTCTGAAACCCTCCCGCAAACCTGCTGCATCGCCTTAAAATCCCATATGCAAGTTCGCATCCCCTTAAAATCCTATTGCCTGACACTTATAGAATGTATTGACAATGTACACTTAGATAATGTATAGATAATGTAATGCGATAACCAAGTTGTTTATTTGTCGCCATAAACATGCGTAAAATCTATGGCTCGTATAGCGCAACGGGAAAAAAATGTTTTTCATAGCAATAAGATGTCATTAGGATAACAATTTTCAAATAAAGAAATCCTTTATTACATGAGGTGGACTGGCCCTGTTATTAACAGAGTTAAATTAAATTGAAAGTTGGCACAACATTTTCCTCACCTACTCTGAGAAGGTTTTTGTCCGTTATTTTTACTGTTTTCCACATTTTGGAATAGTAAAGACATCAAAACTATGAGATAACACAAATTAAAGTATGCAAAAACCAAAAAAGTGCTATATTTTAGATTCTTCAAAGTAGCCACCCTTTGCCTTGATAACGGCTTTGCACATTGCCATTCTCTCAAACAACTTCTGTGGTAAACAGGTATCAGATCAAAAACGTCTACGACGTAAAAAAAGCCAAGTTACTCACGCATAACCTACATAGCGCTGTCTATCAGTTCTTAATTCCAACTTGCAAAAACTAGGCCTGCCTTTAAAAGTCTTGATATCAAAATGTGGCCAAGTTACAACTAACAATATTGCTTATCTTAGCTCACACTAAATAAACTAGCTCTATTCCAAAGCAATGTTATCCAAACTTTCCTAAATTATTTAATGCAACTTGGCCCTGTGTTTCTTCATCTTTGCATGTGAAGAGATTGTGCATCATGGAACAACAGATGATTTCAATGTTTTTAACAGTTGATGAATAATTACACTCCAGAAAGGATATGGTTGTACTTTGTTTGCAAGTTTAATTTAGAAAATGTACAGGTTTTAAAATGTTAACTGCTGCTACAGCATTCTTTACAATTCACAAACAGTCATTTATATGAAGAAACATCATGTACAATAGAGAAAGGGGTGATAAATCAATGCAGATAAAAATCAGTAATATTTTTACCTAGAAAATAGCGTACATAAAGCATTTTTACAAACGTATCCAGACATGTTTGTGGGTCAGATGGTGGCAAATAAGTAATAGTACCAATTTTCTTAACATAATAGTATTTATGATATTTGCAAACAGAATTTTGTGAACACAAGGATATCTATACTCTGTAGGGCCACACAGGTTTTGATAGAAATCCAAATAAATAAATCAATAAATACATAATAATAAATATAATAATAATAATACATTTTATTCATTCTCTGCTTTTCATAGACCCAAAGCAGTGGATGCAGACAATTGTTGCCTTTGGCTTGCTCTTGTGGGGGGTTTAGGCTGGGTTTTGCTGTGAAGTGCATTGTGATAACTTGTTGTGAAATGCGCTATATAAATAAATATTGATTGATTGATTGATTGATTGTTCAAACATGCCCTATAGTGTAGTAATTTTTCTGTTTAATTTCTAAGTGCAACACATCTGAATCAGAGTATTTCCACAATAAATTATTTTCATTTTGCAGTTTGATGTGGCACATACAGTTTAATTGACCACATTCTCTTGAGATGGTAAGATGAAGAAACACAGGGCCAAGTTGCATTAAATAATTTAGGAAAGTTTGGATAGCATTGCTTTGGAATAGAGCTAGTTTATTTAGTGTGAGCTACGATAGGCAATATTGTTAGTTGTAACTTGGCCACATTTTGATATCAAGACTTTTAAAGGCAGGCTTAGTTTTTGGAATTAAGTTGGAATTAAGAACTTATAGACAGCGCTATGTAGGCTATGCGTGAGTAACTTGGCTTTTTTTAACGTCGTAGATGTTTTTGATCTAATATCACTTATTTTTTATAGCTAACCAATGATGAATAATGCATGAAGATAAACACGGAGAGAGACATGCATTCCAAAGAAATGTATGCAGACATTTGCTTAACCATCTATTGACAAGAATGAGGACAGTTATCCTATTACAGACAGCACACAATTACATTAAAAGAGTTTGTAGATGAGCAGTATTTAATGTGTAATGAAATACAATGAACAGCACCACCTGAGCTATGGATCATGAAGAAGCATGTAAATTAATGAACCAAGTCTATATGGAGACATGCATGCACAATGGGCTAGACGCAAACACATTCTAGCTGAAAGACATACAGCATAAATAGCTAGTACAGCCTAAATAGTTTGCATCAGTAAAATATGGAAATACAGTTTTAAAATAGGGCTATTAGTATTCTATGAAATACATTTAACGTTAGGCTATTCAACACTGGATTGCCGGATGCGTAACTCCAACCTTCCATGTGTGGGCTACGAGCTAGCGAGCGAGCTAGTGAGTTTCTGCACAGCAGAGTTTTTTTTCCGGTAGTGTAGAACGTTACCTGCGGGAAATGTTTTGGTACCGGACAGCTAGGTTTAGTTTAGTTTTCTGTAGTGCAATGAATGTAGGCTATAATGCATGTTTATTTGCTTCGTAGTAGCCTTTGCCTTCTGGCTCAGCTCTCTCTTCATCACAACGGTGCGGTAAAGCGAGCGCAATACCGCTCCCGCTGCTCCGATTCTCCGGCTCATCTCACGCTCCATCGTCCCCTCACTCGAGAACAAGACCCCGAGCTACTTGAACTCCCTCACTTGGGGTAAAGACTCATTCCCTACTTGGAGTAGACAAATCATCGGTTTCCTGCGGAGAACCATGGCCTCACATTTAGAGGTGCTGATCCTCATCCCAGCCGCTTCACACTCGGCTGCGAACCGATCCAGTGAGTGCTGAAGGTCGCAGACCGATGGTGCCATCAGGACCACATCATCTGCAAACAGCAGCGATTCAATCCTCAGCCCACCGAACTGCAACCCCTCTCCTCCACGACTACGCCTTGAAATCCTGTCCATGAATACCACAAACGTGATAGGTGACAAGGCGCAGCCCTGACGGAGGCCAACCCCCACTGGGAACGAGTCCGACTTACTGCCGATAACCCGGACACAGCTCTCGCTTTGGGTGTACAGAGATTGGATGGCCCTGAGTAGTGACCCCCTCACCCCATACTCCCGCAGCACCTCCCACAATATCTCCCGGGGAACCCGGTCATAAGCCTTCTCCAAATCCACAAAACACATGTTGACCAGATAAGCATACTCCCAGGCCCCCTCTAGGATCCTTGCGAGAGTAAAAAGCTGGTCCGTTGTACCACGACCAGGACGGAATCCGCATTGTTCCTCTTCAATCTGAGGTTCGACTATCGGCCGGACCCTCCTTTCCAGTACCTTAGAGTATACTTTCCCGGGGAGGCTGAGTAGTGTAATGCCTCTATAGTTGGCACACACCCTCTGGTCCCCCTTTTTGAACAGGGGAACCACCACCCCGGTCTGCCACTCCTTAGGTACTGCCCCCGACTTCCACGCAATGCTGATGAGACGTGTCATCCATGACAGCCCCTCAACACCCAGAGCCTTCAGCATTTCTGGATGGATCTCATCAACCCCTGGGGCTTTGCCACTGTGGAGTTGTTTGATTACCACAGTGACTTCCTCCAGGGACTTGATCCCCCATCATCCTCCAGCTCTGCCTCTACTACAGAAGGTGGATTAGTCGGGTTCAGGAGTTCCTCAAAGTGTTCCTTCCACCGCCCTATCACCTTATCAGTTGAGGTCAACAGCGTCCCATCCTTACTATAAACAGCTTGGATGGTTCCCCGTTTCCCCCTCCTGAGGTGTCGGACGGTTTTCCAGAACCGCTTTGGTGCCGACCGAAAGTCCTTCTCCATAGCTTGTCCGAACTCCTCCCACACCCGCTGCTTTGCCTCTGCCACGGCTGAGGCTGCTGTCCTTCGAGCCTGTCGGTACCTTGCAACTGCCTCCGGAGTTCCCCAGGATAACATATCCCGGAAGGCCTCCTTCTTCAGTCGGACGGCTTCCCTGACCACCGGTGTCCACCAGGATGTTCGAGGGTTACCGCCCCTTGAGGCACCTAAGACCTTGAGACCACAGCTCCCAGCCGCAGCTTCAGCAATGGAAGCTTTGAACATTGTCCACTCTGGTTCAATGTCCCCAGCCTCCACAGGGATGCCAGAAAAGCTCTGCCGGAGGTGTGAGTTGAAAGTCTCCCAGACCAGGGCCTCCTCCAGACGTTCCCAGTTCACCCGCACTACACGTTTGGGCTTACCAGGTCTGTCCAGAGGCTTCCCCGGCCACCTGACCCAACTCACCACCAGATGGTAATCAGTAGACAGCTCTGCCCCTCTCTTCACCCGAGTGTCCAATACATACGGCCTCAGATCCGATGATACGATAACAAAATCGATCATCGACCTTCGGCCTAGAGTGCTCTGGTACCATGTACACTTATGAGCAACCTTATGTTCGAACATGGTGTTTGTTATGGCTAATCCATGACTAGCACAGAAGTCCAATAACAAACCACCGCTCGGGTTCAGATCAGGGAGGCCGTTCCTCCCAATCACGCCTCTCCAAGTTCTTCCATCGTTGCCCACGTGCACATTGAAGTCTCCCAACAGGACTATGGAGTCCCCTACAGGAGCCCCATGCAGGACTCCATTCAGGGTCTCCAAGAAGGCCGAATACTCTGAACTGCTGTTCGGTGCATAAGCCTAACCCTTAGGCGCAGGGAGGCGACCCTCTCGCCCACCGGGGTGAACTCCAACGTAGCGGCACTCAGCCGGGGACTTGTGAGTATCCCCACCCCCGCCCGACGCCTCACACCTTGGGCAACTCCGGAGAAGAATAGAGTCCAACCCCTATCCAGGAGTAAGGTTCCAGAGCCAAGGCTGTGCGTAGAGGTAAGCCCCACCAGATCCAACTGGTAACGCTCCACCTCCCGCACAAGCTCCGGCTCCTTCCCCCTCAGAGAGGTGACGTTCCACGTCCCCAAAGCCAGCCTCTGCCGCCCGGGTCTGGTCCGTCGAGACCCTCTATCTTCACTGCCACCTGTCTGGCAGCGCACCCGACCCCAGTGATTCTTCCCGTAGGTGGTGGGCCCACGGGATAACGGAGTTAAAGTGGTGATGGTTGCCACGTTGCTTCTTCGGGCTGTGCCCGCCCAGCCACCAGGCGCTCGCTGACGGGTCCTCCTTCTGGGCCTGGCTCCAGAAGTGGGCCCCGGGCTTCCTCCGGGCAGGGTCACTAAACTCCTAGTCTGTTGTTCCATGGAGTCTTTTTGAACCATTCTTAGTCTGGCCCCTCACCTGAGACCAATTTGCCATGGGAGTCCCTACCAGGAACACAAGGTTCCAGACAACACAGCTCCCAGGTTCATAGGGAGGCACAAACCTCTCCACCACAATACGGTGATGGTTCCCGGAGAAGCCTTTGCAATAAAAATACGTTAATGTGTCAATGTGAAAATAATAACTAAGAAATTAAAAGTACTTAACAGTTGCACAATGTTTTTGTGGAAAATACACATGTGCCCTGCTGGGCTCGAACCCACAATCCACTGTGTGAGAGACTGCAGTTCTAACCACTAAGCCACAGTAGCTTCTTGGAAAGCATGAAGCCATTAGCTACATTAACATTAAAAAACATTAGTATGAAGTGTTTTTATTAGACGATAAGCTGGATGAGCAGGTATACGGACCATACCCTCAACTAATAATTCTCCCCATTGGATAACATCGCGACGGAGGCAGGCAGTTTGGCAGGAAAATGGGAAGAAGAAGAAGAAGCGGAAGAGGAAGGAGAAAACGGCAAAATAACCCAGGTTTGGGGCTTTATTGTGTGGATGTGTGATGTTGTATCTGAATGCTGTGTGGTTACATGAGGTCAGAACATACAGAAGTTAATGTTTGTAAGGGCTGAGAGTCTGTGGTCATTGTGGTTACTTCTGTAGGAAACCCTGAAAAGTGCCAAACTCTCAGTGCTGTATAGGTATGGGGCATGCCCCACCAAGCCGTAACTTGGCGGATGGCTTACCTGCCATCTCAATTCCACAGGTAAATAGGTGATGCCATCATGATTCTGTATAAAAGGATATCAAAAGACTCCTGATATCTTATTTCCAGGTACTCTTAGAAGCAATACTACTATGTTTCTCTGCGTCGTGGAGCCGCTGGTACTCGCAAAGCTCTGAAAAGTGCCTCTGTGCGCCTTGCCTTTGAAGAGGCTGTGGACACCCCATGAGGATGCCAGCTCTTGTGCACAGGCTTTTAACCCCTTAGCGCAGATGGCAAATTTCACCTATTTAGGGGGTGCTCTGTTTAAGGCTTTATAACTCCAGGTGTGCGCATCATATTAACTTGGTAAATGGCTTAAATGAAACAAGACAGGTGTACCATTTACAATACAAACTTAGATTTGTTTATTTTCATAATTTAAGTCAAAATAAATTGGCACAAATGCAAAGAAACTTTATAAAAATTAAATTGTTTGCTGAGAGCTACATAAGTGAAATCGGTAATATATATACATTTCCTGGATCATAAAATCTATGTCCACAAGTTTAGCAAAATCTGAGGATGATATGCAAAACTACTAAAGGTCTATGATGCAAAATATAGCAGTGTATCCTGTTGTCCATTAGTGTCTCCAAATCTATCCAAATGGCTAAATTGTGCACTGCTCTAAATAAATAAAAAAATGATATATTTAACTACAAATCAACAGTTTTGGTTCATAAAACTCACTTTTGCATAATTTTCAAGTGGGAATTACTATATTTCCATCAGTATAGGGGGATAGATATCTATGGGTCCAAAGCCTCTATGCAAAACATGTCATAAAATGAATAAAATTAGTTTTGTCCATTATAAAGCATATACATTTGCTCCTTCTGATGGCTTAAGATAAAAAACATTGATATCACAGTGTTACATACACCTAAATATGTTGCTGCAGTCCTCTCAACTGAGCCAGGTGAGGAGACTGTCAAACCCCTGGAGGCAGAACCTGCTACTGCAGACACAGCAGCCCAGCCTGGTGAGGAGACCGTCGAACCCCTGGAGGCAGAACCTGCTACTGCAGACACAGCAGCCCAGCCTGGTGAGGAGACCGTCAAACCCCTGGATGCAGAACCTGCTACTGCAGACACAGCAGCCCAGCCTGGTGAGGAGACCATCGAACCCCTGGGGGCAGAACCTGCTACTGCAGACGCAGCAGCCCAGCCTGGTGAGGAGACCGTTGAACCGCAGGACGCGGAACCGGCTTCTACAGGCCCATCAGCCCTGCCAGGTGGAGAGGTCTACGCACCCCAACAGGTGGAGTCAGCCCCCACAGACCAGTCCACCCAGGCCGAGGACCCCACCCCACCCCTTGTGGACTTTTCTTCCCCTCCTGCTGCTTCCCCTCCTGCTGAATCCGGGGAACCTCTGTCTGCTGCACAGACAGAAGGGGTGTGCTCTGTGGACTCTCCCACTTCCACAGTTCCTGTGATGGAGGAGATAGGGGGACTTCTGCGAAAGTCTCGCTCCCCTATCAGAGCTGTAAAGAGACCCCGGGACAAACGGAGCAGGAAGCCAACCCCCGGCCGTTTTACGACTCCTCTGGCCCTCAAAGTCTCCGCCAGAGTGTTGTCGTGCACTCCAAAGCAAGATGAAAGCAGCCAATTTAGAACAACAGTTTCCCCCACCCTTGTCTCTCCACCCCCGAGCCACACCTGCAAACTTCGCACACACACATCATCCAGGGAGAGTGCAAGAGCCCCTTTCCGACGTCAGAAGTGTTCGGAGAGCAGTGATGGACTGGATGCCTACGAGCGACGATCAGCCCAGCTGCCCAGAGAGGGAACCAAAGCCAAAACTGGCATAGACCCCTGGACAGAGATGAGACGGGCGTGGTTAAGGGGCATCCACGTGCGGAAGAAGCAAGATGACAGGATGCCTCCTGTCATCCCGGTTTGCTAAACGCTGTGGCCCTCCGCAGCCAAAGGACTGCCAGTAACCACACTGGGGTTCTAGGAGGTAAAACTGGCACTCTGCCTGCCCCTGCCCCCCCCCCCCACCCACCCACCACCCCCCCACATCCCTACCACCACCTTTTAACATAAGACAATACCCATGTTTTTAAGTCCCTTTTCTAAAGTGTAGGTGCCCCCTCCAATGCTGTTCCTGGACACTTGTGGACAAGTCTGCCCTATTCAGGTGATTATTTGGACTGGCAATCTTGTGGATGGTAAATCCTGTCTGAAAGGTTCCCCTGAATGGACTAAGTGCTTATAACATGCAGTGTTCCCCTCTTCACATGTTGGTGTGAGTGATAAGGCCTAAACCCTCAAGTCCCACAGTCTTCTCCTGCCACTCCCCGAAGGACCCCCAGAGGCACAAGTGCAACCGGACCCATACCCTGCCGCGGGAAGCTAGCCTAAGCGACTGCCGTCAGCAGTCCACCCAACTGGACCCGAGCTCAAGGAGCCAAACCGGATTCCGACAGGGAAAGAGGTGCTTCCCCGCCCGTCAATAGAGAGGTCTTGACCGCACTTTTGCGCCTGTGGATCGTCCAGCTGCCTGTCACAGGAGACAGAGCCCCCCGCACGCTGTGCAGAATTGGTAGAGACACTATGGAATGAGGCTGCCTTTCACTCACACAGTTACAACATTAATGGGAATAAGCACTGCATGTTAACCAAGCAAGTCCAGGGAACTTCTTCCCTTGCCAGTCCAGATACCCTGACACTGGAGAAGGAAGAGACTGAACCAAGGTGCCATGACAGCAGTGACAAAAAAAATAAAAATGTCTGCACCACACCGGATCATCACAATGGGACTATTAAACTGGACATGGACTAATTGTTTTAAAGATGGTTAGTGAACCATTAGGACACTTGTTTTCATGCAGCTATCATTGTACAATGATATATATAATGTCCAAATGTATGGTTGTTATGATGATGGAACGATAGGCTCTTAGCAGCTGCATGCACCTATCGTTCCAAGAGAGGGAATGACGGGATGTTGCCTAATGTCTTTTGCTCTTTCTCTCTCTCTCTCTCTCTGTCTCTCTCTTTCGGCCTCTCTCTGTCTCCCCCCCCCATCCCTACCACCACCTTTTAACCTAATACCATGCCCATGTTGTGTTTAAGTCCCTTTTATAGAGTATAGGTGCCCCGCCAAATACTGTTCCTGGACACTTCTGGACAAGTCTGCCCTATTCATGTGATTATTTAGACTGGCAATCCCGTGGACGGTAAACCCTGTCCGTAAGGTTCCCCTGCATGGACTGACAGCAGTCATAACATGCAGTGCTATCATTAATTGTTCCAGTCTTCACATGTTGCTGTGAGTGATAATGCCTAAGCTCTCAACTCCCACAGTCTTCTCCTGCCATTCCCTAAAGGACACCCACAGACACAAGTGCAAACAAGTGCAACCGGTCCCACACCCTGCCGCGGGAAGCTAGCCTAAGCAACTGCCGTCAGCAGTCCACCCAATTGGATCCAGGCTAAAGGAGCCAAAATGGATTCCGACAGGGAAAGAGGTGCTTCCCCGCCCGTCAGAAGAGAGGTCCTGACTGCACTTTGCCACCTGTGGATCGTCCAGCTTCCTGTCACAGGAGACAGAGCTCCCGCACGCCATGCAGAACTGGTAGAGACACTGGGGAGTAGGTTGCATTTCACTCACGCAATTGCAACATTAATGGAAAAAGCACTGCATGTACTGCATCTCTTCTCCTTTGCCAGTCTAGATACCCAGACACTGGAGAAGGAAGAAACTGAACCAGGGTGTCATAACCGCAGCGACACAAAAAGAGGGTCTAATAGAGATATCTCTCCGCACCACACTGGATCATCGTGGGACATACGTCAGTGTGTCCATATATCTGCTGGCCAGCAGATCACAAAGGGACTATTAAACTGGGCACGGACTAAATGTTTTAAAAATGGTTGGTGAACCATTTGGACAGTTGTTTTTGTTGTTAGCAGGTAACTGCATCTTCAATGTTCAAATGTTTAATGTGATTCCTATTTGGTGATGTAAGAATAGGTTTTTAGCGGGTGCATGCACCTATTCTTACAAGAGAGGGATGTAGGATATCTAATATTCCCCCTCTTCTCTCTATCTCTGTCGCTCTCTGTCTCTCTCGCTCTCTCACCCCCCCAACATCAAAGATAAGCCAGTCTTTGTCATAAATGACCCCTCTCCCCCCCTCCCCCATACCTTAACCCAATCAGGACAGGGATGGTCTTCCTGTGGAGGTATTTTATAGTTGCACCGCAGAAAAAGAATTTAGTCAATTGTGGAGTTTGTTTGGAGAAGTCATCCTTTTGGTTCCTTGTGCGTTTCCTTTTGTTCCTGTTCAGCTGGAGGGTAAATAATATTGGCAATTTTTGGCTTATCTCTCTTTTACTGGTATATCCAAATTAATGTCTGGTTTAATGTCTTCCATTTTGTAAATTATAAGTAGTCAGCCTACATTCCTTCGTGAATGTATGATTCCCAGTCATTATTCTAATTGAATGTTTTCATTTAATAAAATTACTTAATCTCAAGACCTGATTTAGACTTTGTTTTGGCTTGTTGGTTGATCCACCAGGTTACTGTTCGACTTACCTATCAAAGAATTCGGCGATTTAATTGATGATTGTCATTTTTAATAATAATAATAAAATTAAATCACATAAAGCTTATTTTGAATGTAGGTTAAGTGAGGGGTTCTAGCACGCAATATCGCTTTGTGTTCAGTATTCAGAGTGCTGAACGTTTTAACAAGGGTATTGACTGTTGAAACCGCTGGATTCAGAAAATACACATTTTACCTAGTCCTCACTTACCCGACAACTTACACAATACTGCTGCCTAAACAAACTGTTGAAGTGTGGTCTTTTGAGGGAAAGGTGAGCTGCAGTCTGAGGATAAAGGAGAACCATAAACCTTGCCTCACAAAACCTTACAATACTGGGGCACAGGGACTAGCCTGGGTACAGCAAATAACAAACACAGCCCTACTAGTGTATTACTCATAATACTGGAGCACATATACTAACCTGGATACAGCAAATTACACCCACAGCTCTACTAGTTTATCCCTCACATTACTAGAGCACAGAGACTAGCCTGAGTACCGAAAATAACACACACAGCTCTACTAGTTTATTACTCACAATACTGGAGCACAGAAACTACCCTGGGCACAGCAAATAATGCACACAGCTCTACTAGTTTATCATTCACAATACTGGAGCACAGAGACTAGCCTGGGTATAGCAAATAATGCACACAGCTCTACTAGTTTATCATTCACAATACTGCAGCACAGTGACTAGCCTGGGTATAGCAAATAATGCACAGAGCTCTACTAATTTGTCACTCACAATGTCCAAGCACAAAGACTAGCCTGTGCACAGCAAACAACTGAACTAGTGTAAAACAAAAAAAATCAATTTGCCTGCCCACCAGTCTAAATATTATACTGTACTACACAGTATTATACCAGAGGGAAGAAAAAAGACTATGGTTGATTAAAACACTGAAAAAGAATTCCGGTAAAGTCAAAACAGAGATATTACCCTGGTTGTGAAAAATACTTTTTTAAATCAATGAAACCATTTTCCAAAGAAATAAGTTGGATATGCTTTTTAAGTTAGAACTGTGAAATGACAGAGTCACGACTGGCTTGTGTGTGAGGTATAGCGTGTGTTCTAGGTCTGGATCACTCTCTCTGAGTCTGGCTCTGCCCTGCTCAACATCTGGGTCCTAATCCTACTTAACACACAGAATGAAGGGCAGTACTCCACTTGTCACATGGCCACAACATACCTAAATGCATTTGAGGGAAATCAAACATAGACATGTGTATATAAAAAAGACTTACGGTTAAATGAATGGCAGATGTGTCCAATTTGCCTTGGATTTCCAAGGGAAAGGTGGCATATATAAACTTATATATGCCACCTTTCCCTTGGAAATCCAAGGCAAATTGGACACAATTCTACAGGGTGAAAAGTGATCAATAATTGCCTTTAAAATAATGACATCACAATTTAAATGTGCTCTTGGAGTCACTGTGAAATAGCACTGCACACAGTAAGAGCAATAAAAAGTTGAGTGATTATTTCAGAAGACATTTATAATAATACAACAGTCCATCCATATACTATGTCACGAACCTGAACACAGGCTGAACCCAAATGCAACGACAAGGAGGCAGAGGTACAAAAACAGATTATTTATTTGTACTTGGGGCAGTCCCAAGCAGTACACAACAATAAAAAACAATAATTTCCCCGGATCTTCACCGAGACATCACACTTGCTCCAAGCCGGAGCTGGACTTTGACAGGAAGCTCCAAGCCGGAGCTGGACTGGATCGGGACACAGACTGGAACACCTGGAAATGTTCCAAACCGGAACTGGACTTTACGGAACACCTGGAAATGTTCCAAACCGGAACTGGACTTTAGGAGTCGGTCAGGGATTGCCCCAAACCGGGACTGGACTCAGACGGAACATCTGGAAATGTTCCAAACCGGAACTGGACTTGACGGAACACCTGGAAATGTTCCAACCCGGAACTGGACTTTAGGAGTCGGTCAGGAATTACCCCAAACCGGGACTGGACTCTGGACTCAGACGGAACATCTGGAAATGTTCCAAACCGGAACTGGACTTGGCGGATCTGGACAGACTGGACAAACAAGACAAGCAGACGGAGCACTAGGCATCCAATAATTTATGCTTCGAACTAATACTCCTGAACCGAGGGAGGACATAGAATACAAACAATCCGCTTATGATTAATGATGAAGGCTTTTGGAGTGGGAGAGACTGGAATGTTAGTGGTAACGAATAACCGGGTTGTAGAAGCAGAGGATGGGGCAGCAGCAGAAACGGCAGGGCAGGACAGTGCAGCGGACCTCAGGTCGGCCCAGATGTGGCAGCAAGGACAACAGCAGCAGGCGCCGTTTTTCTGGATTTTTTTTTTACAGTGTAGGTATAGGCTACTGTTACACTGAACAAGCTGGCGGTTTATTATGAACTGGATGCCTCTTAGTTTCTGCCGGGAGTTACCGATTTTTCAGGACTGAAATGATCATTACGACTGTAACCATGGTTTTATGAGTTCCGGATGACCAGTTGGGTCGTCAAATTACGAATATACCTTCTTGTTGTGGGATGCATCGAGACTCTTATACGAATCATTTGTCATGGTCATGACCTCCGCGTTATGACGTAACTTCCTCTATAAATAGAGACACGTCAATGTGGAAGTTCTCAAAACCCTTCTTGCCCCGAAAGGGTCCCAAGTGACTATGACCCCTAATGGTCATCCGGAACTCATAAAACTGTGGTTACAGTCATAACCTTCATTTTATTTCGGTCCACCGACCATTGGGGTTGTCAACTTACGGATGACTTATACCCACCACATCACGAGGGACAGACATACCATTAGTGGCCGCTGGACGGATGGCCGAGCCGACCGTTGACGTAATAAAATCTTGAAAATGTGCAAGGGGACACCCAAGTCGCCACCGCACAGATATCATCAAGTGGTACACCTTTCAGTGCTGCCCATGACATAGCCTCATTCCTAGTTGGACTACACTGGATAGTCCTAGGTAAAGGACTAGCACTAGCCTCCTAGGCCACAGCGATTGCCTTCACTACCCAACGAGAAAGGCTCTGAGCCAAGTTCCCAGGGTGATCTGCAAAGAAGGAGCATCGGAAATCACGGTTCAATCGGCCACCTGGGGGCCACCAGAAGAAGCTTGTGGTGGCCCATGCTGACCCTGTGCAAGGTCGTCTTGACCAGAGACAATGGCGGAAAAGCGTAGAGTAGGCCACTCAGCCATTTGTGCGCTAATGCGTCTACCCCCAGGGGGCTTGAATCCTCAGCTATTGAGAACCACTGGGGGCAGTGAGTGGACTCCTGAGAGGCGAACAGGTCTGACTGAGCACGACTGAACCTGTAACATCCGCCGCTTCCCTCCAGTCCACCTCCCTTTCGTTTCTTTTGTACTCCCATTCCTTGTGTTTCGTGTCATTTTTTCGGTTTACCTTGTTTGTCTCTGTGTACAGTAGTTGTGTGTTTTCATTTTCAGACTGGACGTGGCTCCCCGTTAGTTCCTGGTTTTTCCCCTTGATTTGCCCCAGCCTATCATTTCCCCTGCTCAATCACATTCCTCACTCCTTTGAGTTAATCACTCAGTTCACGCACCTGTTTTTCACACTACTAGTTTCTGCTCACTTGTCACTTTTTGTTCTCTGCTCCGTTTGAGATCTCTCCCGGCCATTCTGATTATTATTCCGGTTTGTTTTGTAACCTGTTTTGCTCTGTTCCTTAATCCAGCCCGTCCAGCCTGCCTCCTGCCTGCCCCTAGCAGCCCTGACTCCTCTCCTTCCCCGCTTTAGTTTGCTAACCCCGTATTCTGCCTTCCTCCCCTTATTCGCCCTTTGCCTGCATTCGCTTGCCTTGCCCTAATAAATATTCTCCCTCGTGGAGTACTTGAATCGAGTCTGCCTCAGATTCTTGCATTTGGGTCCAGTCCTGTACACTGCTGTAAGAGAACCGTCACCATACCAACTCCACATCGGGGTGGAGACGCCATTCGCCAGAATGAATCTCCTGGCGAGATAAAAAGTCTGCTGTATCGTTTTGGACACCTGGGTGGTGTACGGCACGAAGAGAGGCCGACCTGGGAAGAATCCAGCTTAAGAGACGCTGGGTCACTCTCAAAGACTGGCGGGACCTTACTGCCTTGGTGGTTTATGTGATAAACTGTTGAGGTGTTGTCCGACCTCACCATCACATGTTTTCACAGGTTTTATTTTTTATAAAGTTTTGATTTGCTTGTTATTCACTGCTTGTTATAATATACATTGTATTGCTTGTTTGATTCAAATACTACCCAGCAAACGGGCAACGTCCCAGGGACCAGGTATGGTTATGACCTATTCTAATAATTTCCCCCGAGCATCCTCTGAACGTCTAGGGGACGTTACTAGAACGTCCCGAGAACGTTCTCTGTGACGTCCACGTAACGTTTAGAAAACCTGATGACGTCCTGATGACATTTTGTGATATTCAGGGGACGTAATTTTGTTAGCTGGGTAGTTACTCTTGTATTCTGTAACATGATTTGCTTCATGATTTAAAAAATTATTCTTGCTGTTCGTGATGTATGTATCCACAAATTCTCTTCTTGTGTATTTTGAGCGTTAGCTAGAATGGGCCAGTTAATTAGCCCCCATTGTTACGCAATCATTCAGAACGTTCAGTTATGGATATTCCAAGCCTACTGTTTTGCTACAATGACAGCCGTCATTTTATCGATTCTGTGTCTTTTAATACCCGCTTTCCATCTGTACTAAAATGCAGTTAATGAGTTTAATTAAACTCATTAAACATTTACCATTATATTTACCATGTTTCATTTACCATTAAACATAAACCAGATAATAAAAATACCTTTATAGAAAACAATATAAAATAGAAAGAGAGATCAAAACTAAATGTGTTCAGGAGCATTTACCTTTGAAGAATGGTTTGCTTGTTCACCAGGTATGGTCCAACTGGTGCAGACCTTTTTGAAATGAAGAAGCCACACCCTCAATCCATTCTAAACCAATACAAATGTTCAACCCATGAGGAAGCCTTTCACTGAGTAGTAATGAATCTTATCTGAAGCCAATTAACCCGTTTATTGATACATTCTAGTATGCTCTCCATTCTTGAGTACCAATTATATTCTAGTGAACAGTCAAAACAGCGGATATCTATTGGTAATAAACAGATACTACCCTAATAGACAATTGAACAGAAAATGGCATACTTCAGTGACTTATTACTCATGACAGGGGAAAATAACCATCCCCATATTTGAATGTATTAGAAAGTTTGAAGAAGCTATGCTTCAAAATGCACCTTCCTAAAACCTCTGGAGCATAGAGAAATTGTACTACATAGTGGTTGTGGGGGTGGGCCTTCAGTAGGGTTTGGACATTTATTTGGATTCCCCATGTTTGAATCTGTACCTGGGAAAACTTTGGTACACATCGGATGTTGGAAACAATATTGACAGAATTATATCTGAATCCTACCCAGTGAACATGTAAAATTTGGATGCCATCAATTGGTATTTTACTCAAAGATGTAATGATATTCCTATAAAATAAAGTTCCTGGGATGCTTATAACCTGTTTCTACCTATTCCTACCAGTATTATAAGGTTCTGAGACGTATGGTGGCATCATGTTACAAATGGTAGAATCTGTTCTCGAGTAAAATCTGTCTTGAACGGCTGCGAAATATCGGTGCAGGCTGTTTATAAATAAACATTTCTTCATATTTTCAACATATATACAAAATGTAACTACATATAATTAGAGGAAAACAACCGTGGCTACACATTTATCCTGGTGATATTATGATACAAAAATTCTAGGCGTGTTTTACATGACTCACCGATCAATTTCCATATTAAACATTTCAAAAATGCAATTCATTGACGTCATTGAATTGCATTTTGCAGAGTTCACAGCATCCATGCTCATAGCACCTATCACAACAGAGAAAAAGCTTGGAAAATTGCTGAAACTATTGGCCTAAAAGTTAATTACAGTGGACTACCACTTTAACCAATCAAGTTTTTAATTAGGACGTTTTTCTTATTTGTGTGTGTAAAACTGTTCCACAACCTTGGTGCATGCACAGAAAAAGACACTTCATCACTTTTTTAAAACATAATTCACCTTTGGAACACACAAGAGCTTTGCTTGAGCAGAGCTAAGAGTTCTGATAAAAAATAAATAATAAATTCAATGATTGGAAATGTATTCAAGTGCTAAGCCATTGAGGACTTCAAAATCAAGTAAAATAACTTTAAGATCCATTTGAAAACTAAAACTAACTGGTATAACCAATGCAGGGCTTTAAGTTCTTTACTATAGACACCAGTTGGGGAAAGAATCTAAAGCTTTAGGATGGGGGTGCAACAATGGTTCTTCACATACACAGTTCGCCGGACGGCGGATGCAATAATGCATCTCATACAAAGGAGAGGAGTGTGAAAATTTGCCCCTTTTCCCATGTGGGTGTTCGTTTTATATTTTACAGACAATGTTCCTTTAAAAGCCTGTGCCTGGAAATCCCATTAGATGTGCATATAAAATTTCCCCCGTGATTAATAGTTGATGAGGCAGGGTAGGCTGGAGGTACCAACATGTGGCCCGGGGGGCCCCGCCTCCACAGGCTCGCGTTTCACTCCATAAACTTACCACTCTTTCCCACCGAAGCGTTTAAAAGAGAGGAGGGATCACTTGTCAGGAATGCCTTAGAACTGTGAAAAGAGCCCGGGACCAGGGAGAGGATGCAGCGCCGCGCGGCTGGTTAGATTACTCACAGTGGCTTACAGTAGTGGAGCTGCTCAAGGATGCCCTACAAGCAAAGAGGGTACAGCTACTTGAAGGCCCCTCCATCTAACACATGCTGCTGAGGTCCAGTATAACCCAGAGAGATTCAGACGGACTCTTTTTCTTTCCATCTGGTGGATGCTGACAGGCAGTGATGCGCATATAAAATAATGCAAAGTGGGTATTATTTCCCTTGATATAATTTTTCGAACCAAGGTGCCCGCTTTTCTGAGGAGACTTGTTTTCAGTTGTGCGCACCACCATGGATCAACCGGCCAGCAGCTGCATGAGGAGTGCCCATCCTGGGAGCTCCATCTGGGGCTGTGTGCTTAACCCTCACTCAGGCGTGCCCTCGGCGGGGCTTCAGACCTACCAGCAGAGCCCTTTCTCCCTGGCCTACGCGGACTTCCCCGCCTCCTGCTTGGTGACAGCACCGCACGGCTACCCCCGCGACGAGCGGCTGTACGGGTTCCAGCAGGCCAACTGGCAGTTCCCTGCGTGTGAACCTCGGGGGCAGGAGCCCTGCGTGACAGGAGCGCTGGCTGCAGAAGGAGGCGGTGCAGGGGAGATGGACGGTGCGGGTGGGGACAGGCTGCATGGGCCAGTAACCAGGTGCCTGGAGGGAGAGTTTGCACCCCACAGCATGGTGCCCGCTGAGACAGAGAAAAAGACATCCAAGCGAAAGAGAGATATCACAGGTGGGTCTGCACATGACATGATGTGCTGGCTGGGTGCTGCACAAGGCATTATAGGCTGGCATCATAGGTAACAACTGTTTCTCAACTGTGTACCAAACTGCAGTACAGGTTTACCTACCAAAATTGACACAACCAGAAATATTATGTCTGCTTCATAAACAGGTATTTCATCATCAATGCTTGTAAACACATTATTTTGTGTTTATTGCCAACATAGACCAGAACTGAATGCTTCCTCTACCAGATTAGATTCATGTAGTCACTCCTTGCCCCTACAAAAATACAAGCAATGTTGTTTTTCTTAGAATACTGTGATGCAATATACACTACAATTATTGCATTTACAATTTAATGGTCATATTAAAGATCATCAGGTACTTAGACCAGAAACCTCAGAACAGTTGACAGATATGTTGTGATTGATTGCAGTCTAACTGCTAGAATCTTCTAGAGCTCAGACTCATCTGGATTAACATCCAGTACAAGCATACACTTCTGTGAGGACATAATATGCAGGAGCCTAGTATGGTTGTGCAACCTCACATTGACTCCCCAGCTCTGTTCTGAAATGGTTTTCTGATTGGTTACATTGCTGTATTCATGATATGTAAAAATGACATTATTTCCAGAAAAAAACATGTTCCACAAAGATAGCGAGGAATGATAGCTACAGAGGGAAGTATACAAGTATGTAGGTGACACAACACATTTCTTTCCACTTGCTCAAGAGTCAAAACAATCCCTTCCTCCAATTGTTTTTAGTTCCTAAAATAGTGAGGTGAAAATTACCATTATAATCACTGGATAGATATTGCTCTGTTGACCTGTCAGATCAACCTTTGTGTGGCAAAATGATCATTCGTACACAGTTGAGACCAGGAGGGAAGAAAATAGAAGACACTTGGCCTGGAAAATTCTGAAATTGACCAAATAAATGTGTTTCTGCATGTGTTGATCTCTCCACCTTACTCTGTAAAGCATGGCGTTCTAAATAGGATCAAACTCTGTGTGTAAGATTCAACATTAATTTTAGAGATCTTTGGGGATGTATTTTTTAAATGTTGAAAATGAGTACATACCACATATCACCAGAAAAGTATTTAATAGTATTACATTTCTACAGCAATTTAATCCATTAATATTCAGTGTAGTGGGGTAGTGAAACTCAAGTTTAGACGTTCATTTTCAACACTTCCACAAATAAAATTGAATTGAATTGAACTTCCTCACTGTAGTTGCAGCAACAACACATGTTAGTTAATTTAAGAAATCCTTTTTCTGATATTTTAAATATTTTTTTGTTCTCAAATTTCCTTTACGTAAACCTCAGACAATGTGGTATAAACATGCCAGACCACATCTGGTAAAATATCTTACCAGCAATCCCCGTTCACATTCTTATCCATTGACATGGTCCCGTTAAACTGTAAGTCAATCTCGATGAAGACTACGCAGTGCAGTGCCTATAGAAATATACAGTGTTTGTAGCAGCCAAAGTTGAGCTTAAATTTACATTAAGCCGCCATTATGTTCCTAGAGCCAGAAGCAGCTCCCAGTGTTGTCAGGACAGGATTAAATAGTGAGTTAACTGGACAATATGACACTTGGAAGCAGTAATATGGTGGTAAGGCAAGTTCTTTCTAAATAATTAACTGATGTGACAATTCCTGCACATTGGTGTGGATGTAAACTATTAAGAAAACACAGGCCTAAACATTGGTAGGCACACATCCTGGAGATTTTTTTGTAGTTAATATAAATTTTATGTTCCACTTTCATGAGTAATGGAGCTTCTTATTCAAATATATTTTACAGACTAAAAATAAGTCTTTTTTATTGTCATTGTTTTTTAAATTCAAGTACATTTTTTTGCAAAGCATAATGCGGTGCAAAATTACTTTTACTGAAAACAGTTGTGCAAGCAACCATGAAGGCTGTTCAGAAAAAGAGACTCTCTAAAGCCAAATTCTATTTAAAAAAGTTTTTTATTTTTTATTTAAAAAGTAATTAATTGCAAAATCTGTTTAGTTGTATAATATTTAAATCATCTGAAGCATACTAATGCAGCTTGTAAGATTTCATTTTATATTTCATGAATTAAAAACCATTGCATCAGACATAAACTATCAAGAAGAATACAAAGCAATTTGCATTCATTTACAATGAGTAAAACCTAGACCTTGCTTTAAAGTAAAATATTTGCTCAACTGTTTTTTATTGAATTTGGATTGGGGACAGGGTGTGTGTTGTTAGGGGGCGGGGGCTGGTTGTTTGCACGTGTTTTTATGTCTTTATGGTGAGACCTAGCAGCAGGCACAGTTTTCATTTGGACAAATTACTTCATAACCCTTTCCAAATTACTTAACAAACGTTTGCCAAATGCTGTTTGTTTCAGTGCCTCCCTACTGGGTGCAGGGGTGACTCAGAAAGTTAATGGGACTTATTGACTGGAACCTGCTTCGTGAGGGCTTGTGTCCAACCGGAAACCTGGCTTGCCAGGTGGCCACACCAAAATGACTCCCACATCCACACTAACAATCCAGATGGGCACACTAGTGGGATTGAGTTCATGTGGTTTTGAATGGGGATTCAGAGAAGTAATTATAAATATAGCTGCAAGCAGTGATTCCCGGGGACCGAGCGGCATTAGCAGCATTTGTCAAACACAGAAACCGCAAAATGGTAGACAACTCGAGACAGCGTTGACCCAAAATACAAATATTTGTTTCTAATCTGGTATCTTAACCCCATCCAGTAAGGGCTTGCGTATTAAGTCTTTTAAATACAAGTGAAACAGTGAACAGTTAATACTGTTAAATTCCTTAACTTTTGCAATAAAAAGGTGTTTCTTAATGTGAAAACAACATTAAAAGAAGCATAGCATTTGCACAATAGTTTTGCCAAACATTAATTTAGCCATTGGTACCAAGCTGGAATTGAACCACTGACCACATAGATGGAAAGCCAAGATTGTATCCACTAGGCCAAAGCAGGTTAACAGAAATGAGGAGGCCAAATAAGACTTGTGTGTTGCGGTATCAGATTGTTTTGGCTTACTGACTTCATAATTCAAACAGATAACAGGTAATATTGTGAAATTTCTTAGCCTTTGCAATAAAAAGAACATTCTTACAATGACGTGCACATTGTGTGCCTCAAAAAAAACTTTGGAGCAGGTGGGGATCAAACCACCAACCTACTACACGGCAGTCAAATGCCTTGACCACTAAGCTACAGGAACTTTCACAGTTGGTATAGCAGGTAGACGACCTGTTAAGCAGAGATAGTGTACTTGGCGGATGGCATACCTGCCATCCCAACATTTGTATTTCTTTAGTGCCACCACGCGGATTGATTGGGTTAAAACTGCAAGGCTCAAGTCTTGATCTAACTCTCAATCAACCCACCAAGTTTCAGAACTTTATATCAAACGGTTTTAGAAGTATTAGTATTTATGCGATAAGCCACGCCCAATGCAAAATTCATTGGCTTCTCATTCGGCCAATTTTTGACATACGCCTTAGTAAAGTAATGCATGTATGTAGGGATGCGGGTTGAGTACCTTGAACAGGTTTGATGCAAATTGGTCTAATTCTGTAGGGGGAGTAGCATTTTAAGTGTTTTACAAAAAATGCTAATTAGCGGAAAATCGAAGATGGCAGACTTCATGGTTTCTTGAGGCAAATTTGTTGGGCAGGAGTAGCGGGATGTATACACCAAATTTTGTGACTGTAGATCAAACGGGGCGTCGGCAGTGGGCGTGTCAATGATTTTTAGTGAATTTTTAAATATTTTCTTATATTTGGATCTATATAGCGCCACCACATGGCTCGATTGGGTTGAAACTGGAGAGGTCAGGTCGAGATGTTACTCGTAAAAGACCTTTCAAGTTTCATAACTTTCTGTGAAATGGTTTTGGAATTATTACCATTTTTGTGATAAGCTACGCCCACTGGATATTTATTGGCTCGTCATTTGGCCATCTTTTAAAATATCAAAATTCTGTATATGTGTTTTATGAAGCATGGTGTACGGAGTGTGTTTACTAGGTTTCGTGTAAATTGGTCAAAGTTTATAGGAGGAGTAGTATTTTAAGTGTTTTACAAGTAATGCTAATTAGCAGAAAATCCAATAGGGATAACATGATGGTTCCTCGAGGCAAATTAGTTCAGTATGAGCAGAAGGACCTCTATACCACATTTCGTGACTCTAGATAAAACGGGGCATATGCAGTGGGCGTGTCAATGATTTTTAGTGAATTTTTAGGGGACCGAGCAGCGTAGCTGCTGGTACCCTATTGTATCTGTTCAGATTATTTTATTTATTTATTTTTTTGGAATTTTTTTTCTCAGCTTTCACCTAAAATTCCCGTGAGCTGGTTTGGCCTAGAATCACCAAACGTGGCAAGCTTGTTGGGATTGCCAAACTCTTGGATCCTCTATATTATGACGCAGATTGAACACCTGGTGGCGCTGTAGTGCACGTGACAAAATTTTGACATTGACACGCCCACTGCCGACGCCCCGTTTCACCTAGAGTCACAAGATTTGATATACAGGTCCCTTTGCTCATTCTGAACAAATTTACCTCAAGGACCCATAAAGTCAGCCATATTGGATTTTCCGCTAATGAGCATTTTTTGTAAAACACTTAAAATGCTACTCCTCCTACAAAATTTGGCCAATTTACATAATATCTAACTATTTGCCAAGTTTCATGAGAATCAGCCAAGTGTTTAAGGAAAAACTCAAAGAAGTAATAAATACTCATTTATTACTTCTTTGAGTTTTTCCTTAAACACTTGGCTGATTCTCATGAAACTTGGCAAATAGTTAAGCCAAAATGTCGGCAAATTCAAGATGGCGCCCACCAAATGAGTAAACATCTATGATCCAAATCCGGCTCTTTGTCACTGTAGCAAGTTATACATCTCTGCAAAGGAACTGTGATTTTTAGTGAATTTTTTTATATTTCTTTATATTTGGAACTCTATAGCGCCACCAAATGGCTCGATTGGGATAAAACTGTAGAGGTCAAGTCCTGATGGTACTCTTAACAGACCTACCTAGTTTCATAGCTTTCTGTCAAATGGTTTTGGAATTATTAGCATTTTTGTGATAAGCCACGCCCAGTGAAATTTCATTGGCTCGTAATTTTATGACGACATGGTCTAAGGAGTGTGGATACCAAGTTTCATCTCAATTGGTCAAATTTTGTAGGAGGAGTAGCATTTTAAGCGTTTTACAAAAAATGCTAATTAGCAAAAAATCCAATATGGCGGACTTTATGGGTCCTTGAGGCAAATTTGTTCAGAATGAGCAAAGGGACCTGTATACCAAATCTTGTGACTCTAGGTGAAACGGGGCATCGGCAGTGGGCGTGTCAATGTCAAAATTGTGTCACGTGCACTACAGCGCCACCAGGTGTTCAATCTGCGTCATAATATAGAGGATCCAAGAGTTTGGCAATCCCAACAAGCTTGCCCAGTTTGGTGATTCTAGGCCAAACCAGCTCACAAGAATTTTAGGTGAAATCTGAGGAAAAAAAAGAAAAAAAAAAGAATCTGAACAGATACAATAGGGTACCAGCAGCTACGCTGCTCGGTCCCCTAATTATAATGTCACATTCTCTACCAAAAAAAAGCTGCAAGTTACATTTCTGAAGTCTGATGTGAGCTAGCAGGTTTTCTATAGTTACACACAGTCTGGATCACCCCGTTCACATCTGGCCTTTTGACTGAAACCTATTGCAGTCTGGTCTCAGCATTTGGTAAAGACGTTCTCAAGTTGACAAATTACAAGCATTTGACAGGGATTACATCAGCTTCTATTTTTTTCCAAATGGTCCAAAGTTACACTCTCAAAATGACTAACTCACTTAGCCAAAGTTACTTGGTTTGGTTCATAAATACACTTTAAAATTTAAAAAATTATAATTTTTGATTATTTAAAGCAGTTTATATGTAGTTTTCCTCACTTTTGTATTATGATTGAACTGACTTAAGAGCTAAATCTAGGAACAGTATTTTGGAGATAAGGAGAAAAATGACATAATGCTGAATTTGCAAACAGAATTAGTTAAATTAATCATTTCACCACTAAGATTGTTCTTGAATTAGACTCCAGGGGCCCTATCTTACACCCGGCGCCAAGCGGCGCTAACCCAAATGCAAGTGTCTTTGCTATCTTACACCCGGCGCAGGGTTCATTATAGCTCCTAGTGCTCACGTTGTTTAAATACCAAGTAGTCTTGTGCCCATTGCAAGTGAACTGGGTGTGTTGGTCTTAAGATGATAATTTTAATACGCCAGGATAATTTTTGGCGTATTGCTATCTTGAGCCAGAAAGGGTTTGTGCTAAAACCACCACAAACCTGGTCTAAAGTCATGTCACAGTTGTTCACATGTTATTTTAATGGCGTACATGCTACATAGGTGTGTGCACAATGCGCGTACGCCTCCTGTCTGTTACACACAGGGGCACGCACAAGCATGACTAAAAATATCAAGATTACAATGTGAAATATTATTATTGTGTAGGCTATATCAAAAAATGCATAATAATAAAAGGGTCCATAGGTCAAAGACCACATACCTGTCCCTCAACGGAGGGGAATGCCGCATGAAATTGCTTTCAGCCCACTCCATCAACATCCAGGCGATGTGCGATGGTACGTGTAAGGTTACATGTAGACTATTCGCAATTATCCTGGATCAAGCTATGACTAACCTATATTTGCCAATAGTTCCTGTAATCTTCTGGTGGGACAATCTTCTGTTACGGGACAATGGCTATCCATTAAAAACTTTGCTGATAACACTTATATCAAGCCTAATGCGCAAATTGTCATTTACACCTAATGCGTGAATTGTAATTCAATGGAAAACTCGCGCACTGCAATAGACAGACATTTCAGTTGACAGCTTTCTTCATCTAGGCCTACAGCCTGTAAGTAAATAGAATGGAAAAAGTTCAAAACCTTGTCCAGTGTATTGTTTTTCAAATAGCCTAGGCTACAGTCCCCTTGGATTTGCTGTGCACAAGGTTTTTTCAATAGCCTACGGTTAAAAAATGGCTATGAATTCAAATTTCACCATGTTAACTGAATTTTAACCTTATTATTCGTCCTTCATATTTTTTAAATTACAGTGACCAGGTTTTCATCTTATTAAAATCCCGCTGATTTTACCTATTATTCCATAACTGAACCAAACCATTTTAAAGATAACTAAGAGTCTAATTAGAAATGAAAACTAATTTGCAGCACATTACACAATTAATTTGAATACAATTCTCTGCATGTGCGCTTTAACTTCATGCAGGAGCAGGTCTGTTTCATCTGCTCTAAATCACTTTTCGCGGTCTTTCCGGGAAAGTGGACTAAAAGTGTTGGTCACATTTCCATAAGCAGGACATTATAAAACAAGGGAAAATATGCGCGAACCTAGGGGTTGCCAACCTTACAGTTTTATTGCATTTATTGTCATCATTAAGACAAAATAACGGTATTTATCTTATTAATCAATATTAGAATGCAGGTAATGAACTTCGGATGAAGCTTGAACTTCGAGAACTCCATGAGAACAGATGGAATTGATGTTTGACAATGCTTCATTGCATAATCAAACGAAATTTGTTAAACAAGCAGGCTAATTTGGTGTTTTCTAAGGTGAGACGGAAACCATTGGTAGCTTATTCTCAGCTGTTGCAGGTGCTTTTAACAAAATTTAACTGCATAGGCTATATTTTCTAAAATAACAGCACTGTTGGGAATAACCGGGAACCTGTGCCGGGGTTAAACCCTAATGTTAAAGATTGTTATTGTGTATATCAAAACGCGTCATAATGGTTAGTCTGAATAATATTGATCATACTATTGATCCATATAGCCCAGGGCTATTCAATTAAAAATTCAATTGGGCCAGATTTTAAAACCAGAAAATGTAGATGGGCCAGACATTTTCAGCAGCCTATTTAAAACCTTTTCTAGCTTTTGGTAATGACAAATTTTAAACAAACGCAAATGAATGTAGTAAAAAATAATGTTTATTGTTTCTTCATTGTCTTTGAAAAATGACGACATTTTCCCAAAGACAATCTCGCCGGTTGTGTTCCTTCTAACGGCAGTAAGCCGAGCAATTCCTCTCGGAAGCATTTGCCGTCAAAAAATCAAACATATATGCACAATTGTGCAATATCAGTTTTGTCTGTGGACTCATCGACTGCTATAGACATGACATCAGCTTTTTTTAGTTCCTCTAACAGTGTTTCAAAAACATTTTCAAAAACTATTCAACCCGAATAGTTGAAGTGTCAGATAGGGGTACATTTATTATAGCGGATGTCACACTAGTTTTAATTTTGTCGTAATTTATCACCTCATCCACGACGGCCAGCATGCATTCGTTTCGGAGTCTGTGAATGGCTTTTTCTTATTTGCCAAGATCCAGGATACACAAAGGGAAGCTGCTGTAGCTCTCTCTTGGTCTGTGCATGACTGCACCAGGGTAATAAACTCTGCACTTTAGCGTCCCTCTCCTGTGATCCCTGGGAAAGTTTGGTGTTTCTCAATGTGGTGCCTCCGAATATTAAATTCTTTAACTACCGCAACGCACTCATTGCGTAAACACATTGTTTAGGCGTTTGGAGATGGCGATAAAATAAACAAGAATTTGCTAGTCCAGGCAGGGTTAAACCAACGGTTTTCATTGTCAATTTTACATTTCAGGGTTGACAGAGACATATTTTCAGTAGAGCACTTGCCTACTTGTGACTGTCAATAGCCAGATGTTTTGAAAAGCTAGTAAGCGTGGTCGGAATTGCGTCACGAGAAAACATTGATTTGTGAGAGATATCCTGATTGGCAGAATATGTTTTTCACGCTGGTTTTGCTTCGTGATTGGAGGAAAACAAATCTTCCTGCTTACGGATTTTAGACCACGCTCGCAGTGCTGTAACTATTTAGGCTACATAATAACATTGCTATTAACAAATAATTTTTATAAAATAATATTACAATTGAAATATTAAAATTGCTATTAAAATAGCCTATTTAATTCAAGCTCGCTGGGCCACTCGGAGGTTGCTTCTGGGCCGGATGTGGCCCGCGGGCCGCCAATTGAATAGGCCTGATATAGCCTATTCCTTGATCGCACTACACGCGCACAAGCATGTCTGGTTTGCCATCATATAAGCAATCCGCCAAGGTGGAAAAGCAGGCTTTTAAAGGGAATGGGATATGAAATTTTGATTGGTTTATTGCATTGTGCGCCCAAGATACACCTATAATTAATGAAGAGGCTAGGTTCAGCCCAGTAGCACCTTGCGCCTTACTTAGCGCTGAAATAACGCGCTGTCTAACTAGCAAAAGTGGACTTGGACACGCCCTAAATGCACTTGCGCCTAGCGTTTTAGACAAGATTGAGCCCCAGGTGCCTAGGAAAAAAATTATCTGTGGATATTATTTTGTATTTTCATTTTCTCCTTTTAAAAAAAGGTACTTGCAATGAAACCGTATGTTCTTTTGTGGGTGGATTTAACAATGTTCTGCTGCATTCCTTTCTAACTCAAGCCCTCTGTGGCTGACTTCTTCTCTCATCATGCACTCCAACTGCTGTTCCAGCACACTCTGTGTGTGTTTCTGGCTCACAATGCAATGTGTGGCCTGTGCAGGTCACAGTGCATACATAAATAATGTCAAGCACCCTCACACAGAGTCAAACCCTTAGTCATTCATTGGAATTTTTCAAAGGATATCTGACAGTACAGTGTTCACAGAAACTCAAGAGAATCACTGGCTGAATGCTTGCTACAAACCCAAATCAAAGGTAGAAAATCTTCAGTATGTAAAAATTATAACTATACTTTTCTGCCAAGATAATACATAGTATTTTCACAATGTAGCATTATGGATCATATAGCCCAAATCATCACAATCTTGTGAGACATCGGTGTGTCAGTTGGGATAGAATGCTGATGCAGCTATAAAAGGTGTGAAGCTCTCACTATTCATTTCTCCCACCTGTTGATCTTCCAGAAGTCCAGGACTCCAGCTTTCAGGCTGATTCTAACTGCAAAGCCCGCAAGGAACGGACAGCTTTCACCAAAGAGCAGCTCCGGGAGTTGGAGGCTGAGTTCACTCATCACAACTACTTGACCCGGCTGCGACGTTATGAGATCGCAGTGAACCTGGACCTCACTGAGAGACAGGTAACGGCTTGTTTTAAGCATTAGAACAACACCACACTGCTATTCACTGCTACAATTTACTTCAACAATGCACCAAGTCATAGGTGTGATCTCATTAAGCTATTGTTGAACCCCCAGTGGCTCCATCATTATCATGGCTTTTATTCATGCTTGGGATACTACATACTAAGATAAAACATCTCATTAAGATACCTCTTCCAAATGGGGTGATTAAATAATTAATCACATTCATGCTAATTGCAAGGCAACCCACAAAACCTTTAAGAACTGTGAGGACTCCTTATTGCGTGACAATTTATATAAGTAAGATTTTCCTTAGCCAAGCCCCGCCCCCCCTCCTCCCACCCCACCACCCAACTCCTCCCCATTACCCTCAGCTGTGATTTTGGAATGACCACATGTAGTCTGGGTCGAGCAAAGATGAATTTCCCAGGCCTCATTTCCAAATGCAAACAAGATCCCAGCCCTGTCCTGGGTGTATTGTGAATCTCCTCTGCAGCCCTGCCTTCTGTTTTTCCAATACAGCCCACATCTTGGCAGCCAGTGGCCCCTGCTCTCACACAAGTGACTAACATTGTTAGACAAGTTGATGCGCTTAAAATAGTGTGGGAACAGATTTTCTGTGTTCCTGTGTCGCTATGGGGAATGCAAAGAACGATGCGCAGTAGTCTTGCATAGCATCCCCAGAGCCCAGCCCACACAGGAAGGAGGCAGGGTGTACCCACAGGAAATTATGTCATGGCTGGGAACGATTTGAACTTTGTCTTAATAAAATTATTATTTAGCTATTTGCAACTTATTGACTCAATACCATCAAGCATATCAATCGCAATTATATTGGGGTGGCAAGTATGCTCCATACCTATACAGCACAGAGAGTTTGCCACGGAAATAACCCTCAGCCCTTAAATACATTAACTTCTATGCCTTCTGAGCTCATGCAATCACACAGAACTCAGATGCAACTTCACACATCCACACAATAAAGCCCAAAACGTATTATTGTTATTTTTGCTATTTTTCTTTTTCCTGCTGATTTCATGCTCCATGCCCAACAATAATTCTCCCCATTGGATATTTAGCTACTAACTGCCAATACAACATCCAAGTGCATTTAGGGCATGTCCAACTCCACTTTTGCTAGTTAGAGGGCGCATATTTTGAGCGCAAAGTAAGGCGCAAGGTTCAAAAGGGCTGAACTTAGCCTTTTCATTAATTATAGGTGTGTCTTGGGCGTAACATGCAATTAAGTGTTATCTCCCATTCCCTTTAAAAGCTACCTGCATTTGCATTTAATAAGACTGCAAAAACAGCTGGGGAAACAGACCAGCTTGTGCGCAAGGGATATATGGATCAATATTAGAATCAATATTATTCGGGCTAACCATTATGACGTGTTTTCATATATACAAATAATAATCTTATAATAATCTCTTAACACCAGCATGGGTTCCCGGCAATTCCCGACCAAACTATTTCCCGTTTCCCAGAAATATAATAATGGGAAACGGAAAAATATTTTCCATTAGCTTACAACAGTGCTGTTATTTTAGAAAATATGTGCGGTTTAATTTAATTAAAAAGCACCTGCAACCTCTGAGAATAAGATACCATAATATGGCTTCCGTCCATGATGCTGTTCGCACAGCAGTCAGATCACAGGCAATGCATTTTGCCTACCAAAATTAAAGCTTCATCCAGGGTTCATATTACGTGCATTCTAATATTGATTAATAACATAAATAGCGTTCTTTTGCCTTAAAGGGGACATGAAGCACTCAGTAAAGTGGCTCTGGTTCGTTAGCTTTTTACCTTAAATTAGATATGACCGTGCGTTCAAATCTCAAACCGATCCTTATTTGCTGGAAAAAGAAGTTGAAATTCGCTTTTTTTCCACTAGGGCACAGCCATCTTGGACCAACTGCGGTCGTGACATCACTAGGTTGGTTGGTCCTGCTGCTCAATGTATTCCTATGGGAAAATAGCTGACTTTCAGTGAGCTCAACGATGTATCGTGAGGAAAAAATAAAACAAAGAACGCACAGACGGCCTTTTTCTATTGTCATGCACACGCCTATGTTGTGCACACGCCTATGTAGACGCATTATATGCGCCATTAAAATAACATGGAAACAACTGCTACAAGACTTAAGACCACGTTTGTGGTGGTTTTAGCGCAAGCTGCTGGCTCAAGATAGCAATACACCAAAAACTATCCTGGCCACACCTCATTTTAAGACCAACCAGTCTAGTTCACTTGCTATGGGTGCAAGTTCACTTGGTATTTAAATGACGTGAGCAGTGGGCGCTAAAGAGACACCTGCGCTGGTCTGAAACGAACACTTTGGGTCGCGTTTGGGTTTGCATGTCTCTCTCTAGATTTAATTATCTTATGGTTCATAAATTAATATGCATTATCATCATAAGTTACTCATAACAAACATGGTACAAAAATAAATTATATCTCAACAAAAAACATTTTCAATGTACAAAATTGTCAAGTTACTCATGTATACAAAGCACTGTCTGTAAGTCATTAATTAAAACTTGCAAAAACTAGGCCTGCCATTGAATGTATTGATATCAAAATGAGGCCAAGTTACAACAACCAATATTGGCTATCTAAAAAAAATATTGGAAAAAGCTCTATTCCAAAGCAATGCTACCCAGTCTTTCCAAAATTATTTCATGTAACTTGGCCCTGAATGTCATCCAAACTTTGACATTCAAAGTTTGAATTACATTCTCTCGGACATTCAAACTTTGAATGTCAACTAAAAAAAATTGCCTCATGTTTACGAAAAATTTAACTCCCGAAATTGTCAAGTTAATTTTAAAAAACCATAGATTTTTCCAGCAGCATTTAACATTCACATTTACAAACACACATTTATACCAAGAAACATCATTTAAACTAGAGAAAGGGGGATGAATAAATTAATTCAGATAAAAATTTGAAATATTTAGGCCAAATAAATGGCCTAAATATTGAATCTTATAAACCTATCCAGACATATGTTTGCTCCAATAATGTAGCCTACTGTATGTTTGTGGGTCAGATGAAGCCAAATAAGTAAAATAGTATGATTTCTTTTAAAATGTAAAATAATAAAAGATATTATTTGTGAACACAATTTTGTGAACAACTGTCATGGTTTTGACCCTGTTTGCCTATGCGGTCGTTCTCCTTGGTGGCCACGCGAGGGCGCTGCTCTTTAGGTGGATGCTTGCTCCGCCCTGCTTAGATTGCGGAGCTGCTGTTAGCGCCCACACCTGTGCTTAGTCACCTGGAGAGATGTATATAAGCCTACCGTTTCCTTCGTTCGGGGCTTCGACATTAATTGTTAATTGTTCATGTTTGTTTATTGTTATGTACGGTGGTGTATTGTTGGCTGTGAGTTCTCGTACCTTTTTTGGCTACTCACCTATTTTTAACGTCTCTTTGTTGAGGCAGGGCTTATTTCTTGCTGGCTTGGTAGTCGATTATCTCATAGAAGTTTTGGACCTTAAATCTCTGCTCTATTTTGCCTTTTTAGTGCTTTTTCTCCGTGTATGGAGTTTTGGGCGATTCTGTTCGGAACAGTAGTTCTGTTCGCCCTTCGGCACATGTCTTCCCATAGGGAGATCGGGCGTTTCGCTTCTACTTAGTTTATTAGCTCGTAGAAGTATAGAGTAGCAGTTTCTCTGGTCCATTTGTTCGCCTTTTGATTGGTTTTCTTACTGAGAGACCTGGCGTTTTAGCTTCTACTCATTTCCGGGTTACGGTAAACCAGTTAGTAGTTTCGGTACGTTTATTCCCTGTTTTGTTCTCCTTCTCGTGGACTACGTTCCCTTTTGTTGTGAGTCAGGGTTTTTATTTATATTGAGAGGCTGTCGTGCTATTTTGCGTTGGTCTTTGTTGCAGCTGTCCTCCGTCCTTTTTACCTACGGGACGATTTTGTTTCGGAACTATTGTTCTGTTCGTTTTCCGGGTGTGTTTCTCTTTGTGTGGAGTTTGGGCGAGGTTGTGGACATGTTTGTGTGACTGCGCTTAGCATGGTAACTTTAGCTCTCTGTTCCTTCACTTCGTTACATTCTTTTACTGAGAGGCTAGGACGGTTGTTCCAATTTAAGCTTGCGTTAGTCTATGGATAGTAAAGTTATGGGACGACGGTGCTCCGTCGGCTCACCTGTAAAATGTTTCTCTCTCCTGGGAGATCGGGTGTTTACCCCTTTTCTGCATTGGACTGCGAGCCTATTAATATTGCCATGGAACGTTAAATCTCTGTTCCTGTTCGCCTCGTTACATTTCCCCTTACTGAGAGGCAGGGCTTGTGCTTGTGTTAGTCAGTTTAGCCGATGGTTTCGGTGCAACTGTCCTTTTCGTCTTTTGTGCTCTTTCTCCGTGTATGGAGATTTGGGCGATTCGGTTCGGAACTATAGTTCTGTTCACCCTTCGGTGCAATTCGTCTCTTAGGAGACGGCGATGTTGTGGACATGTTTGCGTGTGACTGCGAGCCTTTAAGCCTTGGAACATTAATTATCTGTTCCTTCGCCTCATTACATTTCTCCTGTCTGAGAGGTTAGGGCGTGGCTCTGTTTTAAGCTTGGTCATTTTGCTGGTAAGGATATGGGACTGCGGTTCTCCGTCGGCTCGCCTGTAAAATGTTTCTTCCCCCTGGGAGATCGGGCGTTTACCCCCCTTTAGGTTCTGCATATGACTGTTAGTGCTAGCTTATGGAAGTAGCCACGGAACGTTATCTCTGTTCCTTCGCCTCCTCCTATATCTATAGGTATTAGTTTTCTGTGTTTATTTACTTTGTGTTTTGTTTGTGCCTTTGTGATACTCGCCTGTTATTATGCGTCTCGTTATCGAGACAGGGCGTTGTTATTTCCGGCTTGCTTGTTGGTTACTTAGCTTGTAGAAGTATGGGGTAGCAGTTCTTTGTTCCCTTTCGCCTTGTTGGGTTTTCTGGTTAGGAAACCAGGCGTTTGTGTTAATACCCTTTGGTAGGGAACAGTGAGCCGGTCTGTAGCTGTGGTGTGTGTGTTCGTTGTTTTGTCTCCTTCCCTTATCTGCGGGGTTTCCCGCCTTAGTGGCCTAAGGGCTTAATGAATCCCCTTGCTGCGTTTGGCTCCTCCCACCTCACACGTCACGCCCCATTACAACAACATAATCTCTAGGACCTCTATAACAACACAGGTTTCTATTAAAATAAAAATAATTCAAATAATAATGCGTTTTATTCATTATTGGATGCACTGGTCAAACATATAGTCTAGTAATTCTTTTGCATTTCTAAGTGTAACACAGCTGAATTGCAGATTATTTATTATTGCCATGTGACACTTTCACGTGGCACATAAAGTTTGAGTGACTACATTCTCTTCAGATGGTATGATGAAAAAACACAGGCCCAGGATGGGTTATGGAGGGGGACCCCGATGAGCTTAGCTAGTTACAAGTGCTGCGATATACTCATAAAGCAATTAAATAATTTAGGAAACATTGGGTAGCATTGCTTTGGAATAGAGCTTGTTTCATTAGTGTGAGCTACGATAGCCAATATTGTTGTAACGGCCTTATTTTGATATCAGTACTTTTAACGACAGGGCCAATTAATGACTTACAGACGTGCTTTGTATGCTTAAGAAACTTGGAATTTTTGTATGTTGAAAATTTTTTTGTTGTTGAGATTATTACATACACTGTATGCCAGTTAACATTTAATCTCAGAGAACTACAATTATGTTCAGTAACATAAAGCTTTGATAATGATATTGATAGAAATGTTTGCTAAAGTGTTTTACAAAGATTATCTATGGACTGAAAAGGCTATAATGTTTCCATTGTTATTAACTTATAGTTGGTCATATATGTGTTTTGTAGGTGAAGGTTTGGTTCCAAAACCGACGGATGAAATGGAAAAGAGTCAAAGGAGGGCAGCCAGCCTCCCCCCATGACTTGGCGGCAGATGAGGTGGATTCTGCTGCTTCACCCAGCTCAGAGTGAAGTGGCAGAAGATCACTAAAAATAGCTGGACACTCAGAGGTTCTACATTGAATCCGTGGATGCTTGGCTACCAGGGCATAACCATGGACAGAAAGTCCTCTATCTGCCATCAGTATATGGCTTTTATTCACATCTAGACTCTGGGGCAAGGACCAACATGCTTTGTCCTGTAAATATTGTTTGGGTAACTATGCTATGCAAGGACTGGACGATTTGGCCCAAGGTTCACATTTTATGACTCTAAATAAACTTGAGATGTTTTACACCTCTAATCCCTGGAACACTATTAGAAGAGAATAGGATAGAGAAGGACTTCAGTCTCATCACTTCATTTTAGATGTACGTAGATCATTTGTTTCTTGACCTCTTGGTCTTCCCACCCCTATATGGAAGCCATTTCCTATGGTTATGACATTTATGGCATGTTCAGAGACTGCTTTGTGACTGTAATCCTGGATTCCTCTCTGTCTGAACTTCCTGTTGGAAGGTGTGAGATCATCTCACGGTGTGTGCTTCCCAAATGCGGAAAACACCAAGCATTCCAAAAACTGCCAAATCACAAGTGCCTCAATCTTTTATTATTCTGTGGTGTCATCAGGTTGTCTATAGACATTGTTTTTGAATATCACGTTTCTTTTTTGTTGCATTTCTGTTTTAACATTTGAAATAACAAATAAAATTCAGATGTACCATATATTAAAATCTGCAATAAGAAGCTTCAATAAATCTGTCTACAAAAAAATTAAATTAAATAAATAAAAAAGGCCATGAAAATTTCTTCCAGCTAACCCTTGTGGGCCCTTGTGATGCTGTTAGTGTTGCTTTTGACTGACATCAGCACAATTACTCACATAGCCTAATGGTATATTTACTGTGATTAGCCTGCATTTTCCATTTTTAAACAGTTGTTTTGTGAGTTCATTGGTGTTTCCTTTTCTGTTTTTTTTTCCCCCCATAGAGTTTGTGTGTTCCAGTGGGTTGCCAGGCTAGGTAGCTATGTGAGTGACCAGCCAAGTCAGTTGCAGTGGGTTGCTAAGCTAGGCACATGAGTTACCCACCTCGGCGAATCAATAGACGGCTTCTCATTTACCACCGCCGGCCTCTCATTTACCAGCGCCAGCTTATCAGTCTCTAGATCATTTGCCAGCTTCGAGTAAGTCATACTGTGTCCACCACCGGTCTCTCAGTAGTCTTATTTTTGGCACTTATCCTGCGCCATAAAAGTCAAGGTAAAAGGCTCATTAAAGCCCCGGTGACCAATAAGATAAGATAGAAGTCTTTTGGGTGATGTTATCGCTCCCCTACGGTCGTGGTTGAGTCCGTCCATTGATCGTTGATATTAGAAAATACCTCGGTTTTCGGGCCCACGCCAACAATGCAATTTTCAACTTTAAAAAGACAAACAGTAAATCAGAAAATTGGAAAAACAAGTTTGAATTCTCAATTTTCCAATTATTTCAAGGATAAAAAAATTCTAATTGAAATATTGAATCCAATTTAAACATTTTCAACTTGAGGTATATGCATAAAGAAATCAAACTGATAAGCGTTACACGGACCCTTGTGAGTTATGAGGTGAAATAACACAAAGCTACAATTTCTTGGCCAGTGTTGAGACACTACTCATGCAATGTTATTTATATAGATTTTGGTCTGATTGTTGCAACTGTAGCAAAAGAGCACTGGAACCGCAAACCGCAATCCATATATCAACTGGGTTTTTGTTTTTCTTTTATTCTTCCATATTGGACACATCCTATAGTGTATCTGATTGGTATGTATCACAGCTGGTTATGTTTCAAAGTATCCCCCAGCAATATTTACCAGACTTATAAAGGGGGTTGTAATTATTGTCACACAAACCTGAAAAATCCCTCAAAACCAATTGATGAATTTTTGCTGATCCAATGTAAACACACTCCCACTCTGCCCCTGATGTCGCTTCCCTCTTCAGTGAAGTAATTTCACACTTATCTGGAAGCATCTGGATGTGGCACAATCAATCGCGATCAGTATTGAAGTCTGACTGGTCCAACCCATGAGGGGGGAGGCTGATCAGACCAGAAGTCTGGGGTCTGACCACTTAAGTTGGATGGAAAGAGGAAATAATAGGTGGGTATGGGTGAAAACCTGAGTTCTCAAATACAGGATGTTGTTGTAGCAGGTAGCCAGTAATCCAATTTCCTGCTTCCCAACGAAAACATTCATAAAGCATTGGAGTCCAGCGGACAGACAATGGTGGGCCTATGTGCTGTTTGGTCTGCTACACAAAGCCCTTGGAGGTCACTGCTGACAGAGCTATGATTCCATCCACACCCTCTGCTGTGTTTAACCCTTACTGTGCTGCTAACCTTAAAAAACAGCAGCCACTTTAGAAAGACAGCCCTGTGTTCTTCATCATCAGGACTACTTTTAGAGAGAAAAGTAGTAGAGAAAATAGTTAATTATAATAGTAGTGATTATAGTGGTATCATCAGTCATGTCAAAATGTAAAGCAAACATTTACCACAGTGGTAATGCATAAACCAACGCAAAAAGATTACACAGTTGTTGTACAAAGAATTGTCAAAAATGATTGCAGGATCTATTAAATCCTGTTTTGCCCTGTTGGGCTGATAATATTTTACTTGGACTACATGTGGAAAAGCCTACATAACATTGCCATCAGAGGCGTCATGCAGACAAAAATGTAAGGGGGTTCTCCAACAGAAAAAAATTAAAGTAATGATACAATTTCCTGCAGTTCGACTGGGACAAAAAAATGGCCCTGGACTTTTGACCCACCAAAACCCACCCTACAATACACCCCACTACATAAACAAGCACAAAATATTGCAAGGGATTTGATAACTCTGGGCCAGTTGTTCAAAGGTAATCTGATCGGATTTTGGTGATCGGATTGGATCAAATCTTGAAAATGGGTTGTTCAAAAGGGAAAGAAGGATTCTGAAATCGGATTAGATCACGTAATCCAATCCTAGTTTAAATCTGGATCAAACCTTCAGTTTGTGTTGTTCAAAACTTTCCTGTGGGATTTGGATAACTTTGATCCAAAAAAACAGGATTATCCTGATCCCAACAGGGGGTAGGATTTCAGGGTGGATTTCAGAGAGAAAATGTAGTAAAACTTTAAAATTGGTCAAATAATACAACATTTGTATCATTTAGTGTATATACTTTTATTTATATTTTGCACTTGACTTGTGTAACTGTTACAGTGATAAAGTAGATAAAGTAGACAGACTACCAATTAAGCCTTTCAGTATAGTAAAGTAAAAATAAAATAAAAATGATCCCCCAAACAGATTCCAATAACAAACAAAAATAATATATTACATTTTTCTGTCATCATCACTGTATATTAATTTCAAAGAAACAATCATCAGAGATGAACCTGTCAAAAATAATTTCTAACAATTGCATCCCTCACTACACGTCCAGTCAGTCCCTCATTCTGACTGAACGGCAGAGGTTGGTCTGGTTCTTCATCAGGCTCAGGTGCATCATCAACATTATCACAGAGAGGGACATTGCGCCTGGAAGCTATGTTGTGCAGGACAATACACACAAGTATTATGTTGCATGCTCCCTGTGGTTCTACTCGCAAGTAGTTAAGGCATGCAAAGCGTCTCTTCAGAACTCCATTTAAACACTCAATTGCACATCTTGTTTTGCAATGAGTAGTGTTGAAGCGTGCCTGTGCAGGTGTGGTTGCTGCAAGAAAAGGAGTCATTAGCCATGGTAGGAGTGGATAGGCACTGTCTCCTAATATTATGCCATCCGGTCGGTTGGTTTGGAGCTCTCTGTATAAAGCACTTTCCCTCAGGATACGTGCATTATGAACAGACCCAGGCCACTTCACAACGCAGTTTGTGATGATGAGGTCAGCGTCGCCCACAAGTTGGATGTTGATGCTGCGCCTCCCCTTTCGGTTGATGTACTCCCAATCCCTCTCATGAGGTGCTTGTATATGCACATGAGTGCAGTCAATAACCCCAATAGTATTGGGCATGTTCCCCAAGAGAAAAAACTTGTGCTTGGTCTGGGCAATCTGGTCAACCTTTGGAAGTGAAACAAACTGATTGACCAGGCTGGCCAATGCAATTGACACAGCTTTCACTACATCACTCACAGTTGATTTGTCCACTCCTATATTGTCACGAACAACTTGGTAGAAAATCCCAGATGCATAGAAGCGCAGAGCAATGAGGACCTGTTCATCCACAGACAGACTGTGACTCCTTCAGGTTCTCCGTTGAAGTGTTGGCCTGACAAGGTCTGCGATGTACTTAATATCAGCATTCCCAAAGCGAAAGCGAGCATACAGTTCTTCAGTGGTGTATTGCTCCAGTGGTTTTGCACGCTCAACATACACCCTTTGACGGTATCTTCTTCCACCAAAATGGTGGTAGCGATGAACAATACCTGCCATGCCAGTGCCTCTCTGTTAGTCCTCTGAGAGAGGCTGAATATAAGATAGCTGTCAAATACCCACCCACTGATTAGCTGACGTGCTTTGGCTTGTGTTCAAATAAACCAATCATGCCCAAGGCCTATAAATAGGCTACTATGTTCACTACAACAGATGAGGTGGAACCATGGACTCAAAAGGACCTAATTTCACTGTTGCAGAAACCAATGCACTGCTGGAGGGTGTTAAGTGCAATTATGCCTCAGTAGTAGGAATTTCTGTTGCAGGTGGAATGGTGACTAACAGAAGGAAGAAAGACATTTGGGTTGAAATCACCCAGAATGTAAATGCAATGGGGTCTGACCAGAAGAGGACCTTGGAGCAAGTGAAATTCAGATGGAAGAATCTGAGAGCCAGAGCAACAAAGGACCTTGCTGAAGCAAAATATACCCAAACAGGCAACAAACCCTTTAAGAAAGGTGAATACTCAGATGTGGTTCTGGACATTATTGGAGGTGAGAACTCTACAGCTCTGCATGGGATTCAAGGTGTTGTAGGGGATGGTGAGCCTACGATTGTAGAGGACAGTGAGCCAGTTCCTGATAATGCAGAGGAAACATTTATTCTGGATCTCAGCCCTTTTACTGAAGAACAACCTGGATCCTCACTGGTAGAGCCAGCAGTCACAGGAGCTCAGAAAAGAGGCTTGAAGCGTCCTTTGCCAAATAATGATGATGCCTATGAATCACTTGTTAAATGAGAAACTGAAAGAGCAGAAGCACAGATACTCCTGGCAAAGGAACAAATCAAGCTGACAAAACTGCTGCAAACCAAGGCGAAACTTCAGATCCGCCTCCTAAAAGCAGGGATTGAAAATGCTGGTCTCTCCTCCTCAGATGAAGAAGAACCCTGAACATTCTTTATTTTGTTAACTATTGGACATTTAGCCTTTTTGTTAAAATTTAAGACGTTTTCAAAATATCCACGATGTATTTGTTAATATTTGTTTTTTATTTGTTGTGGCTCAGGGGTCATAAAAGAAATTATAAATGGAAGTGGATGGTTATGTTATTTTTGTATTTTGTCTCAAAATAAGAAACACTTAAAATGACCATGTTGGCTCTTCTACCTGTTCTTCTTTACATAGCTGGTAGTCCACATTGTGATATGTTGTCCCATTTAGAGTACTAGTAATCCGGATTTGGTAATCTTGAAAACTGTGTATCTGGATCCGGGTGATCCAATCCAATGTTGCTTTGAAAAACCGGCATGAAACTAAGATGGATTACCTGATCCTGGATAGCATAAAATGGGATTTCCAAATCCGGATAATTTTGATCCAGATTAAATTTTTTGAACAACTGGCCCTCTATGTATCACAATTTTTTGGAAAAGTTTTTGACTCAGCCATTATAAATGATTATTGAACAACAATGGGGCTATTGGGGGGTACCTCAGACCCTTGATGACTTAGAGCCATTTAGCCAACCATGTGTTCCATACTGTTCCAGCATAATTTACAGCTAATTCTAGTCCCCCAATTCCCATAGAGATCCATTCAAATGCAGAGAAGTTATAGTATCGCTTGTAAGAATACCAGAAATTAAGATATCAAGAGTCTTTTGATGTTGTTGGGTCACAGACATCAGGAAGTCATGGCAAGCAAAGGATATGCAACCAAATATTAAAAATAAAGCTGACAGTCTGCACTTCAACCTCATTGTCATTGTATCCTTTCAAACTCAAAGTGCTAGTGTACAGAACCAAAATAACAAAAAATGTGTCACTGTCCAATTAATTATGGTGCTCACTGTATATAGAATCCATCCTTTGTGGAGTGGAACAGTAAGCTAACAGTGCTGCCAAGCAGCACAAAGCAATAATCCACTCAACCAAAACGTTAATTAATAAAATGTATCTGGTAATATCCTGGTTTTATAAACCCGATTAAAAAGCTATGGTGTTTGGTATAATTATCTAAAATTGCCATTATACTATATCATTTAAACCTACGATTGCTTGATAACAAGGTCCTATGTCCTATAGCAATAGGATATGTATAGTTACCAGAGTAGACATAAATGTGAAAGCTTTCAACACAAAAATGTTCACTGGGAAGGAAATGGGGTTAGCTAGAGGCTAACCAACGGAGAGCCTACACTAGTCAGTCTGTATGCGATGTTAGCCTGGCTAAAGTCACTGCTTTTAGCAAGAAGGTTTTGTTGTTAGCCTGCATTGTTGTGACATTAGGTTGCAGGTCAGTCAATTTGCTCATCCTTTGCTAAAAAATATGGCTGTTTTTGTTTTGAATTGCTACACACTGTCATTGGGGCAATACAAAAGCTCTTGTTCCTGCTCTCAGACATGGTAGTGGTGAAAGACGGTGGTACTTTACATTAAGTGGAAGAGATGCAATTGTGTGAAAAGGGCACCAGGCCTGTGTCCGAATCAGAGCCCTACTGCTTCCTGTCTCTTGTGTACTAGCAACTGTTTACTGTGTACTGTTTAGTATGCACCGTGTTTGCTAATAAATGTCCTGCTGTGAGGGGTCAGGTTCGGAGGACCAGACGCGACTGGAAGGGGATCTGAAAGTTGTCCCACGAAGCTTGAGAATCAACCCCTAAAATGGTGAAGGGAATCCGTAAACGGAGCAGAGGGAAATAAACAGAAAGGGAATACAGCCTCCAGCTCAACAACTATCAAAAAACCAAAACAAAAGGCAAACAGAAACGAGGCGAAACCGAGGTTACTGTCTATCAGGAGACAGGGAAAAGAAAACCAAGGCAGGAAATAAAGTGGTGAAGGAGAACAGGAACCTAAGAACTGAATTCTCTCTACACTCTACAGGCAAGTCCCGCGTGCTCTTCCGAAACTCAAAAGGACAATTCTGTCAGGACAACTCACGTATTTAAATTACATGTTTAATGAATGAATGTGCTGCATAATTATTTTAGTTTGGCGGTGAATGGATCTCCTTTAGTACTGCTCCGGAGCACGGGCATCTCCCCCCGCTAAACAGGAGATGACCAGAAACCCCCAACAGCAGATCATCCAGTACCCAACCTCGCCTGCTGTCTCCTGAGATCAGGAAGACCATATCAATATCCCTCCAGCATGGAGCTAGAAGACAGCTGTGATCATGGACCAGACATTGGCCATACTACATTATGTGACAGTAGACTATGTGTACAGCAGAGCACCTGCTGTCTCCTGAAGATCAGGAAGACCATATCGATATCCCTCCAACAAGGAGATAGAACACCGCTGTGATCTTGGATCAGACATTGGCTATACTAACAATATGTGACAGTAGACTATGTTTTTAGTCAGTACCCAGCAACCACCATATATACAGTTGCAGCCACTATTATTGGCACCCCTGGTAAAGACGAGTAAAAAGGGTTATACAAAATATACCGTATTGTGAATTACCTTAACCCTTTAAAGCCGGACCGTTCTAATTTCAGTACAATTGTGCTGATGGTTTGACGTATAATAGCTCTGCCATCCAATCACTGATTTTCTTTTTGAAAACTGCTAGTTACAGATGACAAAATAAGCTACAATTGCATATAATTGGTTCATGAGCTTAGTGGGCGGGGATTTATTTGTAGATCGCTAAATAAAACCGCACGTCAACCTCGTAAATCTCCATTTGCTTCACCGCGGGCGGAGCGGACCACCTCGGACTGAAGACTATCGTCTGAAGACTTTACTGCGACTGAGGGAAAGCCAGTAAACCCCCTGAGGTAAGAAATATTTAAGATAATAATTAACCATAGATATTACTTCAGAAACAATTTTATTTTGAATAAAATCCTGTTTTTGTACCGCAGACTTTCTCATATTTTCACTTGAAATTCGCTAAGGTAGCTAACGTTCGGCTCTAGCTTCAAATGATGCCACTGTGTTGTTGTTACCCCAGCTCGTTTTGAGATGAAATTGTGAAAAAGTCTGTCATACAATGAATAAGTGAAGTGATAACGTTAGATGTGAATATTTTCCGTATCTTAGTGTAGACTTTGATAACTAAATAATAGTGAACTAGAGCTAAAACAAATAACGTTAGTCTGACAGTGAGCTGTCATCCTAAACCGCGCGAACAGCCATTTTCTTTTCTGCGTTTTTGTTTTCCTAATTTGAAACGTTAGCTCTGCTGTCTCTCTTGCTAGCTTTATAAATGTTATACTCAACTATTAGTCTTATCAATAGCAAGTACTAACTAGCTAGTTTTTTAACATAACGTTATGTATAAATTTGAAGGTTGTTGTTGATCAGTCCTGTCGAAAATGAATGGAGTAGAGAACTAAACAGCAAACATTTCCTAACGTAACGTCAGCTTCACGTTTTATTTTCTGACTCACGTTTTTGACTTGAGCAAGATTAGCCTGTTTAGACAAATATGACAAAAAGACATCATTCAGTTGAGCCAATGTCACTGATGATTTAGGTCTGTTCATTCAAAACAATATCTTATATGAATGGACATTATGCTAAGTAGTCTAACATTGTGTTATTGTTGTGCTTTTTATCTAGGCTAACGTTATTCTGGAGCATAGTGTTTTCTGTAAAATGTCATTCTCGCTATACACCCCTTTAATGACTCAGAAATGGTTTTATATGTTATGGATTAATGAAATGGCAACTGATAATATATTTATCTATTACAGCGATGGATGGACATTATGCTTGTATCCAGAATAGCTATTTTATCTATTCCTGACATAAGCATAAAGCGTTTGCTGTAAGATGATGTTATTGCAAGTATTACAGCCCTTTAATTACTCAGAAATGGTTTTATATGATATGTTATGGATTAATGAAATGGTAAATGATTACATATTTATGTATTGCAGCAAAGGATGGACATTTAGCCATCTGATACAGTCCCTGAAGAGAAGGAGGTGCCGAGGGTCATTGCAGAGCACGACACGGAGGACCATCAGGGCATGCATGCACTTACTGTTATCTTCTTGATTTTTGAATATATTGAAGGTATTTATGCTTGACCATAGATTTGTCTGCAGTATCTGTACTAATACATTAGTACACATTATTAGTACTAATACTAATAATTATTTTCCTGTATATAAATCCAATGCATTCATTTTACAGGTATCTAAACTGATATTTGCCATGGGTTGTATCTTGTTTTTATTTGTTTTGCAATGTTATGCATTTACTTAGTTCATCCATTCACTATGTTATACATCTTTTTTAAATAAAGTGTGTGTTTCATTGAACACATAAATTGTATATTTCAGTGTATGTGTCTTTCAATTTTGCATTATATCAACAGATTCTCAACAGTGACCCATTAGGAGTATGGATAAGTGGTAATGTGAAATGTCAATGAACCTAACATTCTAATAAAATTTTTTTTTTGCCTTTTCCCATACATCACTAAGATGTTATAACTTTTGAGCAGTAAATGATAAATCTGTTCTGATTCCTACTCTATATCACTTACAAAATAGTGAAGATACCACACAGTTTGTCTCCCTCGATCTTGAACATGAAATGTTTAAAAACCTAGGTTTCTCATGGAGAATAGCCATTTAGAAAGTTTTTTTTATTATTATTTATTTTGTGATTTGTTTTAATAATTGATATAATTGATGATATTGTGTTAAAGTAAGCATATTATTGTATATAAATGGAAAGCTCCAGTTATCCTGTTTAAAATGGTATATTATCTTTAGGGGTATAACATAATATGATCACACCACAAACAGTTTTGCATACACATGTCATATTTTCAATGAACCTAATATTCTAAAGCGTTTATTTTAGCCTTTTCTTACCCATCACTGAAGTGGTTATAACTTTTGAGCAGTAGAAGATAAATCTATTCTGATTCCTATTCTATATGACTCCCACAATGGTGAAGATATCATACACTGTAAGTTTTCCCCTATCTTGAACATGAAATGGGTAAAATAGTAGGTTTCTCATTAGAAAATAGCCATTTAGAATGTTTTATAAATTTAGTTGGTAAATGTATTTCCATAATTGATGATATTGCCATCAAGTAATCCTATAATATCAATTGAAAGCCCCAGTTATCCTGTTTACAATGGTATATCAAGTTTAGGTATCTGATGTCATATGATCACACTACAAACATTTTTGCAACGCACATTAAGAAATAAAATGGAATAGAATGTTGACCCAATATTCGCTTAGGCTGGAAAGGGTTAATCTCACACTGAAAAAATGAGAAAAATCCAACCTTTAATTGACGTTAATTTATTATGAGAAAAAAAAAATCCCTCATCAAGAAATAATTATTTTTAACAAAACCACGTTGGCCACAATTATTGGCACCCCTGCATTTATATATAGAATAAAGTAATAGTTTTTAATATTTGGTCGCATATCCTTTGCATGCCATGACTTCCTGATGTCTGTGACTCAACGACATCAAAAGACTCTTGATATATTATTTTCTGGTACTCTTACATGCGATACTATAACCTCTCTGCATTTGAATGGATCTCTAAGGGAATTGGGGGGTGGGTCTAGATTTAGCTGTAAATTACACTGGAACAGTATGGAACACATGGTTGGCTAAATGGCTGTAAGTCATCAAGGGTCTGACGTATCAAACAAGCTTTAAACCATCACTCTGCTGCCAGATATGCATTGGCTGCATTTCCTTGATTTATGATGGCTTTGTGTTGAATGAGGGCTTGTCTGAAAGATAAGAGTCTTGGCGATTGGCTGGAATATTTGACAGACAGTTTTGAAACCCAATGGAAAGCAAATAATACTCGGAGTGGAGACGGGTCGATGTAAGTTTTTCCCACTTCAGATAGGCCTATTGTGCTATCAGTCAAGAAATACACCCAATTGACGACGGTTTTTGCATAAATCTCTGCAATCAAGTACAAAACCACTCTGGCTAAAATACACTAAGCCACGGGATTGGTACTCCAGAAACTGGCTGAGTTTCACAACGCCAAACTGAACACAGCCAAACGTAATTCGTAATGAAGTGCAGAAAAGCACAAGTCGGTTTAAAATTGGAAAAAAATCATGTACAGCCACATGAAAGTTTTAAAGTATTTTTTCTTGAAGCCTAAAGGTATAATGATTTTTCAAACCAAAGTTTTGTGAAATACAATTAAGCAGAACAGTTTACCAGCACATTGTTTATGGTGTGACATCAAGCTGCAATACATGTTTGAGAATTAGGTCATAGTTTCCAACGTTATTTATGAAGTTTTATCTCGACGTTTTGGGCTTAAAAACCACTTTCCCAGAAGGAATGGATATATATATGATAATATGCAAATTATAAACCAGCTCATGTGGATTTTTTATAACTCTGTCAATGTAAGCTAGATGCATGGCTGGCTATGTTTACGGTCACACAGATATAAGCTAACATTAGTGGTATGTTTAGCTGGTAACTATATACATATATATATTTAAATCTTTAGCTAGCTAGCTAAATGAAAACGATGTTGTTGGAGGAGCATAGCAACAATGTAGCATTGTTGTCGGAGAAGCCAGTATTTCGACTTGCATGTTTTCTTAATCTCTGATGACATATCATGGTCATTTTAAGATTTAGTACAGTAAATTTGTTACATATAGGTCCTTTAAAGCTATAAGACGTAGGCAGTAATCCAATACTCAGTCTTCCCAAGTTTTTTCAAATTTAGCACATTTCGATTTGTTCCCCTCATCAAGTATTATCTTATGTTTTTATTCCCACATGTAGAGCTTCACATTTAATTTGCCAGGTTCCCACCCACTTCTGAATTGTTTTAAGAACGAATATTTTATTTATATCTCAGGAAAAATCTAGTT